>LPNX010208990.1:358545-536234 GCA_001517045.1 Pseudotsuga menziesii | reverse complement strand
TAAATAATACAAAACTAAAAAAATCATGTGAGATAACACACATTCATCATCTCAAAATGATAGATCTACTACATATCAACATGTTATATTTTTGGAAAAATGCGATCCACCTTTCTCATTGAGAATTCTCTAAGTAGTCTTAGAAATGGAATGGACTTTCAATAAATATATGTATTTATTTATTCAATGACGATTTTTACAAGAGAATGAACAACATTAAATACTATGGAAGAGGCACATCAAAACAGTGTGTCTTTTTAATGTTGACATTTAACCAATAATAATAATAACAAATATTATTTAAATCATTTAATTTACTCATTTTCTCTAGTTCTATTACAAGTCATCCCTCTCTATGATACTTCGTCCACAAAGTATTGGTAAGGATATGTGCCGTGAATGAAAATATTAATTTTCCCAAGTAGCTTCTTCATCAAGTAAGTTTTTCCACTTGACAAGGTATTCATTGACGAATCTAGAACGAAGTGTTCTAGTTTTAATATATAATATGCATTCAGGTTCTAACACCAGTTTTCCTTCATCATCTAACATAGGTAATTCTATTTGTATGTGAGTAGTTGGACCCAATTTATTTTTTAAGTAGGACATATGGAATACATCATGTATTTTCCCTTTATAAGGTATGTCCAGAGCATAATCCACTTGTCCTACTCGCTTCCTTACTTGATATGGTCCATAAAACCTCGGCGCAAGTTTACAATTTTTGGAGTTTTTAAGTTTTCTTGTTTGTATGGCTGGAGTTGAACAAACACCGAAGCACCTACTTCTAATTCTTGATCAGTTCTTTTGGTGTCAGCTTGTTGCTTCATGCTGTTTTTTGCTTGTTCAAGATGACTCTTTAAAATATGGATGACCTCATTATATTTCGCTAGATAGTATTTCACTACTGGAACTTTGAAACTATTGATAACATATTCCTTCGTTGTCGTAGGAGGATACCCATATAAGGCTTCAAAAGGGGACAGGGGACATTTTTTTCATTGTATGATACGTACTATTGTAACACCATTCTGTAAGGTGGATCCAATGTACCCATTGAGTCTAGCGGTCATTCACAAAATTCATAAAGTATCCTTTAAGGAATTTATTTACGACTTTATTCCGTCCATCTGTTTAGGGATAGTAAGTGGTACTCATAGTTAATGAAGTCCCTACCTGGTGGAACAATTCCTTCCAAAATTTGCTGGTAAATTTGGGGTCCCTGTGACTAAGGATAACTTTGGGAAACCCATGGAGCTTAAATATATTCTTGACATAACTATCCACGGCTTGGATAGCCTATGATTTTGGTGAAATACTAATGAAGTGAGCGTATTTTGTTAATCGATTAACTGCTACGAATATACTATCCTTTCCTTTTGACATAGGAAGACTGATGATAAAATCCATGGATATACCTGTCCATTTCTGGGATGGGATATGTAGGGGTTGGAGAATCCCAGGAGGAGCCACTATTTAAAATTTTTGTCTTTGACAAGTATCACGTTCAACCACATATTTATGGATATCAATCTTCATTCCTTTCCAAAATAAGGACTAATAGATATTATGGTATGTTTTAAAGAATCCAACATGGTTGGTTGTCGGAGAATCATGGTTCTATTTTAAGTCCTGGATTTTAAATTTTGACGAATTGGGTAAATATATCCTTTGTTTCTACCATAATATGTCTTTCTCCCATGAGTATTCGGAGTTTGTTTCCTTGTTGCTTTCAACTTATTCAATTAGTTTCTTTTTCTTTGGGTCTTTCACATACTCGGTTTGGACTTCAGGAATAACTAAGGAAATGGCACATATTGAGGCATCACTTTCATGCTTCATTGATAAGCAATTTGCATTGATATTTTCCTTACCCTTTTTATACAAAATGTCAAAATAAAAAACCTGGATTTTGATCACCCATTTCTATTGTTCCATAGAGATATTTTTCTAGGTTAGGAAATACTTTAGGCTATTGTGGTATGTTTTGACAAGAAATTTTGCCCCCAACAAATATTGCTTCCACTTAACTAGGGCATGCATTATTGGGAACATCTCCTTGTCGTAATTTGAATTTGTTCTCTCACTTGGTTTTAAATTTTGACTTTCGAAGGTGAAGGGATGTTTATCTTGCATGAATACAACTCCTACACCTATCCTTGAAGCATCACATTCAAGGATATATGGTTTTTCATAAAAATGGGGTTGCTAGTACTGGAGTGGAGTTCATTAAAGTTTTTAACTTTTCAAAACAAGTTTCTACATCTTGATCCTATTTAAAAGCATCCTTTTTTAATAGTGATGGGTACTGAAAGTAGTTTTGGGGACATATTCTTCTCTAATTTGGATTTGGTAATACCCTAATTTTAGGTCTAATTTAGAAAAGTACTTTGCACCATGGAGCTCATCCAACAAGTCGTCAAGAAAGGGAATGAGAAATTTATCGTTTATGGTGACTTTGTTTAATGCTCAATAATCGATGCAAAGTCTATATGATACATCCTTCTTCCTCACAAGTATGACTGACATGAATAAGGGACTCTTACTATGTGTGATTATGCCAACATTTAAAAATTCTTGCACCAAACGTTCAATCTCTGACTTGTTTATGTGATATTGTCTATATGACTTTTTTCTAATTGGACCTAAATCTGGCTTTTTAACTCTATGATGTGATCTCTAGAATGGGGGGGGAGGCCATGAGGAGGATTTTGAAAAATTTCACTTTGTTCCCCTAGAAGTTGTTCTATTTACCTTGGAAAGACATTTTGATTTTCATCAACTATCCCTTCCATAGCATAACAATGTAAAAAAAAATCTTGAGCTCCCTTTGTTTATCATTTTCTCCATCTTGTTTGATGAGACAATTTGGGGAGGGGGAATTTGATACCATAAAGCTTGTACTTCCTCCCATTTTCATAAAGTCTTATAAATTATTATTGTATTTTTAATAATATTGTCCCGAACATTTCCAACCACTGGGCACCCAAAATAATGTCAACCCCTTCGATTTCCATAACACACATTGGCGATCTTGACTGGTAGTATTTTATGGCTAGCTCAACTTTATGAAATTTCCATATCATGAGGTGGTATTGTTCCATAATATTGATATTTGAAAGCTGGAGGTAGGGTAGATGAATATGTTTAATTTTTTTTCTACCCTGGAGTCTATGAAGTTGTGTGTACTCCCACTTTCAACCAAAACAATCACTTTAGCGTTCTTGATATAGCTAAACATTTTGAGTGTTTGGGGTTGAGATATACCCATCATTGTAGCTACTAAGAGTTCTAGGGTGATGATAGATTCCTATGTGTTGGATTCATCGTTATTTGATTTTATGTCGAAAGGAGATATGTCACCAATTTATTCATTATTATTGTCACCGTTATCATTTTTTCCCCACAAGAAGAAATTATTGTTTTTTTTTCTTCAATTAATTATTGTTTTTGTTTTTCTTCAATTAATTTTTTTTTTGATGAGCTTGTTCCACATCTTTGACATCTAATAATTTTATCTCATTTTGAATACTCTGTTTCAGCCCACCAATAACAATTTGCAAGAGTCGATATTCAGTTATACCTTGGACACGAATGGCTATGACCAATAAATTGCTAAAATATTCATCCACAGTTCCTTCTTGTTGTAAACGAGTGAGCTTGCTATAGATTTCAAATTCTTCCTTGTCTTGAACTCTTTTGAAGAATTTTTTCTTGAAGGTATCCCAGTCTCTCATCGGTATTGCTCCTTTCATTGTTGAGTCCCACCAAAAGAACCAGTCACAGGAGGTTTTATCCATGTACATTGCTGCAACATTCAGTTTGTTGTCATCGCCATATATATTGTATATTTCAAAATATTTTTCAATTTTTCTAATCCATCGAATCCCATCTCGATTATTTTCACCATTGAAGATTGGTAAATTGATCTTTACTTTGTGAATGACGTTGTGGGTTGGGGCCATGTGTGAGTTATTGAATATTTTAAAACGATCTTTTATTGACTAAATTGCGAACTTTAGGTCTTGGATGTCCTTTTTTTTCTCAAGTTTTTCTAAGAGCTTGCGAACTGAGTCATCTCTTAACTTTATCGACACATCCTTTTTCTCTCGTGGGTTTCTCTCTGTATTTCTTGTAGTCATCTTGTTGAGCTTGGGATTTGTGAAAATTTAACCTTATAATATATTTTCTTAAATAGACTTGTAAAGCACTTTAATATTTGTCAGTCTAAAAATACAATTGATCGTTCATTCTATATTTTAATTCTTTTTCCTTTATCATAGAACCCATTTTTATTAATGCAATGGTTTTTTATAAAAAGAAACCAAGTGTGGTTTCATAATACAATGTTTTTTTTAATCCCTTTTCTTCTTCTTCTCCTTCTTATTTTTACTTGTTTGATTATATGACTTGTTTATAAAACTAGGTTTGATTTTTATAAACCTTGTGTGTTTTTTTTCGTTTCTTCTTCTTATTTTTAGGAAACCTTGGGATAATGGTTAAAAACCAAATTACACAAAGTGTAAATAATGACCAAGGGACATATTGCTATGATACCAACTTGGAATGGAATTCCAATATATATATATATATTCAATGATGATTTTTACAAGAGAATGAGCGACATTAAATACTATGGAAGAGACACATCAGAACGATGCATCTTTATAATGCCAACATTTAACTAATAATAATAATAACAAATATTCTTTAATTCATTTAATTTACTAATTTTATCTAGTTCTATTACACTGAATCTAGGGTTCTGTAAATCGATAGTCCCATCCCTTTAGGAGTGGCGGGCTCCCGTACAATGGATCTGACCAGTCCCTCAATGGCCCCACTAGGGGGGCGACAATGAAATCCCCAACAAGATGAAAAGAATACCAATGCAACGACTTCGTTCCCAGCCCCTCATGCAACATTGATATTGGTGAGGGCCCCCAAGGCACTATAGCAAGTGAGATCATCGAGGACAATGGATCCCCAATTCACACCACAACAATAAGAAACAAAAATGATAAAGAGTAGAAAGGAGTTGGCACATGCATCCAAAAATCAATAATGGTACCAAGGTATGAAATAACCTCATCAAGAGTTTCTGACTATATTCAATAAATGCATGATCATGTGATCATTTGCAATTTTACAGGTCTATGGCCATCATAAAAATCTTTAGCAGGTTGTATCAAGTAGAAATGGAACCCTAACGGTCACTATGACCTTTATCTAGGTTCCCAAGTATTTTTCACAATAATATTTAATCATATGGATGATTACATCGTGACCTTCGAAGGAGGCCCATACTTATTCAATGATGTTGGTTTATATGTGAGACCTTCGAAAGAGAATTTCAGTTCGAAGAGGGAAAACTTTAAAGAATCCCCAGTTTGGATCAAACTATACTCCCTCCCTTAGGAATACTAGGATCCATGAAACCCTAGAAGGAATAAGCAACACCTTGGGTTGTTTTGTCAAAGTGTTTGAAGCCACTCAACACAGACATTATACCTTTTTTGCCAAAATATTTGTCTATATGAACATATCATAACCCCTTCCAGAACCCATATGTCTGCACTACCAAGAATCTGAATGGACCTAAATTCTAGACTATGAGCACATCCCTTTCCCCTATAGGAAATTCCATGAACATGGACATTTATTCTGAGCTTCCTTCTCAACAAATTCACATTCCCATGAGATCCCTCCAAATACAAATACCAAGATGATTTCTCAAAAGTGGCAAGAAGAATGAGAAACAAAAAAAATCCTCCCCTCCTTCCTCTAACACAATTGCTCCTACTAACATTCAATTTGATTTTCTGTCTAGTCTCCCAGGAGAATCAGAAGCCCCTAATCCGACAGATCAAGGCATTTCCCAACAAAATAAAAATGAATATATGAAAAAATCAGATGTTGATATGTTATACCTACCAGAAGACATTGATGATATAGAGCTAGGGGATATGGACCTTAAAGAACTAGAGGAAGCAAGAAAACAAAAGATTCCTATTTAGAACCCCAATTGGAACTCTTCAAACAATCAATAATAAAATCAAGGACTATGTCAACCAAAATCCCCAAAGTTGCAGCTAAATACACATGTCTAGGAGTCAAGGCTAGTGGAAAAAAATCGTAAAATACAACACCATGAGGATAAAAAGAAAGGGTGTAGAACTAATTGATAAAGACTAGACAAGGTAGGAAACATAATGCTAGACTTAGGACAATATAATCAGCTAACATACTTCTTCTTGATTCTCACCCATAATTATAAATGAATCTAATCTCCTCGAATATAAGAGGGTTAAATAGCTACTCCAAGCAACATCTCCTAAAAAATAAAGTTACTATTGAGAATCCCACTATTCTCAGGATTTAGGAAACTAAATGCTTAATTCAAACCTTCGACATGATTGCATAAAAGATTTTTAACACATACAAAGTCATTACAGTGGACGCTATGGGAGCCTCAGTAGGTCTTGGACTTCTCTGGAACTAGTAAGAAATAGTGCTAAATAACTTTGTGGAAACCCCTAGAGCTCTTTCTATGAGTTTCCATTCGATTGGTATGAATAAGAAAGGTCTGATCACCAATATCTATGGGATACAGATAAATGAACAAAACATTGATATTCTCAATCACCTTTAATGGTTTTGAGATATTCATTAGGAAGATCAATGGATCTTAGGAGGTGACTTCGACATGATCACTAATATGTGGGAAAAAAGGAGCAATGAGAAGACTGGACAAGGATGATGTTGCCTTCAAACAATTCATAGAAAATAACCATCTAATTTCTCTAGAGGTAACTAATGGTACACAAAATTAGAACAATAGGAGAGGAAAGCAACATCAAATTTCCTCAAAATTAGACCGTTTCTTAATTTCCAACAACCTCTACACTAGGGGTGAGGAATGGTCAGCCTCTATCCATACTGCCAATGGTTCAAATCACTGGCCCATCTGTCTACAATGGAATCATGGTGGACCAGATCAAAACAAACCTTTTCGTTTTGAAATTTTTTGGCTCAGCCATCCAGACATCAAACTTAACATTAAAAATTAGTGAGAGAAATCTATTGTCCCTATAGTCTCTCTCATGTATAATTTTCAACAAAAGATGAAAAATATAAAATAAAATCTCAAATAGTGGAACAATACTACTTTTGGAAACATATTTGAGGACAAAATAAGAATTGAAGATCAAATGGAAGAGCTTCAACAAGAGATGATACTCTCAGGCCTTTTTAAAGCAGCCTAGTAAAGAGAAGAGATTCTAAAAAATCTGATTGAAGAAAGACTAAAGCAGGAGGAAATCCTCTAGCATCGAAAATCTAGAGTTGAATGGCTTAAAGAGGGAGAAAAAGATACCAATTTATTCCACAAATCAATGCTTCAACACATACAACAAAACACAATTGTGATGCTCAAAGACGATAATGGAAGGAGTCTATACCAACACGAGGAAATATCAACTGAACTAAAGTCCTTCTTCAACACATTGCTCATAAAACCTTGGCATGATTGTTTGGAAGCTATTAATGACATAGGAAAAAACAACACCTGTATTTTAACAAAGGAGAAAAACAAAGGATTAATGAGGCCAATCAACATGCAATAAGTTGAGACAACCGTCAAATCCATGCAAGATGGTAAATATCAAGGGATGGATAGTTTCACCATGAATTTCTTTCATGCCTGTTGGGACATCATCGAAGAGGAAGTCTTGGAAATTGTGGAAAAATCTCATCATACTAGAGGATCCTTTTTTCCTTCAATACCACCTTTCTCACCCTCATTCCCAAAGGAAACAATCCCTCTACCCCGTATAAATTCAGACCTATTTCCCTTTGTAATTTTATCTATAAAATCATTACTAAAGTCATAGCTAATTGACTCAAACCCCTCCTCTCTATATGGGTCTCCAAGGAGAAGTCTAGTTATGTGGAAATAAAACATATCTAGATGGTATTACACTGGTTCATGAGGTTATTCACTCTCTCAAAACTACCAAAAAACTAGGTACGTTAGTCAAGTTAGATATGTCTAAGGCTTTTGACATGATTAAGTGGACCTACATCACAAAATTTTCCTTAAAGCCTTTGGATTGAGTCAAGTATGGATAGAGTGGGTCCCTGCCCTCATTTCCTCTGCTTTCTTTTCCATCTTGGGCAATGGCTCCCAAACCATCCCTTTCTCTCCCTCAAGAGGGATCAGACAGGGTGACCTTATGTCTCCCTTCCTCTATATTCTAATTGCATAAGGTCTTGGAAGAATGATTCAACCATAGATTTGAGATAATCACCTCAAATATATCAACCTACACAAAAATTATCCTACCTATTCTCATTAGTAGTTTGTAGATGACACACTTCTAATGGGTCACCTCTCCTACAAAGAAGCAAGAATATTAAAGCATTCTAAACGGATTTGAATAAGCCTTAGGAGCCAATGTTAATCTTGACAAGTTTCATCTCTTAGTCTATAAAACTAATATTCTGGTACAAATATGCATCACTCATTATCTAGGTTTACGAAAAGCAGTATGCCTTTGAAGTATCTAGGAGCCCCTCTCATGGATAAGCCTCTTCGGCAAGCCAATTGGGAAGACCTTCTAGCTCTCCTCAATCAGTGTCTTTGCAGCTAGTCCTTCCAAGTGCTCAACTTGGTTGGGAGATTAAATTTGGTCAAATATATCCTACAAGCTATGCCTTTGTACCTCTTCTTAGTTCTTGCAGCCCCCATGGTCATTTTTAAAAGGATTAGAAATATTCAAAGAAACTTCCTTTAGGGAAGCAATAATCACAAGAGGAAATGGGATTTAGTTAGGTGGGATAATGTCTGTAATCCTAATCTTAAAGGAGCTCTTGGTATTAGAGATCTAGATCTTATCAACCAAGTGATGGGATCCAAACTTTTGGTGAATCGCATTACTCACAATCAAGAACCCTGTGGTCTCTTCTGGCAAGAGAAGTATAGTTCGAATTGGGATCAACAAGATTTTATTTTCTTAAATGATCATGTTTAAGGGTCTATCATATGGAACCTATCTTGGTCTAATTTCCATTTGGTTTAGAACCACTACTTGTGGGAAATAAGAAATGGAAGGAAGGAACTCTTTTGGGAAGACTCATGGAAACAAGCTTCGAAGCTCCAAAACTTCCTTCACGACCCAACCTATAAGGAAGAGATGGAAAGATTGGACTTGCACAAAGTTTTTCATTTTTGGGATAATGAAGGAGAAAATGGAGATTTGCAATGGTGGTTTCCCATTGATCATTGGCCTCTCCACCTGATCCCCTCCATATGTTGTTTCAACCATCACTGAAAAGATTGGGACAGAAGAATAAAAAATAGGACTGACGATGACAAGCTGATATAAGGGTACTCAACTAATGGATGCTTCGCCATCAAATATGGTTACATCATAACTGCAGGGTTCAAATATCTCCTAGACAATCCCATCTGGTCCAATATCTGGACAACATAGCTCTTGTCAAAGGTGGTTACCTTCCTTTGGCTCTTGATCAGGAACATAACCCTTACTTGGGATAATTTGGAAAATAAAGGTTTCTTAGGTCCAATTTACAATGATCTTTGCAAGAAGGCCAGGGAGATTAAAGAACACCTCTTCAATTCTGATTCCTTTGTTAATGAACTCTAGGATAAAGGAGCGACCATATTCAGGGTTACCAAAAGAGACTGAGCCAACATCAACAACCTTGTTCTCAATTGTAAGTGTCATCAGTTCACTAGTCCCTTAATCAACATAATATAGCAAATGTTTCCATATTTCCTCCTATGTGAAACTTAGAAGGAGTGGAACAAGATAATATTCAAAGATCAAGCCATTCCTCCATAGGTAGTATGGACGAGGATTAAATTCAGTTTGAAGGAAACAGTTGACCTTCATACTTGGTCATATCAAGATAAACAATTCAACGACAGGGAAGCTATAATTTATCGAACCTGGGACTTGCATCTTCAAAATGTTTCCATCCCACATTGGAACTCCAAATTGAGAATCTCTAGTCCCACTATATGGAGTTTTCCCTATACAATTTCATCAAGCTCAATTTTGATGGAGCGTCAAAATACAATCATGTTCAAGCTGGCTATAGAGGATTTTTCAGAGACAAAATCGAATCTATTTTAAGACTCTTTGTGGGATACATGGGAGTCAACAACAACAATGCAACAGAGCTATCAACTATGACATAAGGGATAAAAATAGCTAGATCCCAAAACTACAGAGAAATCGTGGTTGAGGGTCTTTCACAAATTTTAATAAACTACACTCTCAAAATCTTAAATGGTTCATCTATAAGACATCTTAGTCAAAATTTGCGTCTTGATCTGAAAAAAATGAAGGTCATGGCCAATATGGTTCATGAATTCCCCACTCTAGTTCCCCTCCACATCGAAAGGTATGCCAATAAAGTGTTAGATCACATGGATAACACGTGCATCCAACTCCGAGTTAGAACCATTAATGACTCACTTGCCAACTTGGATATAGAATCCTTCTTGTCACATTGTTATCATCTTGCCACTGAGGATATGGAAACCTTTCTAACCTGCCAAAGAAACCCAAGTGGAAGACACCTGTGGCATCCTCATGATGAAGTGGAGGTGGAAGGGATAGAAGCTATCACATTGAATACAATTAACATGTGGAGAAATGACAATTCCCACCACACAACCAATTGCACCCATGTAGAGAAATATACACATGAAAACATGATTATTGTAGCTCAACCTCTATCTTAATTTCTCTATGGAGGTATGTGGTGAAGTATTTTGAAGGATGCAAAGGATATGACATAGGTACTCAACAATTATGGAAAAAGGAGGTTGGAAGGTAGGTAAGTACATGGAAATTATGGAAACTTGCATAGATAACAGTCCAGGCATGGTCGGTAGGAGCCACATTCTACTATGTGTTTTCCTCGAAATAATTAGCTCCTCTTACCATCACTCTAGAATCCATTTGAGGATAATGGCGCACCCAAGGAAATGTCACTTGGCATATCAAGATCAATGTAGGTGACAGAAGCTGCGATGGGGTACAGAAAACTTGTAAAACATGATATAAGAAGCATAATCAAGGGAAAACAATATGATGTATGGAATAACTACTAGACCCTTCATCACATTTAGTCGACATAAGAGTTCAAATTTTGGGAACTAGATCCAAGATCTACTCGTGAAAGACAAGATATCTATGACAAAAATTTGATTAGTTTTTCGACATGCAAAATTACTCTGGGACAAATACTAATAGAACAATAGGAGAAGGAAATTGTTCATATCACCATGGACGATATTATCACCAGTTTGCATCATGAAATTGATATCGTTAATGAGAATCTCACCAGGATAGATAAGCGTATCGACATTCAGTTCATTCTAGGCTAATAGTCACAAAATCCTAATCCTAAAAGAAAAAACAAAGGAAAAGGAACGCATGTCACCTAAAAGCTGAGATATTTCAGAGAGGAAACTAGGACCTAGGTGATGGCCACCCATGAATACCTAGAAAATCCTCTAGAAAATTGGATCCAAAACCTAGCAGGGATAAAAGAGACAATGGCACATTATCACAAATATGTAGCACTTCATTGTGTTCTTCTCTCTCTTACCCATTAGTTGTTGAATAAGGAATACCCTAATTGCAAACCTAAGAATGAGATTCTAATGCTTGTAGAGAACCACAAATGTCTAGATAGGATAATGGCGACGAAGATGCACATCATGGCTGAGCATATCGAAGCAATCATGACCAGTATTATTGTCACCCCAGGTGCTTCCAATGAGAGTCCCATCATCATTGAGGATGATGTTGCTCCTGCATAAGGCTAGCAGGTGTTTTTTTGTTTCATTATGCAAATGACTAGAATTTTTTTTCATAATTTTGTAGGCTTTATACTCTGTAATATCAGACATTATATTTTTGAGAATTTTGTAAATAGTGTATACCACATGAGTCGGTCTTTATGATAGGTCTAGGGTAAATCAACATAGAATAGGAGGTTTTATAAAAACACTTTATGGATAGACTATGGCTGCAAGTTTTTTGTTTTTGTTTTTGTTTTGTTTTGTTTTGTTTATTATTATTACTATTTTTGGTCTCTCCTCGGGGGAGGATGATTTTGGTTTCTATACCTAAACCTTGTAACTTTATTTTTTGATCTAATAGTCAAGTCTTCTTATTATTTACAAAAAAATAAACACGTATTTATCTTAATTTCTCTTACATATTCTTAAATTAATCTTAAACGAGAAATATTGTTATAAATGTTATTATAAATAAATTCCAAACAACACATATTCATAGCAATGCTTATAATCTTAAATGAGTTTAAGAATACTCCTACATCTTGTTAGATTAATCCTAAATGTACACACATATTTATATGGTATTAATTTAAGAATCATTATCGATGGATAAAATCCTTCCCTTTCTACATCACCTAGTCACCTCCTCACCGCTATCCTTGCATTCTCAAACATATCCCTTCATTTTTATCTCTCATACAAATGGATCTGAAGCAGTACAAAACCACCATCCCAAGTAGTATGAATACATCAGAGTGAAATATAGCACAACACTAAGCATTTGAAGACATATGTGGATATTACATAGCATTAGGATCTATGGATGGATAGTACAAGCATAGTATGAGACTTAAATTTTCTATTTGTAAGTTTGTTTGGGCTTTGAATTTCTTTACACTCAGAACAAAACAAGGTAAAATATAAGATTGCTAAGAGCAGTGGAAGTCCTTTTAAGGGTTATTAAAAAAAATATTTCTCTATTTTTATGACTTTAAGACCTCTAAGTTTAGCTAGAGAGAACACTTGGCCAGTCAATGAGATGGCCTCAAAGAGATAACTCTAGTAAATATATTTATTTTTATTATTATTGTATACTCTTTTACTTTTACTATTGCAACAAATACTTGTAAATACAACAAAATAATATTTAATCTCAATTGTTTCATATATGTTTCCTTGTGTTTCTTTCTTGTATTTATAGATATATCTAAATTTGTGAAACATAAAAACACATAAAATATTACACTACATACCTTTAACACTGTTTTCTAACCTAAGTCAATTTAAACTTGTGCGGGTTTCAAGCAATTTACTAGTGAACTCTTTGAAAATACTAGTAAATATTTTAACTTTGTTTGTCCTTGCATAGATCATGGAGGAAGACTTACATAGATATGGGGCAAGACATAAAATGTTATTTCTATTAATTGATGGTCCTCTATATGCCTCATTGTTATACATAGTGGTCTTGCCACATGAAATGGGCTTGTCATACAAAGTCGTCATGGGAGGCTTGAAAACATTTCGTATAAAAATAATGATCTTTCCGAACCAGAATGAGTGCATAGGAACATTTCACTAACTTGCTAAGTTGAGTGTGTGCACAAGAACAACTCCATAATTGAGCAAGTGCATAAAACAACACAAAAAATTATGCTAGCCCTTTAAGCCTCCATGTACATGGCCTGGTATATGGTTTGGCACTGTAGTTTGCTTCAAGATTTGTTTTCCTAGTGATACTAGCTTGGTTTCCAAGAATCTTGTCTCAGTTTCCATAGTTTCTCATAGACCCTTGTTCAATTTCACATGATGAACTAGGGGTAAATATGTGGTTTTTAAGATAACTAGCGTGACCCTCCAATTAAGTAGTAAGCATAAAACTAATCAAATTTTTGAAGTGACGAGGATTGAAAAAATGATAATTTCATAGATCAAGACCCTCTCCTTGGAAATAAATCCTCAAGGTTAAGGGTAGAGGACATAATATATTGATAAATATGATTTTCACAAGAGGCCTTGAGCTATTCAAGAGCAGTAAGGTTGGTTGCATTTGTCTTTTTCATATAAATAATCTGGTTTGATATGGCTAGGGTTGTAAGTTATGGCATCACCTCTCTTCATTTTTTTGTCTTCTTAGGTTCTTCTAAGGATGAATAAGAATGACATGGCTAAAGAGCTTTCTAGAGATTCAATGGTGGATATATTGAAGTAATTACACAACATATCACCAGAGAAGTAATTACCTTATTTTATTTGAATACCTTGTTTGCTTGTCAAATTATTAGGTGTACAATAAACATACTTCCTTCTATAATGTTTCTAATCTTTCCCTTCATTTTAAAAGAATGAACGCATTCAAAAAGTTCTCGAATGTACAATAATACAAATTTTGTTGGAGAGATTCACAATGTGTAGCCTTAGTTACAGATTTAAATGATAGGCTCTCATTCAAAACTAAGGGTTGGAAAATTCATAAGCCCGCAAGTTTTGTCCTGCATAATTTGTTTATGTACAATCTATAGATGTCATAATCATATTTCAAATTAAACTCAAGATATTATAAAACACTAGATGGAAAATAAATGTTATATTACTTGCTCCCTATAAAAGGCTATTGGCCTAGGGTTTCAATGTCATCATAGTAGCATCAACCATGTGATTTCTAGCTTATAATGACCATCATCAGTCCTTACTAGATAACTCCATTCTCTCTCTTCTATCATGCACATACAATAACCATGAGATGTTATAAATATATTTCATAAAAAATATGATTCCACAACTATAAGATCTTTCTTATATTGTTTGTCCCTTTCATGTGGTAGTGGCCAATTTTCATTATGGGATTATGCTCATTACCATATCTAAGACAAATATTCCTAAAATATATTGTTAAGCCCTAAATATGTGACATTACATTTTTATCATTATATTAGTATTGTCTTTATTGGTCGGCTATGACCTTAATTGTAACTTTGTCTCCTATATATACCAAGTAGACCTAGTCTAGAGACAATCTCATATTTTATTATGTATTTGATAAATTTTAAAAGGAGGATGACCCCTTAAAGAGGTTTCTTAGTCATCTCCTTTTTTTCATTCTCAAGCTGTTGGGTTACTCTTTCTCCTATTTTTGGGAATTTGGTGCATAACATTTGGTATCGAGTCCTTTTTCGCTATAATTTTTGTTGGGATGTTTTAGATATAATATTTTGAGGCACCTCAAAATACATAACTAGGTACTTGTGGTAAAAATTTCAAGTCATGGTTCAATATTTGGATTTATAGTATGTGGAAGTTAGGGTTTTTTACTAGTTCAAAAACTAGTCTCAAACACGTGTTCTAGGTAAAATTGTTATATATGAACCTTGAGGGATCCAAATTGAGTTCCTCATTTTGTATAAAAAAGAAAATGTACCATAGTATTTGTGTTAAAACTTTTAGAAGTAGAAAATGAAAATAAAATATGTGCCTGTACAAGTTCACTCTCCTAAAAGGAACAAAAACAAAAAGTTTTGGGAAAGTTACCATAACTTTCCCTTGGCACATTATAATTTGGTAAACAATATGGCATTCCAAAGAATACATACTATGATACTATAGGGAGAAATTTCAGACACAAGGGAGGGCAAATTTTAGAGATATTTTAGGAGAAAGGTTAGCTAGCAAGGAAACTAACAAACCAAGGTTTTTAAAGGTATGTTAACTTGAAAAGTGCATAAATATTGATTGAAATATATATTTTGGGTGATTTAAAAGGTGTGATAAGCATGATTTAGAGGAGAATCATAGGTAGACATTATTTTGGTTTCACATGGAAAATGGCTCAACAAAAAATTATACACCAATTAAACCCGTGGAGAGCTCAACCATCACTTGTGAAGAAATTAAGAAATGTATAACAACTATCCAATTTGGAGGACATGGTTAATGGATTGAGTGATAGGTCAATGACACATATTCAGATGATAAACAAAAAAAATTATATAGAAAATGTGTTGAAAAATATGGATCAAAATATGACTAGTAAAGAGGATGTAGAAAACATGGTCAGTAAAGAGGATCTTGGATTTATGAAGGGGATAATTCTCAATGAGACGAGACATATGTTTACTCCTAATTCATATCCTTAATAATATTATAAGGAGAAAAAGAGGGATTCATCCATTTTATATATTGAAAATTTTGGAAAGCAATTGGAGAACAAGAGGTTTGAGTCCCCCACACTTGATCATTCATCACTCCATGATACACATCATCATGGGATCAACGCAATACCAAGGAAATAATTCATTTTGTTGATGCCCAAAAAAATCCTTGCATTGATAGTTGATAATACGAGTTCTCCCCTGTATAAAGTCCAAATTAGACCTTGAACCATTTGGAATAGGGAACCTGTCTAGATTTTGGCCTGACTACCATTAACAGGTTTTGGGGTTCAATAGTTTCGGCCCAATTCACCGTTTAGGGTTTTATTTTGAGGTATGGAATGCAATATGAATTATTCTAAGATGAAATCCTACAATATATTAACCTATTCTAGCTAGGATTGATATTACATGCACAAGCAATGGGATGACAATGATACACACATTCCAAAATAAGTTAGCCACAATTTAAACATGAATAACAATAATATAATTATTTATGAACATTAGAACAGTATTATCATCGTAATATCTTGCACCCACAACTCGTAGAAAACAAATTAACACATAAATATGTATAAAAATAAAAAACAAAAAACTGTAGGAATAATCCATAAGAGTTCATAAACGATCTTACTGCAAATAGGAATGAGATAAAGAGTCAAACAATTCAAAAAAATTCATCCACATGATAGCCATAATCCCATGAAAAATTCAGTCGAATAGCTTCACTTTTAATTAAATAGAATTATTTCTTACAAAAGTGAGCAGTGAAAGCTCCCACCCTAAAATATCCCATTTCTCTCCCCCTCTCTTTGTTTTATAACCTTCTAAAAAATAACTCCTAGGGTGACCCTTTAGATTCCTATTAGTTAGTTATGAATCTTAGGCTTCTGAGGAACTTGTCACTTTTTCTCCCATATCTCAAAGTCACATCATGTGATGATATTTAGCCATTGTGGTTTGAGTAACAGTTGTGAGACCTCATGTTCTACTATTTCCTCACTTAACTTGAGTAGCCCCTTTGTAGAGGATGAATTACACACTATCATTAGGTGTAATTTGTAGATGGGAATTCCAAATTGACTTTATAGAACCCGTGAGGTAACTTGTGAGACTCCGTTGATGGCTATGCCATCATCTTATTTGATCTTTCTCAAATACTCTATCCTGTACACTTTTGGTGTGTGGTCACTAAAGGTGTTGTTGTATATCGTATCTGGTTTACACTAAAAATATATCTCAATTGAATAGACCAATATAAAATAGTTCCATGTTGGATAAATATATAAGAGTAAATATGAATGATGATTTTACAATGATAAAGTAGTCCATCTATATAGGCCTTACATAGTGACTATTCACTAAGGGATATGTCCCTTAGTTAACCTAGCTAATTAATATTTATTTCATTACTATTTATTAATTTTAATATTTATTTGTTACATTTCCTTCCTCTTAAAAATGCTTTGTCCTTAAAGCATACTGACGAATAAGACTTATGCCATGTGCTTGTAATGTTGTCACATCTTTCTTTGTTGTGTCGTAGTTTATGAGACATGCCAATATGAAATATTAAGTGTTGAACACAAATTTAGAAATGTTGACAAATCGATCCATCCTAAATTGATTCTTTGAGGAATGTTGCACTTCCACAAAGAATTGATGTCATGGGATTTGGTTGCAATGGTATCGAAATATTTTGTTGGTTGTTTTTTTTTATGGTTTAGATGTCGACATGAAACACTATTTTCCTTTATCATACTGGTAGTATATTCTCACTTAACTTTCATGTATTCTTTTCTTCAACTGGGTTGATATCTTGAACCGTGATCTGTAATTATGCCTTTCTCTACAAATTGTATTTTCATTCTTTAAGATTTTGATGACTCGTTCTTTATTTCTTCTAATTTTTTTATAACAACTTATTATCATTTTGAATCTTCTAAATCTTTTCTTCTTGCGAATTTTAATTGTATTTGGAATTATTAAGCTATTCCTTAATATAATCATTATGATTCTTAAGGTGGTGATTCTCTTCTTGCTTTTATAGTAATTTTCCTTCGATGTCTTCAATAGATTGCTCTATCTTTTGAATATTTTTCAATTTCTTGATTTTTGTAACTAAGATCTTAATATGGTTTCTTAGCTGAAATATCTCTTCAATATTATTTGATAACATTTTAATGATCTTTGTGATTTCTAACTTGTGTGTGTTTTCATGTTGTCATTTTGATGCTAAAACCCTTTTATATGTTGTTCAAGTTGGTAGGCCTCAAACTCTTGGCATCTTAATTTCTCTTGGATTTGCATGACTTCCTTGCCCTTATCCATGAGTATTTTCTTCACATGTTTTACTTCTTCTTCTATATCTTCATAGCTTCCATAAGGTTATCCTTCGTCAACATTTTGCGATGTGGAGACTCCCACTGATGAGTCATGTACTGTTCAAATTTTCTTCTTCTCATGGAAGAACGACATGATTTTCTTTCTTGCATTGAAGGTGAGTGTATCCAATGATTCCAGTGAGTAAGAACCTAACATTATGTCAGTAATACTGTCATCTGTAGCTGCAATGATGAAGCATGAATTAAGATTAAAGTACCGATATGTAAGTCTAATTTCTTTATTTTCTCTTCGTTCCTGTCATTCTTCGCTATGTCTTCTTTGGAACTGGTAGTTGATTAGCAAGATCAACATTGATAAAATTTTCTTTATTAGAGAGACATATAGCAATGTTAACATGAATTTCATAAAACGTTCCATTAACTTCTAGCATCGCCATTGGTATTTTTGATGGAACATCAATAAATATTTTTTTCTCTGGAGTAGAATTTGTCTCTTCCATTCTGATTTTTTTTCTTCCAAAATGATATTTATTTAAAAAAACAACTTAAATAATAATAACTATTAAAAATAATAAATTTATTATTATATGGTTCTTCAATGCTTCCACTTTCAATAAATTTTTTAGACTTCCATTAATAAAAAAAACCTTTCTCTTAAATAAGATTTAACTTCAACACTCTTTAATTGACTTTTAATATAATCACTTTTTTTATAAACTCTTTTACATAACTTAAAAAGCCACTTATAACCTTCAAAACACTTATTAAATCGCTTTATCTTTTCCTTGTATATACCTTATAAAACTCCTTTATAATTTTAATATACTAAATAAACATGTGTGGTTTCATAAAACCATGTGTGGTTTCATAAAACCATGTATTGGTTTAATAAATAAATAAATATTTATTTTATTTAATTTTCTACCGTTCTTATTTTTTATTTATAAAAAAATTATGTGTTTTTTATAAAACCATGTGTTGCTTTTCTTTTCCTTTATTTTTTCTTTGGTTATTTCCCTTCTCGTATACTTGTATTCCTTGATTTACGATTGTCTTTGAATTTTGCAACAAAATAATACATTTTTAGATTAACTTGATTTGCTTCAAGGTTGTGATTGATTCTTCTTTGGCCCAAAGGCTTGCTTTTGGACAAGGTCCTAGATTTTTGGGAAAACAAGAAATGATGGCCAAAAGACAAGTTTAGAGAAAGTCTAAAAATAATGGCCAAAGGCTGCATGAGACTCGCTTTGATACCATATTGTATACCGTATCCGATTTACACTAAAAAACTATCTCAATTGAATAGACCAATATAAAATAATTTCATGTTGGATATATATAAGAGTAAATATGAATGATGATTTTACAATGTTAATGTAGCCCATATATGTAGGCCTTACATAGTGGTTATTCACTAAGAGATATGTCCCTTAGTTAACCTAATTGATTAATATTTATTTCATTATTATTTATTAATGATAAGTATTTAGTATTTATTTGTTACAGGTACCTAGAGGTGTTAGTGGACATTTTTCAAACACTTGCGCCATTCCCACATGTACTTTCTCACATTTTTTCAATGATGCAGTGACCTATTTATGTAATGTTAACCCAAAATCCTTGAGATTATTAATGGTGGTGTAATCGAGTTGGGTTCCTTGTAGTGTTCTCCTTGTCAAATTAGAGTGAGTTTCAATTGCTTATTGTTACTAAGTTACAATACAATTGAAGTTTCCTTTAATCCTATCAATATTTTGATCATGTTTATGAGCGCCTTCGATTACAATCTTCAACCTTACTACAATGTTTTGTATTTCTTGAAGCTACTTAATAGCCTATTCCTACATATGAAAATATTCTTGCTGTAAGGAAATAATACGTGCTTGGAATTCTACCAAACTTTTATTTTCCTCTTTGAACCCTTCTGCTTCTTTTGCTAGACCATCCCTCTCACTGTGTAGGCTTTTCACTTGATTTGTTAATATCTCTTTTTCAAATTGCAAGTTCTCTACCTGGATGATTAATGCATCCTTTTCATCCTAAAGCTCTTTTGCTAAGATTTGCAAGGTTCCAATAATTTCTTCAATTCTTTTTGAATCGAAGGTTCTAAAGTTGGGTGAAATTTCCTGAGCTATTGTTGAAATGGTTTCACACCTCGTTTCATAAGAATGACATGTTGAATTGTTTGGTTGTCATACATCCTTAGTTCATCATAAGTCTAGTACAAGACATATTTATATTGCTTAAAGTGTTGAATGAACCTCCACCTTTATCCCAGATTAATACTGCATGGAAGAGCTATTTGTTTTAGCATTTACTATTTTTTAAACTTCTTTGGTAAATCAAACAACTTCTCTAGTGTAAGCAATCCTTTAGGCATAAAGTTCCATTTGACAGAGTATTTATCTCCCTCATATATTTTTAGGTTATCTTGATGTTCATCATCATTAATAATAGAGCCTTTAAAGGTGTCATTGTTTGTGAGGAAGTTGATGATTTGCTGATCATCATTGAATAACCTCCAACTAGTCACATTGTCAGGAACAGAGGGATTGAAAAAAATTTCATAGATTTTTTTTCATTTAAAGGAGTCAAGTGTGAAGTAATGTTAGTTAAAAGGTCAACAACACCATTCATAAAATGAGGCATAGAATTAATTTTAAAAACTTCAAATTTTTAAATCAAATTCCATACCTATGTCTAGTAACATTTCAAATCTGGAGACAACCAATGTGTAGTGTTCCTAATTTACTTGACAACAATTTTAGAGTCACCAAAAAATTTCAAATTCCTAACTTTAAGATCAATCACCTTTTTGAGGCCTTGGACTAGGGATTCATCTTCAATGGTGTTATTGGTGGACTAAAATTCTAATAGACATGAAAGGTAAGTTTTATAGGGGATCAATAAGGACACAATCAAACCCTGTACCTTCCTGCATTTTAGATCCATCAAAATATAATTTCCAAAAAATAGAATCTAAGTTACTGTTAGGATCTACGTCAATACCTAATTATACTATGTTACATTCGTTGTCATTAGTACATGAAAATTAAAGGAGATTGGACTCAGTATTTGATTCAAGGATAATAATCCTAGCCTAATAACAACTTGGTTATGTTTCCAAAAATAGTTTCTAAGAACAGGTTGTGTAAAATTCACGGGTTAGTTATGTCCTTCCAACTTTATGACAATGTTCTTCATGTGAGATTCCCTAGCCACACAGATCTCATTCAATCTATTTTTGTAAGGGAGCCAGAAATGAGGCCAATCGATAGTAAGATAACCTTGTAACTTACTAGACCAATATCTACCAAACAATAAGTCATATGCTTTAGGAATATCCACCACAACAATATAAATGAACTACCAAACATTTGAATATGATGCTAATATGGATCTAAGAATTTTTTTAACTCACCTATTAAATTAATATCAAATATATCAAGTTGTATGATCTGAGAAGGGAAAGGGGTTGTTTTTCTATTAATCTTTTGACAAATTGAATAAAGCATCACACTAGAAGAAGCTATAGAATCAACCAAATCATTATGCACATTGTAATTATATAACTCAAACATTAACAGAAAAGGTGGTGTGTAGGATGTAGATTTACCTTCGATGCTTGCTTTGTTGAATTCTTTGTCTTTCTCATAATAATATTATATTCCTTATTTTTCCTTAGTTGGGGTAGGTTGTGATTCAAAATTAAACCTGAAAGATTCCATTAATAATATTCTCTGTTGAGGTATATTACACATTTCAAATAATGAGATAGTGAATTTAATTTTCTTAATATATGCCATGGCATTGTATTATGTGTTATGGTTAATATCCTTAGTCCCTACTATTGTGGAAGATCCGCATGGACTGGTATAAGTCTTATTGTTCACAGGGGGGACTTTTTTTTGCAATTGAGCGAGAGTATTAGTTTTCTGAGTTGGAGCTGTCCCAGATTCCTTCCAGGATTGTTTATTATTTGTATCATTCTTAGAAGGAATTGCTTTGGTTTGATATTTCTCAATGGGACTATTATTGACAGTTGTTTTAGGAGGTGCGTTGACAGGTCCCTTACTTATCAAGGCATAGTTTGTTGGGGTTGTCTGCATATTATGAATTTTGGTTGTTTCAGAATTTTCTTCACAGTCATATTCCAAATTAGGTGCCCATTCTCACAACAATGAAGTTGTTTCTTTAGAGTATTATTCATATTCGATGGATTTTTGTTATTCAGGCTCTTATTCTTACTAAACCAGAGTTTTTTTTTCCAGTAACTTATGAATCGCTAAATTCATAGTGTTTATCCACCGTGGAGATGTTTTCTTGGAATGATTATGCTGGTGATATGAGTATAAATGATCCATGCCAACATCATTTAAATTATAATAGGTTGCCTCATTTTTTGGAGGTTTTGCTGTGTTGTATTTATTCTTAAATAACATTTTGAAAGGTTTATTGTCAGAAGAACTTCCCCATCATTCTTTTTTAGGCATACTATGTCATTGGACAAATTTCGAGACAACTTGACACAAAAGTAAACTTGAACCCAAAAACTGACGACATATTTGTCTGAATTTCGACAAAACACTTTCTAACATCTAACAAGGTGGACTATTTTTAAACATCAATAGAATTGTGTTGGATATTTGAAGACCCTAACAGTACATCATGAATACAATAATAGTTAGTCACATGAACGACAGATAAATGCAATGATATTATGTCGAATCTTTGACACATATACCGTCGATTAACCAAATTTAATTTCTAGGACTATTATCAGAAATGCGATGGTAAAAGTGTCAGTTAATCGATCCTTAGTCCACCTAAAAGTGTCAATTCACTGACTTCTTAATCCAGTCACAGTGTCGGTTAACCAATGACACAAGTGTCGGTTAACCGACAGTTTGGATGGATTAAGAAGTCGGTTAACTGACAGTTTGGATGGATTAAGAAGTCAGTTAACCGACACAATAACCCCTCAAACTGTCGGTTAACCGACACATATGCCACCAGATATCCGATGCAATACCGACAAAAGGCTACAAAAAAATCCAATGACATTTCCTTCGGTGGTAAGACATCCTCATTGGATATAGGATTTATGTCGTTGAAAATGCAACGATTCTGACTAGTTTTAAAAAACAAAATTATAAAGAAAAATGTATCACGAGAACATGATTTGAAACAAAAGGTAACAAAGTCAAGAAAAACAAGAAATGGACTATATATGAGAAACTAATTCCAGAGTCAACAGAAATAATTTTTAAAATGGGTAAATCTACCAAATTGATAGACTAGTCTTTGATAGATTAGTTTACATATATTACCTTTGGTATCAAGCCCGACATGCTTAGGGATGTTGCTAGTGTTAGAACTTAGATATTTCTATGGTGTTGTTGTAAGAAAATTATTATTGATAATTAAATAGAGACCTAATGCATGTTTTTAGTTATGTGATGCTTGTATAGATCATTTTGCTTGAGGACAACATATTCTAGAAAATTTGTAGGAAAGGCATAAAATATGACCTCGGCATAGAAATTTTAGTGGCTCATTATTGCATGGGTCAAATTATTTTTTATGTCTCCCAAAGCATCTAAATTATTAGGTATATCTATCAATTTCTTCATCATAATTCATTTTCATAAATTGCTAAGCAATTCATTTTCAAGTTGTGTTTGAAATTAATTGTGGATACACTATAATGCTGTCCAAGTACCTTAATAGAATAGTTTTGTCATTGCAACTTTGGTCTTGAGTAAAGGGTATAGCCAGGTTCTCTAGAAGCAAAGATATATCAATAACCCAAGATATATTATGCCTAAAATACAGGTCAAATTCAATACTAGAAGTCTTAATTCCATTCCAATCACTTCAGGAGATGAAATTTTATTATTTACGAAAACCTTTTAAATATGATTTATGTGATATTCTCTTTCTACAAAATGTGTATTTTTGGTCAAGCTTGAAGACCATGTGCATATTTCTAAGAGAAGGAAATCCTGATTGACATTTGGATAACCAAATCCAGTTTGGATCTAGAATCTTCTTTCAAGATGAATGGAGTGTTCATATGATGACAAGTTGCTTAACAACATCATTTCCAGAAAAAGAATTTCCCATTGGTTGGATCGTGTCCCATACTCCCATGTGATTTCCAGATCAAACATTTGTATCCAAACACTTCATCTTTTCGATGTAAGATAAAGAGAACATTGTACTCAGTAGAAACTCATGCTCAAAATGTTTTGGCAATTTCACAACTTCACATTACCTGCTTCATTGTTTAAATTTTTTGATAAACCACATTGTTTGTATTTTATAATTGAGCCTTACTGCTAAACTATTATGAACTATGAAGAGCCATCCACCTAAATACTTAGTAGTAATATAGGTATGTGACTTCCAAATTATTGCTAATTTTTTAATGAAGAATCAACCACCCAAGTACTAAATAGTAATAGAAGTATGGAACTTCTAGATTATTGCTAAATTGTTATAAAAAAACTAACCACCCAAGTACTTAGTATAAATAGAATAACGGGACTTCCATATGTCTTAAAACCTCACAAATCACCTTATTTTGTGATCTTGAACATTCCACTTCTTATTAAGATGACTTGCATTTGAATAAGGTGGCAAAATATTATCATAGATCTATTTGATTCAATGTCGATAAATGGATTCCGATAAGGCCATTTATCATTCTTCCAAATGTGTCCATGCACATACAAGTTTAACCTTGACCTTCAATAAACAATCATATAGAATTATTTGACATATTGTTGTAAAAGTGGGCCAATCAATGGTTGAAATCTATGAGACCCTTTAATTTATTTCCAAGATGGATATTTACTTGTGCTCTTGTCCCACAATTCAGTCCACAAATGAAATAATTTCTTTTCCCATCATTTTCCTATGATGGAAAGAAGAAACACAAGTTTCCCTCTTTCTGTGTGGTTTTATGAAAGATCGAGTCTTTATTCTAGCATTTAAAATTGTTTGATTCTTTTCCCAAGTTACAATGCTCGGGAAAACCCTCGAGTACTTACCTTGACTTCAAGGATAGTACCTAGGGTAAACCTTATATATTTTTAGGTCGCAGGGCTAGGTAAACGACAAGGATCAACGCATGTGGAAGATATTTTGGTGTAACATACATGGACAATAATAAAATAAGTATATAGGATCAAAGAATTCAAAACGATGTGATTGAAATTTATGCAAATATTAAATATACCATGTTATGTATTATATTTCTGCTGCATTTCAATAATTTAGAATTGACAATCTAACATAACCATAAACAATAAAATATTTTCTAATATTTTGAGGTTTTCAAGCAGCAAGAATTGGTACATTTTGGATGACTACCCTTATAGACTGGTTTCAAACAGTCTATACCTGCTGCATATTTGATTTCGAGGAAAAACACTTCTACTTTCATGGGTGTGGAACTGTACATGAGCTGTGAAATTCAGAGTAACATGAACATAATATAGACTAAAATACATAACATGACATGAAATACATTACATGAACATAATTTGGAATGAAATTGGAAACAACATACCTCCCCTCATCACATCCCATCCATTGTTAAGTTTGTCTATAAGTACCTGTAATGCCAAATCATTCAACCTCCATAAATATATACAAAATAAAAAAAATATTTGTACCATTATTTAATAGTCTAATATGAATTTTTATGAGAATGCCAACATACCTTTACAATGATTCCCATCACCTTCTGAGCCTTTTTTTTCGACTAGCCCCTCATCATCCTCGATTCAAACATGGATTTACTCGATGAGATCGAACTAAAAGATTGATAGAGAAAAATAACACTCATGAATAAGCTCCTTTTGGTTTCAAGAATAATTTATTGGAGCAAACCTCCATTGTTCTGGAGCAACAACAAAGTCAACATTGAATTTGATGTTGATTTGTTTGATCGAGGGAAGTTTGATCCAATATTCAACAACTCCGGTAAATTATTATGTACTGAACAGGGCCAACCACGTGAAGTCAGAAGTGCTTATGGCCCCTTCCCCCCTCACATCACTCTCAACCCCTCATACCCAATGCATGTACTACAAAAAAATATGAAATTTATATGCAAAAACGTGGATTTAATTTATTATAAAATAAGTATAGTTAGTGTTTATTAAGTTGCTTCTATGTAGGTTTTTTTATTTTTACATAATCATCAAGCAACTCATCTTCTCCAACTTGTCATCCGGTTCTCATCGTAGCCACAACTTATCGTACTGTTTTGCTAGTAGAGTAGTCGCAACGTGGTTGCTATTGCAAGGGGTAGGGATTTCATGCAATAATGTAAAAATGTTAAATTGATATCTTATGATATTATAATGACAAATTTTTCATTAAAAAAATATTACAGAGGTGTTATTTACCTGATGTGACCACATCATGTATTTTGTGTCCATGTATAGGCTCATCTTGTATAGTATGAGCCTTTACATTCTCTGCAGTTGAAAAACAAAAAAGTAAAATTAATACTCACCATTTACAATGCAAAATTTTAAATTGTAGCATATGAATTCATTAATTACTTGAATTTGAAGCATGACTTTGATATGTTGTTCTCCATCCTCAACATTAGGTGGATTGTTGATTTCCTACTCAAAATTGAGTCAATATTTTATTGCAAATAATTATAATGAATAGAATGCACAAGTAATCATTATTAAATAAACTTCATTGATTTTATACACTTGCGCAAAAGATGGATCACCAGAATACTGTGTTTGCCCAGACAATCTTTTTCGGTGTTCAACAACAACTCTAAATTCGTGTTAGAAGCCCAGATTCAAGTCTTTCTTTTTGGGAACTTCATTGAATCAATCATCTTGTATATTTGCATAAATGCCATGAAATTACCTTTTAAATTTTAATAAAATGAAAATAAAAGTTGCAATTTTTATTATTATGTAATATTGGTTTTTTGATACTTACAATTCATGCCTCCAAGTTGGAATAACCACCAGGTCCAAGCTTGTGTTGTCTAATTTTTTTCTTTTCTGGCCTTTGATGTGTCTAACAGTCTATGAAAAGGTTGAAATATGTTAGATGTTTGAAATTTGATCTAAAAATTAATAATAATAAGGTTTATAATTACATTCCTGAAAGTATTGCACATCTTCCTATGCCTGGCAGTAGATCCTTCTCTTCTCAAAGCCCTCTCATTTCCATCTTCTACTAGGGATTTCCACTCTCTTTCTGGAATCATTGGAGGGCTCTCATACCTAGGGTTCCTTTCTAGATGAACCCTAAATTGGTCCCTCACAATTTTCATATGTTGTCCAACCTTCTTTAGGACCTCCGCTTTATTGAAGGTCTCACTATCGAATAGGCCAACCAAACGATAAGTAAGCTCATCTTTTAATTTTTTTTGTTTGTTTATCCCACCTTTTGCAGATGGTGTGCCCAAATATATCTAATGAGAGATCATTTAGACATTTATAAAAAAACATCATTTCCTGCAAGACAGTCATGTCATCATTAGTTGTAAAACAATGTTTTTTAATAATATTACAATCAAGTTATAAACAATAATTTAAACAATGTCTAAATAGATGGGATCTTATCTATCTTTATGGGAACAATATTTTCATCCACCAAAAATGTTGTCTCTAGTGTACCCATGCTAGTGACATGGGAATATCCAGGAAATGTTGCTTGAGAATTATCATTGCTAATCTTGGGATCGACCCTTTGTTCTATACCATCTGGTGTGCATCAGCCACTAGCGGGTGCAATCACATTTGGCATCAGGGGTGTCGCGGAGTGTGTCAATTACTGTTCATTCGACAACAATGGCACATGTGATGCAAGTGGAGTCATATGCTTATGTGAGGACTCCCACGAGCATCACTAATACCAACACCACCCTCACCACTAGTGTGTGGGCGCAAAAAATCCTGTAGATATGAACAAATTGTTAGTTCACGATATTATACATGTACAAATTATAAAATGATAAATGAATTTATCTTCTAATTCAAGATCCTGCAACTTACTTTCAAGGCCTTAGATCTCTTCACCAAAACATCAACCTTTGCTTTAATCTCATTTTTCTGCGGTGAAATGAATAACAAACAAAGGATATCCTCATTAATTTTTTTTAAGGTATTCTCCATCATTTTAATTGGATCTAGAGAATATCCAATGTCAACATCATGCATGATCTCATCCACATCAATATCAATTGATTTATCTGATGCTAGATCGAATGCTGAACCAATAACCTGCAACAAAAATATATAAAACATTACTAAAATGAAAGAAATATACCGAGGAAAACAACATAATAAAATAAAATATTGCTCATGCTCAATTTCAAAAATTACAATTACATATACCAGCTACCTCGAGGATGGTCTGCTCCACAACTGGGGCCTTGCCCCCATCATCACCATGCAACAAAATTTTAGAAAAACATTGTCATAATGAAAGCAATATACACAAGAAAAATACCTAACATGAAAAATATATTGGTCATATTATATTTGTGCAATTAGAAATAGGTATACCTCTTGACTCGAGGAGCGTGTATGCATTTGATCAACAGTTGAGGACTTTCCCTGATTACTTCCTTGCAACAATTAATTGCATAAATCATTATAAAAAAGAAATTAGTGTACTCACAAAAAACCTAATCACTTGCGTGTGATGAAAACTACACAATTCAATATCTAAATGAACCCAATATACTCATGAACAATAAATAATAATTTATCATATTGTGCATATTATAGTATTAAAATTACAATGAAGATTACCTGCTGCTTTGAGGATGTTCTACTCCTTTGATGAACTATCGGGGAGATGCCCCGATCACTTGTCTGTGATGAAAAACACATAATTCATTATATAAATGAAACCAATATAATGATGAAAATAAATAACAAAAAAACATATTGCACATATTATAGTAGTAAAATAACAATGAGGTATACCTGCTACCTCGGGGAAGGAACTGTCTGATATATTAGTGGTAGGGAGACACTTTGATCAATACCCTGCAACAAAAATATAGATATGATTATTTAAATGGAATGATTATACTCATGAAAAAACATAAAAAACAAAAAATTTGTTCGTATTATATTTGTACAATTACAATGATGTATACCTGCTTCCTCGAGGATGGTGTACTCCTCTAATCATCTGCTAAGGAGATGCCTCGATATCTACCCTGTATCTTAAATATAGAAAATTTTAATGAAATTAACTACCAAAAAATAAATAAGATATTAGATTCAGTAGTTAAAGGTTGGATAAATGGTTAGATGTACCACTTGCATAGTGACCGCGTTTGTAGGAGAGGCAGGTGCGGGGGGGATCTTACTTGATCTCGGAGGACAAACGACAAAGACCTATGCTTGGGGGCTGGGCCACAAGACAAACAATGAGACTAAGTGGATGGTGCTTATGCAGGGTCTAGAACTCTTAGACACAATAGCCAAATTCAGGTTGTTAGTATTTGGGGATTCTCATCACGTCATCTTCAAAATGATCACCGGTTATTCTTCAGGATCCATCAACTACAGAAGGATTTATGACAGAATTACTCTCCTCCTCTCGGGAATAATTGAATTCTTCCACATTCGTAGAGAAAATAATGCTCAAGCGGATTCTTTGGCAAACCTAGGAGCCTCCCTTCCTCAAGGACATATCACAATAAACAACATTGACTCCAGGGTTAAACCTATTCCCTAATTTCTTTGCTTAACTTGAGCTCTGGTCCTAAACCTTACCTCTCACCTAATGAAAAACCTTAATCTAAAGTTCCCCTTTGTAATGCTTTTGAACCTAGGTGGTAGCCTTTATGCTTGCCATCGTGACAAGCGGAATCCACTATCTCTCCACTCTCCCACACACCCTCCTACCTTTACTTTCACACCCTCCTGGCTTAAATGGCTGCGCAGTTCACATGCCCTAGCCCATCCCCCTATGCATACGATGGCTTCTTCCAAAAGTCTTATCTGGCCTCCCCCTCCCTTTGGCAATCCATTTCTCATTGTTCCTGCTAGTTCCCTTTCTGCTGAATATTTTTCTCCCGCAACCTCTGAGCTTGGAGAAGGGACCTCCCCTACTATCGACCCTCCTTAGCAGGATAATTCTCAAGTTACATCTTGGGTGGATTCGCCTTCCCTTTTGCAAATACGTGCTGAAATTGGGGGTTCTGCGCAGGTCATTTTTATTCACAATCTTTCCATCATTCTTGAGAGTCCTCCTTTATTGTGTTCAGTGAATATCATTTCCTCAGCAAACACAGGTAGCTCCCTCAGGTAGTTCTCATTAGAAGGTAATTAATTCACCCCGAGTTGTCATTTTTCTAGCTTGAGGGAAGCTAAGATAGGAATCTTGCTTCGCCACCTTAGGAAAGAACGAGACACACTATAGCAAGCAGATCTCTCCTCTGTTCAAGCTTTGCCTTATTTTGGTTTTGTTCTCAGTAATTTGTCCAATCTTAATTTGAGTAGCAGCCACAGAAGCGGTAAAGCTCACCTACCTGATTTGGAAATGGACCGTGGAAGAAACAATGTAGGGCTAGCAGACTTGAAGGTCAATATCCAACGCTTGTATGACATTGTGGCCATAGGAATTATGGATAGCAAAGAGACTGCTAAGGAATTCAAAAACTTGTTGATGAGGTTAGCTATGTTTCATATCAGACCAGCAATCATGATGCAAGGATTGATGACAATGAGATGAACCTGAAGGAAATCATGGGTAAAATAGACCACATTCAGGATGACCTCCATCTCTTGGCTTAGATGAATCAAGGAAGTTGAGTCCAAGAAAACCCAGAAGAATTTGTTCAAGACATGGAGAAGGAATCGGTCATCCAGCCCGTGGGGCAACCAGGTAATCCAAAATGATCCTCTTTTAGAAAATGTTTTTTTGCATATTAATTAATCAGTAGTTTTTCTGCATTTACACTTCATCTGTAATTATTCGAAATACTAGAACTCTATTCGGCTTATTAAGGTATTCTTTGTGGACTAGTTTTGTATCTATTTCCTCATAAATGCAAGAAAGTTTAAGCTATTTTTTTTGGTATTGAATGGCTGTGCACAGCCTGTTTAATATATTCTCCCTTATAGTTTCTATTAAAAAAAATAGTGACCGTGTTTGTATCTATTCGATTAAAATTGTAATTAATAAGCAACTCTCCCCTTGTAGCTATTAATTTAACAGCACACATTAAAACACGGTTTCCTTCACCCCCCTCAAATATTCAATTGGGTTTCTTAAGTGTATACCCTGGTTGTATATTGTTTATAAACCCCACAATATGATCTGTATATTTTGGCCTTCCGTCAATGTACAACTTCGCTCCTTTATTTTGATCCTTGTATTTCAGCTATAAATAATTTGCAGACAATCCATATCTCTGCATACTTCTTTTATAATGGACTAGTCGCATCCAATATCTATAATTTTAACAGGGTCCAGCATACTCCATCAATTCAATACATCTGTTGTAACTAACCATTATGCCATCCATGTAAAACAACTCCAAACCATGTAATGACAATGGTTCAATTCGATATATCTTCTCATTCACAGAAAAATTTGTGTTTATTTGAGGAAGATCCTTGGGTACCCGTTGTTTCACTATATATTTTACCTCAAAGGCACCTCGATTCTGCCTATGGTATCATCATCATAAGAACATGACCCCCCTTCAACGAGAAAAAAATGCATGCATTTTTTGAATTTCCTTCTGATATTTTGACATCTAGTTGATATATCTATTGTACACCTTTTGGATGTCTCGCTTACCTCTTATCGTCCTAAAATCCCCTCGGTCGAGGGAGATAGATCTTACAAATACCTGTTTGGTTTTTCCTACACCATGGGAAACATCATTCTATATTACATCTCACCCATGTATTTCCCATGAAGTGTGTCTTGAATCAATAGTGAGGTTTATGATTATTGTTTTCCATGAATGGTTAGGTGAAAAATGTGAAACCTGGTACCTAACGAAGAATTTATGACTCGAATACAAATATAGATCATTAAAATTATCGTTGTAATAAATTCAAACATAATTTTCATCTCTTTCAAATTTAACACTCCACTAGTCACTGAGTTAAAGTTGTTCCTTGAGATGAGTTATCAATTCCAATTCACTTAACTTTACAACAACAATAATCCAACTATACGTCCAACAAAGATTAGATATATACTCCTTTCATGCCAAGATACTCTAAGAGTGAAGTTATGAATATAATATATAAACTTGGAAATTCATCTCAAATGGTCACTTAGGCATCCCTAGGTTTTAGGGTGGTTACCATAATAAAACGCAAAAATAAAGTTGAGTACACTTAGAGTAGGGTACCAAATTAGGTCATGTGGTCACATAATAATAAAACAATAAAAGTAATAAGGTTAATTCATCATACCAAAGGTGGTCAAGGTACCACACACAATAAGGGAATTGTAATAAATTCAAACATAATTTTCTTCTCTTTCAACTTTAACACTCCACTGATCACTACGTTAAAGTTGGTCCTTGAGATGAGTTTTCAATTCCAATGTACAGAGCATAAACAATAACAAAATTATAATGAAGTTTAACTAATGAACAATAATTAAAGAACAATAGTAATGCTAGATAGATACGGTTTGGATATGCCTTATAGTTAGACATTTTGAGTGAGCTCTTGTCACTATAAGGACAAGTTGTTAGAAGACATACCTTGAGAGAGAGAGAGAGAAGTTAGAGTGTTGATGGTTTAGGTTCACATTTCATGATTGGAGCTCATGGGTTGGAAATCATGGTTCACATTTCAAAACACAAGTCTAGCAGCCCTATAATAAAACATAAAATAAAGTTGAGTACACTGAGAGTAGGGTACCCCTTTTACCCATAGGACCAAAAAGACTAATGACTTTAATAGTTTTTCTCTCTCAAGGTATATTGTCACATATATTTTTATCATCACTGTATAAGAAGAAGTAAATAACAGATATAGATCCATAAAAGTACTACTGTAATAAATTCAAAAATAGTTTTCATCTCTTTCAACTTTAACACTCCACTGGTCACTGCGTCAAAGTTGGTTCTTGAGATGAGTTATTAATTCCAATGTACATAACATAAAAAATAACAAAATTGCAATGAATTTTAACTAATGAACATGAATCAAAGAACAATATTAATGCTAGATAGATTTGGTTTGGATCTGCCTTATACTCAAACATTTTGAGTCAACTCTTGTCACTGTAAGGACAAGCTACCAGAATACATACCTTAAGAGAGAGAGAGAGAGAGAAAGTTAGAGTTTTTATGGTTTAGCTTCACATTTCATGGTTACAACTCACTGGTTGGATATCACGGTTCACATTTCACAACACAGGTCTAACATCCCTAGAAGAGGTACCATACGACCTTTGGTACCCTACTTTAAGTGTATTCAACTTTACAACAACAATAAGCTTATGATGCTTCCAACAAAGATCAGATATATACTTCTTTCATGCCAACAACAATAATCCTATGTTGCGTCCAACAAAGATTATATCTATACTTCTTTCATGCCAAGATACTCCAAGAGTGAAGTCATGAACATAATGTATCAACTTGGAAAGTCTTCTAGAATGGCCACTTAGGAAACCCTAGGTTTTAGGGTGGTTACCATAATAAAACATAAAATAAAGTTGAGTACACTTAGAGTAAGGGTACTAAAGGTCATCTGGTCACATAAAAATAAAATAATAAAAGTAATAAGGTTAATTCATCATACCAAAGGTGGTAAAGGTACCACACATAATAAGGGTGCTAGGACCAAGCAGAATATGAAGGACCATAAGTCAACCAAAGGGGTAAAAACAATATGTTAAGGAAACTGCCATACCCACACTAGCAAGGTGTAATGTAAAGGTGGAGAAACTACCCCTTTTACCCATAGGACCAACAAGAACAATATCCTTCATATTTTCTCCATCTCAAAGTATATTGCCACACACATTTTTATCATCAATATATAAGTAGAAGTAAATAACAAAGCTAGATCCAGAAAAGTACTACTGTAATAAATTCAAACATAATTTTCATCTCTTTCAACTTTAGCACTCCACTGGTCACTGCTTTAAAGTTGTTCCTTGAGATGAGTTATCAATTCCAATGTACATAACATAAACTGTAACAAAATTACATCAAGATTAACTAATGAACAATAATTAAAGAACAATAGTAATTGTAGATGGATCTAGTTTGGATCTTCCTTATACTCAGACATATTGTACCAGCTCTTGTCACTCTAAGGACAATCTGTCACAATTCATTCTTTGAGAGATAATAGGTTAAAGTGATATGGTATTAGGTTAGATACATACACTAACACATCCCAGTCACAGTCCAATAAAGAAGTAACACACAGTCACGGTCCAACAGAGAAGTGACACACAGTCACGATCCTCTTCACAAGGTCACGACCCCAACTTTTAGGAGTTTTACCAATAAAAAAACATAAAATAAAGTTAAGTGAACTTAAGACAGGGTACACTATAAACAATAGTAAAATTACAATGAAATTCATTCACAGTAACTAAAGAACAATTGCTAAATAGGTCTAGGGTTTGAAACGGTCATATCTTAGCTAGGATAGGGCACCACAGTCCTGGTACATCAGTCATAGTTCAACATAGAAAGGGTCACGGAAGTCATAGTCACATAGTTACAGTCCAACGGAGAAGTGCCACACAGTCATGGTCCAACAGAGAAGTGACACACAATCACAGTATAGCAGAGAAGTGACACACAATCACAGTATAGCAGAGAAGTGACACACAATCATAGTCCTGTTGATAGGTTACAACATAAACAATAGTAAAATTACAATGAAACTAATTTACAGTAATTAAAGAACAATTGCTAAATAGGTCTGGTTTGAATCTACCTTATACCCAGATGAGTTAATTGTTTTAAAAATATTAAAAAAATTCAATATATAAGTTTTTGTATCATATTGTGTTAGTATATTATTAGAATTATCATTATATATTAATATATATATTAAGCATTATATAAATAATTTACAATTATTGTTTGATTGCCAATTTTTACCATTTCACTATTCTCATTCGACGTTTATGATTTCACTCTTCACATTTCGTTGTTGTTGGTAACTGGTTGGAGCTCACAGTTCACATCTCACAACACAAGTCTATCAGTTGTATAATAGGTACCAGATGACCTTTGGTATGCTACTTTAAGTGTAAAAAACTTTACATCAGCAATAACCCTATGCCGCATCCAACAAATATCATATCTATACTTATTTCATGCCAATATACTCCAAGGGTGAAATTATGAACATAATATATAAAATTGGCAAGTATTCTAGAATGGTCACTTAGCAAAACCTAGGTTTTAGGGTGGTTACCATAATAAAACATAAAATAAATTTGAGTACACTTAGAGTAGGGTACATAGGTAATGTGGTCACATAACAATAAAACAATAAAAGTAATAAGGTTAAGTCATTATACCAAAGATGTTCAAGGAACAACACACAATAAGGGTGCGAGGACAAAGAAGAAGATGAAGGAGCATAAGTCAACTAAAGGGGTCACAACAAGATGGTAAGGAAACCCACATACCCACAAGACCAAGGTGTACCGTAAAGGTGGAGAAACAACCCTTTTTACCCATAGGACCAACAAGACCAATGAATTTACTCTTTTATCTCTCTCAAGGTATATTGTCACATATATTTTTATCATCAATGTATAAGCAAAAGTAAATAACAAAGCTAGATCCAAAAAATAACTGTTGTAATAAATTCAAACATAATTTCCATCTCTTTCAACTTTAACACTCTATTGGTCACTACGTTAAAGTTGTTCTTCAAGATGAGTTATCAATTCCAATGTATAGAACGTAAACTGTAACAAAATTCCAATGAAGTTTAACCAATTCAATCAATTACTTAAATGAATTAAAGGTACATTTGTAGATAGATTTCCAAGATGCATAATAGTACAACAGTAAAAACAAAGTAAATTTCCAACATATTGCTAGATGCAAAACATTAATACAAATTAAAGATATTGGTTCAAAATATACAAGTCACATCACATATCTTAGCATCCCAACAAGGTCAAGTATGAGTCCTAACAACCCACAAGAATCATAGCTCTGTCCAAGCATCTGACAACCCACAAAGATCATAGCTCTGTCCAAACACCTCATAGAGGTCACAACTCAAGTTCAGCAAGCACACAAAAGGTCACACCCCATCACATGACACATTCAAGAGTCATAGATTAGGTTTGAACAACACCAAGGGTCAATGACTAGTAGAACCTTGATACGTTGCATGGAAATTGTGATAAGATTCACTTGAAAACTGATACATATCAAGCAAATCATGACACATTTAATCTCTTTTAACTTTTAAAAAATGATTTTTTTTACCCTATCTTAAGTTCACTTAACTTTATTTTATGTTTTTGTTTGATACAACTCCTAAAATGTAGGAGTAGTTGAGGAATCTTTCTAGAAGACCGTGATCCTCTCACCGACTGTGTATACCCTCTAGGGTTGGGTTGTGTTATGTGTATGCCCTCTATCTCTGGACCCATGAATTTTTGAAGAGGACCATGACTGTGTGTCACTTCTTTGCTAGACCGTGACTGTGTGTCACTTCTTTACTAGACCGTGACTTTGTGACTGTGACCACCATGTCCCTTTCTCTGCTGAACTGTGACTGATGTACCAGGAATATGGTTCCCTATCCTTGTTGAGATATGACTATGTCAAACTCTAGATGATAGGTCAGTAGTGGTGTTAAGTCTGCTAGAGGGAATCGTGACTTTTAGGGTGTTGTTATCCTAATTAAATCTTCTCACTTGGTGACTGGGATTTGTTACTGTATGTATCTAACCTAATCCCATAACACTTTAACCTTCTCTCTCTCAAAGTATTACTTGTGACAATTTTTTCCTTATAGTGACAAGAGCTGGAACAATATGTATGAGTATAAGGCGGATCCAAAATAGAACTATTTAGCAATTCTAACCTAATTCCATAGCACTTCAACCTTCTCTCTCTCAAAGTATGACTTGTGACAACTTTTCCCTACAATGACAAGAGATAGCACAATATGTTTGAGTATAAGGAAGATTCAAACCAAACCTATTTAGAAATTGTTCTTAATTACTGTGAATTAGTTTCATTGTAATTTTACTACTGTTTATGTTATACACTATATTAATTTCACTTAATGATGATGAATATACATACAAGACTGATAAGAAATCCTAGTAACAATCAGAGGTCTTGTCCCACTTGAAACCATAGTCACAACATGATTTCGAGGCACCCAACAAGTCACAGCCCATGTCTATGGAATACAAACAAATTGAGGTTAAAATCTTGGAAAAAAGCAAGGGTTACAATAGTAAGAGGTCAAGGCCTTACTCTAAAAACAATAATAAGTCCTAGATCCATCTCTTAACCTTTCCTATAGGTTACACCAATACACAAGATAACAACTTAGTAGAGAAAAGACACCATAGTCATGGCCCAGAAAGAGAGGTTATCAACAATCACAATTCATACTTAGAAATATACTAGTAGTTCATGACCTAGTCCTAGTAGACCCCCCAAAAAAAGACACAACCTCACACAATAGTACAACCATCCAGGAGAGGGATAATATAGTCATGGCCATCCCACAGTGGCTCCAAAATGGTCACGACCAGGAAAATAACAATCACAACCTGCTAAGAAGAGGCCAACACAGTTACGTTCAGCCTAGAGAGGGTTACCAATAGTCACGAACGAACAGGAGAGGGATAATACAGTCTCGACCAGCCCATAATGGCTCCAAAATAGTCACTACCAGGAAATGGCATTCATGTCCTGCTAAGAAGAGGATGACACAATTACATTAAGACTAGAGAGGGTTACCAACAGTCATGACCTAGAAAATAAAGGACAAACAATCCATAGTTTAATCTTAGAAGGTCACGACCCAACATGAGATACACCAGAAAAAGTCACAACCAAGTCCTAGAAGGACATAAATTTCACGGGTTAGCTACATAGGGTCATGGACCATCACAACCCATGTGCTAGCAGAGAAAGGAGCACAAAAAAAAACCCTTAAACACAAATCTAGAAACCCATGGATGAAGCAAAGAAGGCCTAGAAATTGTAGCAAAAACCTTGACGTCAAACATAAGAAAAGAACGGAGCTAAGACGTGTCTTCGTGGATGATATTATAATGAAAGATGAGACTTGTATCTGTAAATTGAAAGGATATCTATAAGGGTCCTTCACAAGTGGATGAGCATTAGTAGAGACTAAATATGGTCATATACATCAACTCAACATAATATTTAAAAAACCCAACCCCAAATGCAAATTAGGATGCATAGGCCTCATCAAAGACTACAAAGATCCTTTTGAATATCATCAGAAGATGTGTACACATAACATATAAAAAGGAAAAACTTTATCAACACATGATTGTGTACAAAAACTTTCTCATAACCAATTTCACAAAGACCAAGGGTTTGTCGCATGATTACTTGAATCTAATCAAGTCCAAAAGACCTATTTCATTCGCAAAGCAGCACAAATTCACCCAAACCAGAGATTATGAGGGTATTGAATATTCAATACTACTAAGGGAAAAAAAAACAATGAAATTCATCAAATTGTGGAGGAACTAAGGATCCAAGCAATGCAAGAATCAAAACGTAAGCACCACCATCCATCCAATTGCATAACCAAAAGACAAATTCTAGCAAAGACAATGTGACGAAAAAAATGACAGGCCAAAGGGCATCACAATCACAGATAGGTCGCTTGGAAGAAGAAACACAAAGGGTCAAGGAACACATATTATAAAACAAAGTACCAACCAACGACTTTACAAAGGATGGGATTGAATAAACAATCAAGGGTGACGACTATGGGCCTGTAAAAAAAACAAAAACATGGACATAAAAATCAAATATTGGTTGAAACCATGCATAGGGTTCAATGCCATTATATATGTTAAAACCATGAAACAATCCTAAATGCATGGTTTGACAAGGACAGATTCATAAAGAGTTGAACAAGGAAAAGTAGAGATATTGTTAGAGCTTTGAGAGGGCAGTAACAAAGATTAGGAGGAGCTAAGTCAAGTAAACAAACAACTGATACGATTGATTAACAACAACAGTTCTATCCAATTCACCATGAAGAGTAGTCATGCAAAAATACTACCAAAGGAGGCCATCACTATCTAATTAAGAACCCAAAACCCCAATTAAAACCTAAAACCCATACACATACCATCAACTAAAATTCCAAGGGCCCATCAAAATCCCATCAATGACATACCACATACCAACAAAATCCACCAATCAAGAGTAAACTTGAATGGAAAAAAGGTGCAAGAATTACATAGTCCAAAGCAATCAACCTTGAACCCCAAATAAATATGAGTTTTGTGTTACCTGCAGATTGTGTTGTGAAGGTAAAAGATGCTAAAACATTCCACTACCAATTATAACCTAACCTAGCAATTTATACCCACATTTATTAATCTTTTGTTTGTCAATGTGTAGGTCCTAGAGGGTGACGTAGAAGGGAATGTATATCAGGATGCAAAAATGAAGGGATGCCACTATAAGGGAAACCCTTAAGGGTGAAAGGGGAGGATTCCACTGTAAGGCAAATGTCAATACTAGATGAAGTGGAAACACACATGCACACAATCACACACACTCATGCACACACCCCATCTTTTAACCTTTGACAAATAAAAACCCAAGTTCATCAATTTACAACGTTTCAAAACTATTTGGTCAATGGGAAAAGAAGTATTACAACCATTTATAAATTGGATGATGATGATTTTCCAAAAAACTAGGGATTTCACTGTAGATTAAAATAAACTAGGGCTTTCACTGTAAATTCAAAAAATTAGGGCTTTCACCATAAATTCTAAAAAATTAGTGATTTCATCATAAATTCAAACAAATTAAGGATTTCAAACAAATTAGGGATCCCAATGTTTACCTGTTTATCTATGAGAAACCTGAACCATGAACACTAAGCTGCAACCCTTGGGCTCCAACCATTAAATGTGAACCATGAGCTCCAATTAGTGAGCTACAACCATGAAATACGAACCGTGATCTAAAACCCTTGAGCTCCAACTGTGAAATGTGAACCATGATCTCCAACCAGTGAGATACAACCGTGAAATACGAACCATGATCTCAAACCCTTGAGCTCTAATCACGAATTGTGAACTATGAGTTCTAACCATTGAGCTCCAACCAGTGAGATGCACCCATGAAATGTGATCCGTGAGCTCCAACCGTGAAATGTGAACCATGATCTCCAACCAGTGAGCTGCAACCGTGAAATGCAAACCATGAGCTCAAACCCTTGAGATCCAACCATGAAATTGAACCATGAGATCCAACCAGTGATCTGCAACCATGAAATGCAAACTGTGAGCTCAAACCCTTGAGCTCTAACCATGAATTGTGAACTATGAGCTCCAACCCTTAAACTCCAACCATGAATTATGAATCGCGATATCCAACCAGTGAGATGTACCCATGAAATGTGAACCATAAGATCCAACCCATGAGCTCCAACCATGAAATGTGAACCATGAGCTTCAACCAGTGTGATGTAATCTTGAAATGTGAACCATCATCTCCAACCTGTGAGCTCCAACTGTGAAATGTGTTAACCGTGAGCTCCAACCAATGAGATGCAACCATGAAATGTGAACCATCAACTACAACCCGTGAGCTCCAACTGTGAAATGTGAATCGTGAGCTCCAATTGTGAGATGTGAACCATGAAATTCAACCAGTCAGCTACAAATGCAACAGTGAAATATGAACCGTGAGCTGCAACCAGTTACCTGCAACTATGAAATGAGAACAGTGAAATGGTAGATGTCGAATGAGAACAATGAAATGGTAAACGCCAGTAATCAAACAATAATTGTAAATGATTTATATAATGATTACTATATATATATATATATATATAATGTTAATATATTGAATAATTTTTTTATAATATTTTTTAAACAATTATAACAATGATCACGATGATGATGATGACAATGATGATGACAATAATGATGATGATGGTAAAGACAATGAGGATGAGGATGACGATGATGACAATGATGATGACGACGATGACGACGACGAGGATGATGATGACGATGATGATGATGATGATGACGATGACGACGACGATGATGATAATGGCGACGGCGACGATGACGATAAAGACAATGAGGTGATGATCATGATGACGATGTTGATGACGATGATGGTGATGACAACAATGATGATGACAAGGAGGATCATGATGACAATGAGGATATTAATGACAATTATGAAGAAGACAATGATGGGGATGATGATGATGATAACGAACATGACGACGAGGATGATGACGATGAAGATGATGATGATTATAATGACAATGAGGACGAGGAAAAGGATAATGATGATGATGATGATGATGACGACGACGATGATGACGATGAAGATGATGATGAAAATGATGAAGACGATGATAACAATGATGATGATGATGATGACGGTGATGATGTCGATGTTGATGATGATGATGAGGAGGATGATCATGATGATGATGATGCTGATGATAATGATGACGATGATGATGATGACAATGTAGATGATGATATGATGATGATGATGATGATGATGATGATGACGACGATAATGATGATGATGATGATGATAATGGTGACAACGAAGATGATGATAATACAATGAGGATGAGGATGCTGATGATGATGATGATTATTATTAGAAAAATGATGATGATGATGATGATTATGATGATGTTTATGGTAATGATGATGACGATGATGATGATGACAATGAGGATGAGTATGACTGATCGGTTTGAGGGAAATCAAAAGGGGAAAAACACCACCAACTTTCCCCCTATGAAGAACTCGTGGTATGAATTATCTCGATCCATTTTTATCATGTGGTGAAACCTTTTGATTTTAAATTTTAATTAGAATCTAGTAAAACCAACCAGTAATAAATTGAACATAAGAATAATTACACATTTCCAGCTGCTTAAAACATGGACATCACAACTTTATTGTTCAAATAGTTATTCAATGCAAGTAACTCTAATTTTATTCTAGAACATATTCAATTAAATTAAACTAATAATTATTAACCCATAACACCTAATTCTATTGTTTTTTTCTTATTTATATTGTTCTCTACACAAATTAATTACTGCCTCAATTTTACATGGACACATGGCTTGAAAAATACTTTCCATTGAAAAAAATTTAAACTCTGCCCCTTAACTATTTATTCAGTCACACTCATGACTTTTCTATGGAAGTGGGGCATAAATTTCCAAGTTACTGTTTTATAGAAGAAATATTTCTTCATAACACGATCTTATTTTTCTGAGTGTCTACAAATGAAAAAAAAAAGTTTATGAGATAACTACATTGCTACGATATTTCAAACCACCATGTTGGAATGCTTGATCCTAATTGGATCCACCTCTATTCATCTATCATGAGTTTATTCTATCACATTAAATATGAAATTCATCATAGGATGACCTCCCACTCTCCATGGGTTACACACATCAATAACTTAGCTTATTTCTAGGACCAACTCTATATTTCATCAATAAATATGTTGTGGTTGTCTTAATGCATAAAAATATCAACCTCAAATGTATGCACAATTTGAATATCAATTAAGTGTCAATTTTATAATAATTCATCACAATATGAACCCAATTTTTAGAATCAAATACCCCAAACATAATCAAAATAACCTCTGATGCGTGCTGTGTGAACTTACACATTCTTTCAAACCATTTCACAAATTATTCATGACGATAATGATGGCGATAATGATGACGATAATGATGATGATGATGATGATGATGATGATGGCGATGATGACAATGATGATAATGACAATGAGGATGATTATGAGAATGAGGATGATGATGTTATTGTTGATGCTGCTGCTGATGATGATAATGCCGATTGGGATGAGGATCATGATGACAATGAGGATAGAGATGATGAGGATGATGATGACGATGAAGACGAAAACGATGGGAATTGTTGATGTATTTGTAACTTTGGAATGTATTCATCTATGTATCTTATGTATTGTAACTATATGTTTATTCCGGGATGTATCTATGATGTAATTGAGTCATGTTGTCATGCCCCGATGTTCCGATTGGGAGGATCAATAATGCAAACAATTCATGTCAAGTCATTATGGGTAACCCTCCAATTGTCTAAGGGTTAAAGTCCCTGCAGTTCCAGGGCATTAGGGTTATTAGACTCTCCTAGTAGAGGTCATCCCTAGTAGGGTTTTAGTCATGCCGGGATTAGTATAAATAGGGAGTTGGACTCTCTATTTAGCACACATCACAAACAAACTCAAGTGTAGCGCATAGTTGACGAAGGAGAAGACACTGGGGCTAGATAAGAAGAAGGTTTCTGCTGTCGGGAGATCACTTACTATTTTGGGCTTTTACTATTTTGGTGTTGATTCTATCTTTGAGGAAGTTGCGGGGTTTTCTCCATTTACGGTTTCCCTGATGAAAAACAATGTGTTCATTGTCTCTTGTGTTTGATTGTTGTACTTATTATTCTCTTAGTTAAAGATCCTAATAATGCTAGCTTAATGTTGAAAAAATAACATGGGATCAGAGCTAACTTGAGAAGAAGACACTGTGCAGCTACGAAAACTAGGGCTTCCTATTTTGTGGATCTCTCTCCATATATTTTCAGAAAAAGTAGGGTGGAATAACTCTCCTCCCTAGGGTGCATCTTTCTGTAGAAGCAGAATCCAATTCTGAGCTTTTTCAGTTTTGGACCTGACACTGTTGCCGGAAATTAGGGCTTTTCACAGAAGAGAAATTTTTTAGTGATCCCAGGCATGGATTGATCTCCTCCCCAAAATCAAAGTTAGGGATAAATTTCAAGGCATTTGGGTGGACAGATCTCCGAAAAAGAAAAACCCTAATTTGCTCCTGATCCAGTACTGCGGGATTTCAGCTCCAAATCCAAATCTAACATCTTGAACCAGTAAGATCTAACTCTTTTGTATTTCCATTTGAGGTTCTCAATTTAAGATGTCTCATCATACCAAGCTTGATGAAAAGCTTAAGGGAGTTGATAACTTCCGAGCCTGGAAGTATAGGATCTCCCTAGTCTTGGAAGAAAATGAGTTGGACTCCTATATCAGTGTGGAGGTTCTAGTTCTAGAGGGAGATGAGGAAAAGGCCTTACAGAAGAATAATTTGGTTATGGAAAAGAGGATCATTGCTAATTCTATCAAGGATCACCTTATCCCACAGGTGTCCTCTCTCAAGACACCTAAAGCTATGTTTGATTCCCTAACCAAATTGTTTGAATGGAAGAACATAAACCAGAAGATGACTTTGAGGAATAAACTAAAGAATGTGAAGATTCAGAATGCAGAGACCATCCAGTATTACTTCACAAGGGTTTCTCAGATCAAGGAACAATTGGAAGCAGTAGATGAAGAAGTGGAGAATGTAGAAATTGTGATGACCACCTTGAATGGTCTCCCTAGGACATGGGACTCTTTCATTCAAGGGATCTATGCTAGAAAGAAGTTAGTCAAGTTTAGCAGACTGTGGGAAGAATGTTCTTAAGAAGAAGCTCGGATAGTAGCTCGAGAAGAGAATATGGTGATGATTGGAGAAAAAGAAGGAGGATTGTACAAATTAAAGGGCCATCCAGAACAAGCATTGGTCCATGACACAGTAGAGCCAAGTGAACTTTGGCATAGAAGGATTGCACATGTGCATTACAGAGCACTGCCAATTGCAAGCAAAGTTGTTGAAGGTCTTCCAGAATTCCAAGCAAAACATGATGGGGTCTGCAAAGGATGTGTGAAAGGAAAGAATACAAAGAAGACATTTCCTAGCAGCGAAAGCAAAGCCAAAGGAATCCTAGAAATCATCCACTCCGATGTATGCGGTCCTATGTCATCAAACTCACTAAGAGGGTATGCATATTATGTTTCTTTTATTGATGATTTTTCTAGGAAAACATGGGTTTACTTCATGAAGAACAAAGATGAAGTATTTATCAAATTCAAGGAATTCAAAGCCTTGATCAAGAACCACACTAAAAAGAATATCAAGACCATTCGATTAGATAATGGTGGAGAATTCACTTCAAATGAATTCAAAGAACTATGCAAAGAATCAAGGATTAAGAGGGAGTTTTCCACTCCTTATAAACCACAATAGAATGGGATTGCGAAATGGAAGAATAGAACTATCATGGAAGCTGCAAGAGCTATGCTTCATGATCAAGATCTTCCTATGCATCTTTGGGCTGAAGCTACCAAAACAACGGTGTATGTACAGAACCATACTCCACATAGAGTACTCGAGAACAAGACTCCTGAAGAAGTCTTCTCCTGTAAGAAACCAGAAGTTAGCCATCTCAGAATATTCGACTGTCTTGTATACATACACATTCCAAAAGAGAAGAGAACAAAATTAGATCCTTCAGGAAAGAAGGGTATATTTGTGGGATACTCTGAAAGCTCGAAGGCTTACAGATTATATTTCCTAGGATATAAGAAGATTGACATCAGCAGGGATGTGATATTTGATGAAGACATAGCTTACAACAAATCCAGAACAATACCTATTGAAGAACCTGAAGAAGCAGAAGCACCCAAAATTCATGATACAACCATGAATCAAGAAACTCAAGAAGAAGATCGAGATTTTGAAGAACCACAAAGACCTGTAGATCCACCTCTGGAGAAGAATCCTCATAAGAGGAAACCTGCTTGGGTACGTGAAATTATCCAAGGTGCAGAAAGATATGGAGCTACAAAAGAGAATCACAGAGAAAGAAAGAGGACAAGATCTTGCTCTGGGTATGTAGCTTTACTATGTGATTTCATAGATAAAGAACCTTCCAGTTATGAAGAAGTGACAGAAAAAAAAGAATGGAAGGATGCTATGATCGAAGAGTATCAATTGATCATGAAGAATGATGTTTGGGATATTGTTCCAAGACCAGAAGGGAAGTCAATTGTAACTTCTAAATGGATCTACAAGATCAAACATGCTGCAGACGGTAGCATTGAAAAATATAAGGCAATATTTGTGGCTCATGGTTTCTCTCAGAAAGAAGGAATAGATTATGAAGAAACCTTTGCTCCTATAGCCAGATACACTTCCATCAGATCGGTACTTGCTCTGGCTATAGTGATGAAATGGAAGATACACCAGATGGATGTCAAGACTACTTTCTTGAATGGTGTAGTGGAAGAGGAAGTGTATGTAGAGAAGCCACTCAGCTTTGAGACTCATGACAGGGAGTCTCATGTGTGTATATTGAAGAAAGACCTGTACGGTTTGAAATAGGCACCCATGACCTGGTACGGTAGAATTGATAGCTTTCTATCCTGTTTAGGATTTACCAAGAGTAAAGAAGATTACAACCTTTACTACAAGGTTGAATATGGCAACCCAATGATGCTTCTACTATATGTAGATGATCTATTTATGATAGGTATGGATGGGTTGATTGCTGATACGAAGAGAAATCTTGCTGCCGAGTTCGAAATGAAGGACTTAGGGATGATGCATTCTTTCCTAGGTATGGAGGTGTGGTAGAGTACAAATGGAATCTTCCTTGGACAAAGGAAGTATGCAGTAGACATCCTAAAGAGGTTTGGGATGATGGACTGCAAGGCTATGGCCACACCTATGGCATCGAACCTGAAGCTATTGAATAATGATTCATCAGAGTCAGTTGATGCTACGATGTATCATCTGATGATTGGGTCCTTGATGTACATGATGAAAATGAGACCATATATTTGCTTTGCTATGAACACCTTGAGCCAATTCCTGACAGATCCGAGACATGTTCACTTGATTGTTGCAAAGCATATTCTAAGGTACCTGAAGGGTACAGTTGATTATGAGCTCAAGTACGATGCGAATCAGAAGATTAACCTAGACGGTTATGTTGATTCATATTGGGCAGGAAGTGCCATTGATAGGAAGGGCACTTCAAGGTGTTGCTTCAGAATGGGATCAGGTGTGATCTCTTGGTTTAGCAGGAAGCAATCCTATGTGGCACTGAGTATAGCTGAAGTAGAGTATGTTGCAGCTTGTTTAGATAGTTGTGAGGCAGTATGGCTGAGGAATCTACTGTCTGATTTATTTGATATCCAGTTGGATGCTACTTGTATACATTGTGACAACCAAAGTTGCGTGAAGTTGTCAGAGAATCCAGTGTTTCATGACAAGTCAAAGCATATCAAGATCAAGTATCACTATCTCAGGGATATGATGCAGATAGGAGCAGTGAAGCTCTAGTATGTTGCGACGAAGGAACAGATAGCTGATGTGTTGACAAAACCATTGGCTAGGCTGAATAACAAGTACTTTAGGGAGAAGCTTGGTGTTCTCTAGATCGAGGTTTCCTCTAAGGGAAAGTGATGAGACCCATATCCATTCTGACATGGTGAGAGGATTGGTTCCTTCCATGGTCAGATGTAAGGGCTGATCCATTCTGTCATGGTGAGAGGATTGGTTCCTTCCATGTCAAATATGAGTGCTGGTCATTCTGTCAAGTAGGATAGATCTAAGGGCAACTGCCATTCTAGGAATGGAGACACTTGGTCAGTTACCAGGAAAACTCATTCTAGGATTGAGAAGCCATTCTGATGTGACAGAGGGATGTGTTCTCACTTGATCAGATGTAAGGGCTGAACCATTCTGTCATGGTTAAAGGATTAGGTTCCTCCCATGTTAGATGTGAGTGTTGGCTATTTCGACGAGCAGGTCGGATGTAAGGGAAACTGCCATTCTCTAGGAGAATGGAGGCACCTGGTTAGTTACCAGATAGCTCAGTCTAGGACTAGGGGCCATTCTGATATGACCGTTGAGATGTGTTCCCTCATGATCAGATATGAGTGCAATCCCTTCCATCATTGTTGTTGGGATGTGTTCCCTCATGGGTGGATGTAAGTGCAAAGCCCTTCCATCATTGTTGTTGGGATGTGTTCCCTCATGGGTGGATGTAAGTGCAGAGCCCTTCCATCATTGTTGTTGGGATGTGTTCCCTCATGGGTGGATGTAAGTGCAGATCCCTTCCATCATTGTTGTTGGGATGTGTTCCCTCATATGTGGATATAAGTGCTGAGCCTTTTCGACAGGGTTGTTGGGATGTGTTCCCTCATGATCAAATGTGAGTGCTGAGCCTTTACGATAGGGTTGTTGGGATGTGTTCCCTCATGATCGGATGTGAGTGTTGTGCCTTTCTGATGTGATTTTTGGGATGTGTTCCCTCATGATCAGATGTGAGTGCTGGGTGTGCCATTCTAATGAGTAGGTCATATATAAGTGCTGAAGAAGACCTACATGGAGGCTAGGCCTACAACCAGCATGAAAAAGGGCTGGCTCTATAGAACTTCGTGTGATGAGAAGAATCATGAGATAGCACCAGTGATGATCCAGATCAAGTGATGATCCAGATCCAATGATGATGATCCAGCAGTGATGATCCAGATCCAGTGATGATGCCTAGTGATGATCCAGATCCAGTGATGATGTCCAGTGATGATCCAAATCGAGTGATGATCTAGATCCAAAGATGAAGATGACTTGAAGACTAAGAAGAATTGAAGATGCAGATGACGAGATGATCCAGAGAAGAAGACCAGTGCTGAAAATTATGTCGAAAGAATACCTTCCTAGTTAAGAGGGAGTGTTGATGTATTTGTAACTTCAGAATGTATTCATCTATGTATCTTATGTATTGTAACCTGATGTTTATTCCAGGATGTATCTATGATGTAATTGAGTCATGGTGACATGTCCTGATGTTTCGATCAGGAGGTTCAATAATGCAAACAAGTCATGTCAAGTCATTGTGGGTAACCCTCTGATTGTCTAAGGGTTAAAGTCCCCGCAGTTCCAGGGCACTAGGGTTATTAGACTCTCCTAGTAGAGGTCGGACCTAGTATGGTTTTAGTCATGCCAGGATTAGTATAAATAGAGAGTTGGAATCTCTATTTAGCACACATCACAAACACACTCAAGTGTAGCGCATAGTTGAGGAAGGAGAAGACACTGGGGCTAGATAAGAAGAAGGTTTCTGCTATCGAGAGATCACTTACTGTTTTGGGATTTTACTATTTTGGTGTTGATTCTATCTCTAAGGAAGTTGCGGGGTTTTCTCCATTTATGGTTTCCCCGATGAAAAACACTATGTTCACTGTCTCTTGTGTTTGATTGTTGTACTTGTTATTCTCTCAGTTAAAGATCCTAAAAATGCTAGCTTAATGTTGAAAAACTAACAGGAATGATGATGATGATGATGATGATGATGATGATGGAGTGTTGGAGGTTAGGTAGTTTTAAAACATCCTCACATGGGGGCAAGTTGCTTTCAAATTGCTTATGTTGTCTAATTTGAAATTTATAATATTGTTTATAATTTGCTATTTTTACTTAGCATTTTACATATAGTAGTAAAATTAAGTTATATTATCCAACTTAAGTTATATTAGACATTAGTGTAAAATACAAATTGATTAAATAATCAAATATATATTATAATTTTTAATTTTTTAAGGTTTACACAATGTTAATATTACATTTTAATTTTTAAAATAAAAGTAAAATTTATTACTTAACAATACAACACAATACATATATATATACTTTCAATAAAATACAAATATTTCAATTTTATTTATTTATTTCACTATTATAATATGACTACCATTATTGAATCTTTCCATTGGTAACCCAATGATAGAAGTAAAAAATGCGATGACTATAGTCGAATATCCGACGGATACTGGAGAAAATACAAAAAAACAAAAAAAATACGTTATTAAAAAGGTGAAATCCGACGACAGGGTCAATTTCATCGGATTGCATCGGATTCTCTCATCATTATTCAGGTTCAAATCTTGTTGTGACAGCACTTCCTAAATCAAAATATTTCTCCTCGGTGGGCTTGGTAAGAAGTAGAGGCTTCTTTGATGATGTGGCTTTAGGCTCAGTTTCTGTAGTGTTTTTAACAATATTGGAATTTCTAATTCTACTTTCTTATCCTTTTCAAAATATTCTACTAATGTGTCCTTACCAGTCCTTTTGACTATCGTCACTATAGAGGTTTGTAGAGCTATGGTGTAATGCTCAACAATAACCTCCTGCACAGGTTGTGTGTTAGTGGTAAAATTGTTTAGAAATATTGTGAAGCATTGGTTAAAATATTTGATTTTTTCCTTCTTGTTCATTTTCAAATCTAATAGTTCTCTCACAAGAGAAGCAAGAGCTCCAAATTTACTTAGAATTTTTTTTTCAAAATCATTCCAGTTTGTGATTGATTGTGGTGTAAGGATACAATACTAGGAGGATGATTTATTCTCAAATGTATACATGAATAACCTATATACCACATCCTCATGGTCTACATCCATAAGTATGAGATCTAGATTAAAAAATTTGAGATGGTCATCAAGGATAGCCCCTTTGTTCTGATCAAAGTTAGGTAGAATACATTCTAGGTGTTTAGAAAAATCTTGGAGCTAAACTGCTAAATATAAAGCACCTTTTGACCTCCAAGCTAGTACTTGATTTTTATTATGAGCCATATTGTTTATATGAGGAGGTGACTCCATAGGAGTAGATGTAGTATGGGGAGAACGAGGAGACTTAGGAGATAAAGGTGCAATCTTGTCTCTAGGGTCAGGTATCTCTTGTAACATCAAATCCAACAATCCTTTAATAAAATCAAATAACATTGATTCTTTAGTTTCTATGAGTTTCTTGCGCGAAGCACATTATCTAGGTCATGAGGGAACTACATGAAATTGCTTGATTTCCCTTATTTAAGACCTAGTGACACAAAAAAAAATATTAACCTCTTGATGAGGGACTACAAACATATGTTCAAGAGAATATTTAGGTGTTCTGACTTAGGGTTACTATCTTCAAAGTCAGTATCATGTCCAGTTCTTCCCCTTGGGTGATTGAACTTTTAGGTTATAAATTTTTAGGTGGATATTTAGAGAAATATACACATGAGAGCATAATTCCTTTTTCCAACCATGAAATGGAGGCCATCCTTCTAGCACCAAATCTATTGATTCCCAGAAATGTCCTTGAGTCGACAATAGGGGTGCTACCTAGTGGAAATTTCCAATAAGACCTTGAATCGTACATAATGGGGAACCTATTCTGATTCTGGACAAACTATCATTCGCTAGTTTTGGGGTTCATTGGTTGCATCCTGATCCATCGTTAAGGGTTTTATTTTGAGGTATGAAATGCAATATGAATTAATCTAAGATGAATTCCTACACTATATTAACCTATCCTAGCTAGGAGTGAGATTAAAATAATGATCAATTGGATGACATTGATACACACATTCCAAAATCAAATAGCCTTTATTTATACATGAATAGAAATAACAAAATTATTTATGAACATTAGAACAATATTAGAATATTAAAATTTTGCACCCAAAACTTGTAGAAAAAAAATTAACATAGAAATGCGTACAAGCATCAAAAAGATAAAACTACGGGAATACTCCACCAAAAATATTAAACGATCTTACTACATATAGGCATGAGATTGTTGTCTATGATTTGGCACACGCCCATGCCAGAAGGAACCTTCTAAGTGGTTGTTCAACCTTAACAAAGATTCAAGGTAACAGTAAAAATGAGAAAGACAAAACAACTAACTAAGAATAATAAATCAAATCTATACTAACAATATGGATGCATTCTTCAATAAACATGAGACATGCAAAGATATTATGTAAAGAGTGAACGAATGATTTTATTTTATATTCAAAAGTGATTGTACAATAGGGAATAATCACCTTGATATATAGAAGATAGAGATGTCCTTGGAGTGGTCTAAGGGAGGGTCCTTTGGTCTCCTATGATCTCACAATCTTCCAGCCATGTGTCACAGTGAGGATCTCCAATATGTGAGAGAGAAGCAAGAATAGGCTAGCTGTTGACTCAAAGAGAATCTAGGAATAATGACATATTGAATGAAAAGATGGAGAATTGTGTTTGAATGAAGGGCCTTGAGATATTTTATAGGAATAATAATGGCTAGGACAAGGATCTAGGTTTTGGTTTTTGAGCCCTATATTCATTACCTAATTTGGGACATGTCAAATTTTGTGTCAATCTTACCTATTTCTTGTTATGAACAAAGAATAAAGAGTAAAAAATCAATATTGGGGTGAGGATTCATTTATCAGGGGGATCTATGAAACTTAGGTTGTTGATATTAAAAAAAATGTTATGACTTGGGTCACTTCTTTTGAGGAAACATGCACGACTTGGATTTAGAGTATCCCCTTTAAGGTTTGACTTTTTGTTTCTTTCTCAAGGTCAAATGGATGGGATGAGGTGGCATGATGACGTCCATGGATGATATGGAAGGAGATGAAATTTGACTATTAATAGAGACAAAGAGTGAAATAATTCAACAACATTCATCCACATGACAACCACAATCCCGTGCAAACTTCATCCCAATAGATTCTCTATTCATTAAAAATAAGTAGTTCTTATAAAAATGACCAATGAAATATCCCACCCTAAAGCCCCCATTTCTATCCTCACTCTCTTTGTTTTATAACCTTTACGAAAATAACTCCCAAGGTGACCCTTCATATTCCTTTTAGTCAGTTATGAATTTTAGGCTTCCTAGGAACTTCCTAGGGGGAGAAATCCATTTTGACTTTATGAATGAGTCTCATATCTCAAATTCATATGTGATGATATTCAATTGTTATGGTTTGAGTAACCATAGTGAGACCTCATGTGCCATTGTTTCCTAACTTAACTTGAGAAACCCCTTTGTAGTGGATGAATTACACAATATAATTAAGTGTAATTTACATGTGGGATTTCCAACTTGAATCTATAGAACTTGTGAGGTAACTTGCGAGACTCCTCTGAAGGTTGTGTCCTCATATTATTTGATATTTCTCAACTCCCTTTTCCCCTATACTTTTGGTGTGGGGTCACTCAAGATTCCTTTGTAAGATGACATTTTTCAAACACTTGTGCCATTCCCACATATACCTTATCTCATTTTTTCATTGATGCAGTTGCCTATTTTTGCAATGTTAACCCAACCTTCGTGTAGTTATCAATGGTTGCATAAGAAGATGGTTTCCTTATAGTGTTCTCCTTGGAAAATTAGAGGGAATTTCAGTTGCTTGTTGTTTCCAAGTTATTATTTAGTTCAGGTTTCCTTTAATCCTATCAATATCATGATCATCTTTCTGATTTCCTTCGATTATGATCTTCAGCCTTGTTGCAATGTTTTGTATCCCTTCAAGTTTCTCAACACCCTGTTCCTACATATGAGAATATTCTTGCTGTAATGAAATAACACATGCTTGGAATTTTTCCAAACTTTGCTTTTCCTCTTCAGACATTTTTTCTTCTTTTTCTAGATCATCCCTCTCACTCTCTAGGATGTTCACTTGATCTATTAATGTCTCTTTTTCAGCTTCCAAGCTCCATACCAGGATGATCAATGCATCCTTGTCATCTTGGAGATATTTTGCTAATATTTCTAGGGTTCCTTTCTCTACCAACATCGTGTCATATTCATGTTTCATCTCCACTCCTTCTCTTATGGCTTCCAAAATCAGATCTTCTAAGAGACTAATCTTATTTATGGTTTTGTCTAAACAATCACTTAACTTTTGTATATTAAATTCTGTAATGTACCCAACCCCAAACACACCATTAAGGTCTAAATATTTCCAGGATTCTAACAAGGAGGATTGATTATAAGTTTAATCATAGAAAAATATTGGTTTTCTAAGGTTTAGGCTAATATGTCAACAATCCAAACTAATTAAATCAATCACCCCCCTACAAGGAAGACAACCCTCCCAATGAAATTCCCCAATGTATATGCAATGCAATACAATGGCACATGAATATATTCAAACCAAAACCTATTTACATGTTTACTAAATTTCATCACACCTATGGGTTGTTGCACATAACCATTTAACCAGCTATTAAATCATATTTACATACATTCATAAAGATTTCACTTATGATAGTATACAAATCATCATTGCCACATTCCAAGGAGGGGGGATCATAACACATAAACATACCAGATTTTTAATACTAAATTTCAGTCATCAAATCCCCATAATTTCTCACCCAGAACAACCATATACAACCATATAGGTTGTCCAAATATCAGAACCTCTAATGATCATAAATACATAAGCAATATAGCTTCTAGTACTATAAGTAAATCCACATCATTACAACTCATTATAACAACTTTATAACACTAATGTAAATATGGATTTACCACTTTAGTAACAACCATTAATCCCATGGAAGATATGATCTAGAACAATCATACATGGCCATATGGACTGTCCAAAAATTAGATCCCAACAACTACCATAAATCATACCATCTATCATATAACGACTAGATTAACATATTCACATACCTATTCTGTGAGCTTCCAATTTAATAACATCAAACTTAGCCATTAAACATGAACATATAAATAATTATGTATCATAATATAACCAAGATATATTAGTCTCTGCGAGTACATGTTCATTAATAACATAGAAAATAATAGGTCAAGAATACTTATCTTTATATATGGTGCAATCAAAATGTCAATGTTCCTCCCATCCTTAGACACTATCAACCCAATACTACTTGAGCAAGTCATCCTTAAGATAAGGTCTTAGATCCACAATCTAAGGAACTCTTTCAAAATTGATCTCTAAGGATAAAACATAGGTCCACAACCCGAGTGACACAAACACAAGGATTTTTCCCACATGATTTCTCCCCTCTCCACCTACTTACTCCTCCACCCCACTACTAGGTGAAATGGTAACCCCTTCATCTTCTAGGTCCCTCTGGACATCACCATTCACCATTCGATTTTATGTGCAGGTCTAGGATAGAGACAAGTAGTGGACACAAAGGAACTATACCGCACCCAATATTAGCTCAAATATCAATTTGAGAAGCCACAAATCAATCCCTCACCACCTACTTACTCCTCCACACCACTACGATGTGCAATTCTAATCCATTCACCTCCTAGGTCCCTCAGGACATCGCCATTCACCATCAATATTTATGTGCAGGTATAGGATAAAGGCAAGTGGTGGACATAACGGAACTATACCAGAGTTGCTCAGGCTTACTTAAAACATGACATACTATCCATGTGCTCCAAGTACACAATTCACACACATAGCAAGGCATATATGGGTTCCCAATATCACAATATTACTAAGCTCTCAATAAGAATGGCATGAACAACTTGCGTCCCCTCAATGAATGAAGGAAACAATGACGAATAATTATCAATGAATGAAAATCAATTCAAATTCCTTTAAACCAATTCGAATTTCCTCTAAGAGACTAACTCAAGACTACCGAGGAGAAACTCTAAATCACCGAGAGCTTCTCTATCCCACTGACTAACATATTCAAGTTCTCCAAAGAGAAAATTGAACCCACTTAGGCTGACTCAAATCCAATGCAAAAACCACTCCCATTCACTAGGGATATCTTGAATTTTCTAATCCTGACTCAAACCTCCCAAAAATCACTCCCATGCATTGGAGACAACTCATATTTCACCTACTGACTCAAATTTCTATGAAACCAATCCCATGCACTTGAGCCAACTCAAATATATCCAAAATTACTCAAACTAACGAAGGATAAATCAAATTAGACTTAAAATCTCTCTAACTCACTAACAAAAACTCAAATTCCAAGAGAAGTAATTCAAAATCACTAGATCACTCTAACTATTTGAGAATTACTATAGTTCACTAGAGAACTAGGGTGCATGGTGCATCAGTGCATGGTTTCATCGGTGTAGGAGTGCATGGGTGCATGTTCATAGTTGCATGGTTGCATGGTTGCATAGGTGCATAGATGCATGCAAAGAATTAATTAGGTGTAATAGGACATCCATAGTCCAATAAAATCAAAATTAGGAAAGATAGAGTACTATTAGGAAGGGAGACAACTCCTAATCCTCCCAACACCCCTTGCATGTAGAACCCAAGACCCACCAAACACATTTGTTTTCCATGTTGATATATTATTTAATTATAGGTAAATTATAATAAAAGAATAATAATAATGTCCATAGATGCACAATTATCTTCCTTCTTTTGTTAGGAATGAATCCCCAAGATTTGTAACTTCTTCAATTGCTTGGTCGATCATGCATTTAGTTGTCTTCTTGTGTGTAATCATGTATAATGGCATGGTGAACTCTTCACAGATTTTCTTGTAACAACATGTGTAATTTTGCATCGATAAGTTCTGACATTAAGCATGTATAGGTGGTTATGTAGGATTCCACCTCTATCCCTTGTGAGGGAAACTGTTTGAGGCATCGAATGTGCCAAGTAAATTCGCGGATATGTGGAACTCATTTTGATGTGACAACTAAACCTGGTTGCGATTTTATGAATTCATATTCTATATTTCATAATAGGATTGCATCCTAGTTGAACATACGACTAAGTAATGAGACATGGTAAATTATGTGCACCCATCCTATCTTTAAATGAGATTATTATGGTTCACTATATAATCTACACATAAGGGTTGAAACTATCTGGTAAGGTTGCATTAAACATTGAGTCTTGTATATGCCATCCTCCCTGGTGTGAAATTTCTTGTTCCAACCCCACGCTTTCCTGAGAAATATTGTGTAATTGATTCTAAATGATTAAATCCATTCTTTTTTCATATTAATTTGCAGTATCAAGAACTTGTACTATTTTTGTATGATTGTCGACTAAAAGGAAATGACGACCTCTCTGGTATAATTTTTGATACTTCATCTTTGAGCATATAGATAAGGGAGTATCCAACCTATTACCTCAGCAAAAGGGGAAACATTGAATTTGGCTATTGCTTTAAGTAGGTCTTACCTCTTGATATTTTGACAAATAAGTAACCCTTTCTAGTTTTTTGCACAGAGGGTGTGATATTCCCCCATCCTAAAAAATAGATATATTTCGCCCCAACAATATTCTGGTTCTTCCTTTGTGATACTTTTGGTATCATCACACTACAATGTGGGGCCTGGATCTCCTCTTTCTTCCTCCATTTTGTCTCCAAAAGTCACATATTAAAAATATTTGGTTTGCATCCTGGCTCTCCAACATAATATTATCCCGTGAGATATCAAAACTAGTATAATGTTCCATGAAATAAAATTACAATAGAATGAAAGCAAACAAGCTTTTGGATTGAAATATTTACTCACATCCCTAGCCATGACTGTCTTAAAAAATAATTTGGTTAAAATTATATTCTTATCAAGACCGAGGATAGGGGAAGTTAGGAATTTTATAAATCCAAATAGAGCCATTCATGGCTTCCCTTTTAGATTATTTTCTAAAAAATTATGCCAGAAATATAAACATGTTAGTAATGTGGTTAAGTTACCAAACCCAATATTTTTTAAGGTGTGGGTTTATGTTATTTTAATATGAAAACGTATCAAAATGAAATATAATTTAAAGATATTGAATCTATCCTTCTTAATACATAACTATATTAAATATTTGCAGTAGAATTTCAAGCCCCATCAATTTGATTTTACTATCTAGCATGGTATTTTGGGGATGCTAGAAAATCACTTGTACTGATGGGAGTCATGGATTTTAATATTTTCGCTTTAATGAAAGGTGGAACTTAACCTCAAATGAAAATTCATAAAATCCTCCCTCTTACCCATAGGAACTTTGTTGGCATTATTCATAAGAAAAAAGGAAGAAGGAAAAATGGTTCAAAAGAGGCTCCTAGGGATTCAGATGGGGTTATTGTGATCGACAATTCTTCCCTATGTAAGTCGGATGTACTTCATGGACTGCGATGACATTTTGTAAAATTTAAGTGGCCATTTTGGGACTTATCCATTTTATGCTATCTGGTCTCGAGAATCACTCACCCCTGACCGATATTTGGGAGAAATAACCCAAAGTTTTAAATGGTGTAGAGTGAAACCATGGGATTTAAATGATTGGAACATACTTAACGATCAACAAATGAGGGGGGGATTACCTCGGTTGGTCACCCTACATGCTAATTAATTACAACTAACACAAATAATGCTCAATATAAATTGTCAACTTAGGGAAGTATTTTTATTCCAAAGATAATTAGCACAATATATGCATAAACACTTAAGTAGCTAATTGAATGAATGAAACATGATTATCCTACCTATATGCTCAATCAAAATCTTCTCATAGATAAAACGAATCTAATTTACCCATCTAAGAATTCAGAAATGCAATTACCTTCCTACAACATCAATCCAACAATAACAAATCTAAGAATAAATAACTAGACTTACTTTTCCAAGAAGTTAAATCCTACAGTATCAGACTATAAGTGAATCAATCATAACCTGTTTAATTCAACTAATCTAGGAATTGGAAACAATAGTAATTGAACCAAACAACTCTAAACCATAATCTGACTAAATTAGCAAACCTGAGAAAGATAAGTAACTGAAAGAAACTAGAACGGAGCTTGACTGTAACAGTTATTGGCACACATGCATAATAGAAACTATCCTACACAGTCAACTATCACACCACATAGCTGCAACTTAATAGGAATGAAAACATTAAAGAGCAAAGGAAACACAATGAGCAGCCATTACTATTACACCTATATGTAAATGCATCTACTGTAATTTCCACACCACATAACAAAAATAATCAAAGCATCTAATTAACTCGGCAATCTCTGTGGGAAGGTGGGCCCAGCCTTCGAACAGAAACGTCAAAACTAACATAAGTTAAGACGCAGAAATCTGAATAATCCTACTCCTTGTATTAAAATGGCAATTTACAGTTACAACTCTTTGTCACAGCTTACACAGTCTGATAATAATCAACCAACCCCAGGCTCAGATCACCTCCCTATATTTATACATGAACAACATAATCCTCACCCACTAATATTGGGCAGCCATGAAGATCTACGATATTCAAGCTGCCTTGTTACAACAAGATGTTACAGATGTGAGTGAGATTGAATGGAAATAGAGAATATCGAGAGCGTTGTTGTTCTTTCCATGAATAGATCAAACAGAATAAATTAAATGGAAGATACCATGCTTGTTGCAGTTATGCCTTAAGCAATGGCGCATTGTTGCAGCTAACACATGGAAGAATGATCTCTATTTGCATCCAACATATAAAGTTGGGACTGATAAGTAATGGCTGGTACCGAATATTCATTTCCTCTCTCATACCAAGTGAGCTCCTACACCTATGTTCCTCAAGGATGAACTTATATTTATAAATTCAAGACATATTAGCATAATTCAAAAGACAAAGTTCTAACCATAACAATATTAGGCATTAATAGAATAAAAAAATAATAAATCATACATGTTGGAATTTAAGCTCAATGTAAGGAAAAACATCTGTATGGTGTGTAGAAATGAAGTAGGACAAGGGAAAGAGGTATAATGGATATGGTAAAAAAGGGGCTATTTCAGGACCCAACATCTCCCCCCAACTATCCTGTTGCATCTTTTCATGCAACAACTTCCACTATTTTGAATCTGAATCTGGGCCTCGTTCATGGCGAGAGGAAAATTTTTAGGAGCTTTTAGGTAGTTCACCCTCATCCAGGTATCCCTTATAGGCAGCCCAGTATTTCCAGCACTTCTTCTCCTCTTCCTTTGTCAATGTCAAATCATCCTTGTATGGACTTGTTGGCCACCATATAAGTGGAAACTTATATTTGATTCCCAGCCAGTTAACTCCACACTTCTTCATGCAGTCAACATATCCTTCCAACCTCAGGAGAGCCTGTTTAAATTTTTTGAAACAATAAGGATCCAAAGTTTCTTTAAGACTAAAGAATAATTTTTCCACCTGTTCTTATTTCCTTCCAGGGATAGATGTTGTCATTTGGAGATTTGATCAACATAGGTGGAGATAACCCTTTCTTGTAGTTACCTTAACTGTTGAGTTTTCATAGGAGATACAAGCCTCCTTCCAAGGAGTGTGAGGAGAATCCGAGGAGATTGAGGTTCACTCCTAATCCGCATATTGGAGTTGGAATCATTTTGAGAAATTGTCTGAAAGGAATTTTCCCACTGCACATTATTATTAACACAAGAGGAAAATGTTCTTAGCTAAACATCTCCCAAATAAGGAGCAGGGTTAGAGTGGATGTCCATGGGACAAGCCATCTCATGCAAGTAAAGTTCACACAACAGGTTCTGGTCAGTGAAGCTACTCTATATAAAGGTCTCCAAGAACTAGGCAGAGGGTGTCAACTGATAAGATCTTCCCTCCTTTATGGATTTTAATTTGAACAGGGTCATTTTTTCATACAAGAACACCAGAAAGGAGGGGGGTGGATCTCTAGAGCTCATCAATTCGCAGAAGAGAGCATACATTTGATCCTTCTCTTTCTGCATGGACTTGAATTTATTCAATTCCTTCAACTCTTTTTTCACCTCCTCCCATCGAAACCTTTGGAAAATCAACTCCTCTACCCATTTTTCCCTTAATTCTCTGATAGCCATTCTGTACTAAAAAATGGGAACCATTCCTTCCTGATAACGGTCAGCATGATCCTTCCATTTCTGTACTTCCAACTTCAATAGTGAGAGCTCTGTATCTTTCTCATCATCATAATCTGAAACAATTTATTGAGGAATCCGCATTCCTACCTTATCAAAAGATGTCTCAGCATTCTAACTTTGAATCAAGAGTGTAATAGCTTCCTCTTTTATCAATGTTGTAGTAGTCTCAGTTTGTATGGATGCTTTAGTAACCAATTTTGGGGATGCTGGTTCTTGTGTAACAACATCCTCTTCCATTAGTGTTGCATCAATCTATGTCTTTGTAGATGCCTCGAAAAATAATTTTGGGGATGTTGGTTCTTGTGTAACAACATCATCTTCCATCAGTACTACAACAATCTTTGTCTGTGTGGCTACTTCAACAAACAATTTTGGGGATGCTGGTTCTTGTGTAACAACATCCTCCTCTTGTTGAAATTCCTCTTGGACTAATTCTGTGTCTTGATACTGTCCTGGTGTCTCATTAAGATCTTCTAGGTTCTAATCAGGGATTGTTTCCACTTCCATCTCTTTTTCTTCCAATGAAAAGGCATCCTCAAGAAGAACTTTTGAGGATGTTGGTTCTTGTGTGAAAACATCCTATTTCCCAATTCCTTCCAACTGCTAAGGTTGCTCCTGAGTGACTTCAATGTCTCCTGAAATGTGAGACTAATCCACAAAGACTTCAGTGTCCCTTGATGACTGGGATTGCATTTTTTCATCTTCCCCTAATTCCAAATCAGGGATCATGTCGAATTCTGGTTCATTTTCATCCCTTGGCTCCACTACAGGTGCTTCTTTTTCCTCTTCAATTGTCTGTGTAGATCTTTGTGAAACAAAGGACCACATTGTGACTTTATATCCTGACTAGCTAAAAATTTCACCACACTCTAGACACACCACTTTTTCCTGTTCTTCTTCTTCCTCAATAGGAGGGGAACCCTCCAAATGATTTGGAGCCTCTACCAATGTATCCAGTATTCTCTTGACCTACTTTTTACATGCTTCTTTCCAATTTTCCAGTTCCCTCTGAATCATTTGAACTTCCTCTTTCAGCAGGCCATTCTCATATAGGAGACCTTCAATTTGTGGTTCCTCTACAACAGGTTCTTGTGGAGCAGTGTTTTACTGGGGTGTCAGAATGGGAAATTCAATATTTGCTTCAATGTTTTCCCATCTTTCCCTCGTCGCTTTTGCCACTATGACAAACCTCGTTCTCATTTTCTTCACCTGCAATGATGACTAACCTTATTCTTTGGATCTTCTTATTTTTCTATGTGGTACATGGGTTTCCAATTCTGCAACTAACACAGAAGGAATATCTCCCAATCCATCATCCTCTCTTGTCTCTTCCACCTTGATCTCTTCTTCAATCAAAGTTCTCCTCAACTCAGGGTAATATTCAATGGTAAATATCTGCACGTCTTCTTTCACCATTGTAGCTTCCCCGGCCTCAGCTTCCACTGTCGGATCATATAATGCTGCTCTAGTCTCAACTTCTATTGCTGAAGCTTCCAAAATAACTAATCCCTCTATAGGGTTTGCTACTGTTGCAACCTCCTCCAATTCTCCCTCCTGATTATTTTGATTCCGATATGACATTCTCTCATCTCCCCCTCCCAACTAAATTTGAGGGACTCTAGTCCTCCTCTTCTAATTCCACACACCCCAACTATGTGGGTTCCCAAATTATCCCAGGCTAGATAGTAAACTATTCCCAGGTTTGTTCTGTGCTAAGGCCCTTAAAATGAGTAGTTTAACTAGGCCATGATTGTTAAGAGAAGCAAGTGGGTAATGAGATGTTGTTAAAAACCTCACCATGTAATGTAGGGTTTTAAACAAATAAAATGGCATATTGACTAGATTCCTGTGGCGTAGATGAGATAACAAGGGAAATTTTGAGAAGTAGATAGTTTGGTACGTACCTTCACAGGTGATATATTTCTTCAAGAATACTACCACTTCATTCCAAGGACGGGGGGTAATGATCCTAGTGCTATCCCATGCCTTCCTTGATGAACCTGTTCACCCGCTACAAGAAAATCCTTCACTACAGCCACATTGTGGGTTCTTCATCCAAACCAAGTCCTTCCTACTTGAGGTAATCCAGTAACCTTGGCGCAATTTCTTTTGTGACTTCTATGTGCATCCCCCTAACCTCCGAATGGGTGTCTGTCAAGTTGAGGACGAACTGTAAGGATATTTCTGTCTGAAAGTCACTCACGCATTCAAAATATTCATTCCATCCAGTCGCTTCAAAAATGGTGAAAACCTATGTGTTCCTACGTATAGCCCTGTATTAGCAGGTTCATGTCAAGCTGGTATACCCATATTACCTCTCCTTCTTTGTTTTTCTATCGAATCATGAAGTTATAGGCCCATAAGTGGAAGTTGCAGCACAGGAACATTCAACAAACATTTATGGTCGAGATCGGGTATTTTAGGAAAGTTAATGTAGTTATGATAAGCAAATAATTGGCAGGATTTGGCACAAATTAGGAAAAAGGTGACAGTCGTGTAATAACCCAAGTACACATCTGAATAGATCGATTTACAGTTAAGTGGGTATGGTTTTGTTAACGGGTACAAAAGACAAAGTATGATCCATTTCGTCATATCCAATTTATGCCTAATCATGAAAGTGGTCAAAATCTGTACCTTTGCAATATAAGATGAATTGCGACTTTCCATAATGATTCAGCATATCATTGCAGCCATCAATTGAAAACATAATTGCATGTGTGATGCTATGATCTTACCCACACCTCTTCGATCGATAAGTACATCTAGGTTGGCTAGAGCCCATGGTAAATTAATAGTCGTCTTTTCATCCTTGGTGGAACTATAGTTGGAGCTATCGGTGAGATTAATGGATGAATCTAACGTAGTCGTAGTTGTTTTATGTACAATTCTGGGGGAGTCACAGTTGTGAAAATAGGAAAGATACGCAAAATATAGCGGAGTTGCAACTATGATCATAGGAAAAACATACAGAATTTTGGAAGAATCATAGCTGGAAAGTAGAGCAAATATAGTGGAGTCACAACTGTGAAAATAGAGAAATCGGAAAAATTTGGCGGAGTCGCAACTGGCGAATAGGACAAATATAGTGGAGTCACAAATGCGAAGAATAAAGAAATCAGAAAATTTTGGCGGAGTCGCAGCTGGAGAATAGGACAAATATAGTGGAGTCACAGCTACGAAAGTAGAGAAATCTATGGAATTTGGTGGAGTCGCAGCTAGAAAATAGGACAAAATAGCAGAGTCACAACTGCAAAAGTAGAGAAATTGGCAGAATTTAGTGGAGTCACAGCTGGAAAATAGGGTAAGTCTGGTAGAGTTATATCTGCGAAAAATGGAAAAATGGGAAAATCTTCAGCTGATTAGTTGTTGTTGTTGAACTATTCATCTTCATCAAGGAGTTATTCATAACAGAAAAACAAGTTAAGGGGCCTATAATCGTTGGCTTAGTCATGACCGCTACTCCTCAAATAGATTCTTGTATACATTCTTCAAAACAAAATCGATCAATCGTAAGAGAAAAAAAAACGAAACAACAATTTTATTTATGTATAGATTCCTGTGTGGAGTTGCAATGTCCTTTAAGAATTCATAGGAGCAGAGAAAAATTCCTGCCCTCACATTAACTGGAAATCTGGGTCAGTTGCAACACATGAAATGAATGCATCCTTTGAAATCAGCTTATGATACAGTCACAGCCTGTGACCATTAGCGAATAATGGCATCTGTTTTTCATCAATAGTAACCAGGCGAATTGTGCCATTGTCAAACACTTTGTCTATTTGGTAGGGTCCCAACTATCTTGTACACAACTTACCTTTAAAGTCCCTCTTTAATCTTGAATCATACAATAAGGCCCAGTTTCCTTCACAAAAGACTTTCTTCTTTATGAACCGATCATGCCACTTAGAACACTGTTGTTGAATTAACGTCGTCTGATGCACAACAACTGTGTGTTTCTCATCCAGTTCATTTAACTGATCCAATATATTCCTATGAGCTTCTATTAATTCTAAGTTTGCCTCTACAACTGTCTTTAAAGTTTTAAATTAAAATTAAATGGGAAAGACAACGTTCTTACCGTACACCAATTCGTATGGGGATAAGCCCGTGGTATTGCGCCATGTGTTGCGATAGGCCCACAATGCCTCTGGAATTCTATCAGCCTAGTCTCTGTGATGGCTCCTAAGAGTTTTTGTGAGTATGGCCTCAATTACCTTGTTGGTACTTTACACTTGGACATTGGCCTGTGGATGATAAGGTGAGGATATCCTGTGTTGAATATGATATTTCTGTAATAGAGCTTCCAGTTTGCAGGACACAAACTGCAGTCCTCCTTCTATAACTATCTCCTTGGGTACTCCAAAATAGGTGAATAATTATCCATATAAGAAATCTATTACAGCCTGGTCATTGGCCTTGACCAAAGCTACATCCTCCACCCATTTTGTCATTTAATCAATGCAAACTAAGATGTAAACTTTCTACTTTGAGGGAGGCTTGATAGGCCCTAAAAAATCAAAGGCCCATCTCTCAAAAGGTTCAACCGCAAGCTGTGGTTGAAGAGGCATCTCATCTAGTCTGGTTGGATGGCCCATCCTTGGAAACTATCACAAGCCTTAGCATATTTCTTTGCATCCTTGAAAACGGTTGGCCAACAATATCCCATTCATAATACCTTATGACCTATTCGTTTGTCAGCAAAAATGTCCCCCACAGGACTCATTGTGACAAGATTTCAAGATACTCAAAAATTTCATCCTCCCTTACACATCTTATGATCTCAAGATCAGGACTTGTGTAGAAAAGATGCCCATCTATCCAACAGTACCTGGCATTTTGTTGTATAATTTTTCTTGTCTCTCTCTTTGACAAATGTGATGGAAGCTTTCCTGCAGCCAAATAGTTAGCAACATCTGTGTACCTAGGGGAATGAGCTGAAATTGCAAACAAATGTTCATCTAGGAAGGAATCTTTGACCGATAAGATGTTATCACTATTAGTAAATCGAGATAAAAAATAAGCAACAACGTTTCCTTCCCAGGTCTGTCAATAATTGTAATGTCAAATTCCTGTAACAGTAACAACCATCTGGTTACTCTAGCATTAGTGACCGGTTTGTTCATTAAGTACTTAATGGATAAATGGTCAGTGTGCACAAAAGTGGGGTATCCAGTAATGTAGTGTCTAAATTTATTGATGGAATAGACAATGGCCAGAAATTCCTTCTCTATAACAGTGTAATTGAGTTCAGCAGGGGCCAATTTTTTACTGATATAGTAAATGGCATATGATGCATGACCTTCTTGCTATCCCAACACTACTCCAATGGAAGTGTCAGAGGCATCCGAGGAAATGTGGAAATGCATATCCCAATTGGATCCCCTTAATATAGGAGCTGTAGACAACTGTTAGAATAATCAACCCATAGTTAGCTACCTTAGACATTAATTATCTCAATTTTTGTCTTATTTGCCTAGTTTCCATATTCCACTCTATGCAAGTTGTCCTCCACATGTCCAAGATGGTCAAAATTTCTAAAAATGAGTCATGGAGCACTTGGGAAACCTCTTGGAATCATTTCTATTTTATTCTTGGCCTTTCTAGCGCATATCTGCTTTTTCTGCTTTATTGCCGCTTTTATTGAGTTTTAAGGCAATTGGGAAAGTTTGACTAGGTGAAGTTAACTTGTTTTTTGTCCCCATCATCCTCCACTCTTTTCTCCTAATAAAATCATGTATGAGTTTTCCTTCCATCACCTATTATCCTCCCTAATTGATTTTTCCAATTTGTGAGCTCCTAGACAGATTTGGAAGCTTCTTTATGCACCTATGGGGGATTTGCTTAGTTTTAGTAAGCCTGCTTTTGACCAATTCAAATGGCATCCCAATGCATTCAAATATCTCATGTAATTATTTATTGTGGAATCCTATGAATTCACAAGGTTTGCTATTGTACACTTATTCAATACAAATTAGTGTTCTGCTCCATATTCAGTCTCCTTTGTGTGTAATTTGCATGTGTAATTGGCAATTTTTGTGAGTGTAATTGTTATAAATCCTAGGTTAAATTTCCACATGGTATCAGAGCCTTTGTAGATCAATTTATCTCCTTCCAATTTGTTATTGCAGGTTCGACATCATTGACTGGGAGCATTATGCTAACTGAAGGGACAATTTCTAAGCTATGGATCAATCTTAGAAGATCATCTTGACTCCATTTAACTTATTTGAATGGAAAGCAGAGATGGAGATACTGTTGAGAGTGAAAGGCCTCTACAGAGTGACTATGGCAATAGAAGCATATCCTAATGTAGCTGCAGAGAAAATTAAATGGCATAATAGGAGGGATGAGGCCTATGGTCTCTTGTGTCTGAGCATATCCAGAGATCTCCTTTTCCATCTTGATGGATTGACATCACCAAATGAAGTATGGGATAAGCTTGTTGATATTTTTGGTAAAACAGATGAGATTATAGGGCATCAAATCAAGAATTAATTGATCTCCTTGAGTCCCAGCAGCTTCGAATCCCTGCAACTCTATATTTCCAAGATTAAAGCCCTTGTTTTGCAGCTAAAACAGTGTGGAATCGAAAAGGAGGAACAACTGGTTTTGGCCATACTCTCGAAGCTTGGCCTTGACTATTCAATGTTTGTTTCGACCTTCCATGCCACCAAGTTGACAGCTCGAGCCTAGAAGATGCCTACACTTGCAGATTTTATGGAATCCCTCACACAAGAACAAGATAAACTGGTGATGATGGGCACCATCAAACCTTCCAAAGACCAAGCTCTGGTTGCTGGAGATTCAAGGGTGGATTCAAAAGGCAAGAAGAAAGCTAAGAAGCCACCTAAGCAAAAGAGAGACAAGAAAAAGTCTCCAGAGGAGCCCCAAGGTTCCAAGAAGAACCCCCAGAAGAAGAAGAACAAAGGAGAAATGAGCAAGTGCACATACTGCAGTAAGGGAAATCATCCTGAAAGCTCCTGCATGAAGAAGCAAATTGACATGTTGACCCAAATCCTGGAGAATGGCATCTCCCTTCCTGATAGCTCAAAGAAGAGGGAAGGAGGATCAAATTTAGAAGACAGAGAGAGAGTTCATGCATTGGTTGCTGGCACATCAAGATCACCTAGTTTCACCATTGATTTTGGAGCTTCAAGACATATGATTTCGACCAAGGAGGAATTCACCTAACTTGACATGTCGAAAGGTCCACCAATAGTACTAGGAGATGACTCTCTCACTAACATTTTGTGCAAAGGGAGGATTGATCTTGACCATGGTAAGTTCAGCAATGTATTGTATGTTCCAGGTCTTGCCTCTAACCTCTTATCAGTGTATCAGATGACCCACACAGGGTCTCCAAAGAAGGTCATATTCTCCCCTGATGAAGTTGAGATCACAGAGATCTCAAGTGGTAAAGTCATTGCAAAAGGAGTTGCAAATCACACTTCGAAGGTATACATGTTCTCACATTTCTTACCCTACTCAAACCCCTCTACTCTTTTGATTCATGCTAATGAGGAAAGCAAGATTTGGCATGAAATATTTGGCCACCTTAACTATAATTATCTTTCTGATCTTAGTGAAAAAGAAATGGTAATAGGGTTACCAAGGATTAATTTTTCCAAAGGAGTATGTCAAGGTTGCATCTTAGGAAAACACCCAGAGCATAAATTTGAGAAAGCTAGTCATGAGAGAACCTCTACACCTCTTGAGTTGATCCACAGTGATGTTGCTGTCCCATTTCCTAATATGTCAATGAGTCAGGACAAATATGCATTGACATTCATAGATGAATTTTCCAGGTATTGCTGGGTTTACTTCCTGAAACACAAGTCTGAACTTTTTGGCCTCTTCAAAGTCTTTAAGGCTTTGGTTGAAAACCAGTCTAGGAGAAAACTCAAGGTCCTCAGATCTGACAATGGTGGTGAGTATGTCAAGTTTGAGTTCATTCAATATTGTGCAGATGCAGGTATTCAGATGCAGCATTCTATCCCTTACACACCACAACAAAATGGTGTTGCTGAGAGGAAGAACAGATCACTGAAAGAGATGGCAACTTGCATGATGGAGGCTAAGAATTTTCCACCAAAGTTTTGGGCTGAAGCTATAAAATGTGTAGCCTATATCTAGAATAGGGTGCCTCATAAGCAGCTTTATGGTATGACTCCTTTTGAAGCATGGAGTGGGTACAAGCCAGATGTGACCCATTTCAGGATTTTTGGCTCAAGGGCTTGGGCTAGAATTCCAACAAAAAAGAGGAAGGCTTTGCAGCCCCAAAGCCAAGAGTGTCTATTTGTTGGGTACTATGAAGATTCAAAAGGGTACAATCTGATCAATTTGAGCACAAATAAATCCTTCATTGAAAGGAATGTTCAGTTCCAAGAAGAGCCTTTAGCAGCAGTTGAAGTTGGAGAGTCTTCTTCAACACCAGAACCATTGAATGTAAGTGAAGAGATAAATGAGTTTGCTGATTCTGATATGTCTGATAATGATGATTTAATTGCATATCCTAACAGTCCTACAAGACCAAAATGGGTGGCAAATACCATTTATGCATCTAGGGAACTAGCTGGAAATCCTAGTGATCCTAGGAGGACTAGATCTCAGTTTGAGAGTGCCCTATGTATGAAAGACCCTTTGTTTGGAGATAAATGGTATCTGATGGTTGAATTATACCCACAAACATATGAATATGCAGCACATGATCCAAGATGGCAAACAGCCATGAAAGAAGAATTCAGCTCACTCCAGAAGAGCAACACTTGGGGGCTGGTTGATCTTCCCCTAGGGAGGAAGCTAGTTCAATGTAAGTGGGTTTTCAAAACCAGGTTTGCTTCTGATGGTTCAACTTTGAAATATAAGGAAATATTGGTAGCCAAGGGCTACTCACAGGCACATGTAATAGACTACAATGAGACCTTTGCACCAGTGGCAAAGATGGACTCCATCAGGCTAGCCTTAGCCATTGCAGCTTCGAAGAAGTGGGAGGTATATCACATGGATGTGAAGTGTGCTTTCCTTAATGGAGATATTACTGAAGATATTTACATGCAGCATCCTCAAGGATTTTTTACTAATCCATCTCTTATGTGTAGGCTAAAGAAATAATTGTATGGGCTTAAGCAAGCCCCCAGGGCTTGGTATGCCAAGATTGATGGCTTTCTGCTATCATTGAATTTTGTTCGATGCAAGTCTGATCCTAATGTTTATTTGAAGCTGATTCATGGTTCTTTGATGATTATTTTCTTGTAGGTGGATGACCTTCTCATTACAAGAAGCTCAAAGGATGAAATTGCCTCCTTGAAGGATGCAATGAACCATGCATTTTCTATGACTGATTTGGGGTTATTGAGCCAATTCTTGGGTCTTGAGGTTGCTCAAACCAAACATGGAATAAAAGTACATCAGTCTAAGTATGCTCTGGATTTTCTGAACAAGTTCAACATGAAATATTGCAAGCCAAGCAAGACTCCCTTCCTTTCAAGAGTTAATCTTGAAGAAGCAGATTCTTCACCTATGGTAAATAATACACTGTATAGGCAACTGATTAGGTGTTTGTTGTACCTTACACATACTCAAACTGATATTTATTATGCAGTAATTGTGGCTTCAATATATATGGATCAGCCTCATGATATCCATTGGAGAGCATCCAAAAGGATCCTTAACTTTGTTCAGGGAATAAGGACTCATGGGATCTTCTACAAAGCTAAATCTGATCTTGATTTGATTGGGTTTACTGACAGTGATTGGGCAGGTTACAACATAGATCGAAAGTCAACATTAGGATATGTGTTCATGCTTGCTGAAGGACCAATCAGCTGGTCAAGCAAGAAACAGAGTGCCATTGCACTCTCATCTACAGAAGCAGAGTACAGAGGAGTTGTAAATGCAGCAACTCAATGTTTATGGTTGCAGGGGTTACTTGGTGAGTGTGGCTTTGAATCAGAATACTCAAATACTATCTATTGTGATAATCAAAGTACCATTTGAATCTGAAATGATCCAGTTCAGAGACAGAGAACCAAACACATTGAGATCCATATGCACTACATCAGACAACTTGTGCATGATGGCACCATTCACCTACTCTTTTGTTCATCTTCAGAACAAGTAGCAGACATCTTCACCAATTTTTTTGTGAGAAGACATTTAGCAATCTCAAATCACTGCTGGGAATTGCTGATCATGCTGTGAAGCATGATTGATGACAAGATTTTCAAATTTTGTTTTAATGTCCATGTTTAAGGGAGGATTTTTCCCACTGGGTTTTTGCCTCTTTCCTTGTTTAAATGGACATGCAATATGTAAAGGGTGACTAAGCCTTGCTGCTAGGCCCTATTATTTTCTGATATTTTACTCATAATTCAGGCTTAAGGGGGGGTGTTAGAATAATCAACCCATAATTAGCTACCTTAGACATTAATTATCTCCATTTTTGTCTTATTTGCCTAGTTTCCATATTCCACTCTATGCAAGTTGTCCTCCACATGTCCAAGATGGTCAAAATTGCTAAAACTGAGTCATGGAGTGCTTGGGAAACCTCTTGGAATCATTTCTGCTTTATTCCTGGGCTTCCTAGTGCATATCTGCTTTTTCTGCTTTATTGCTGCTTTTACTGAGTTTTAAGGCAATTGGGAAAGTTTGACTAGGTGAAGTTAACTTGTTTTTTGTCCCCATCATCCTCCACTCTTTTCTCCTAATAAAATCATGTATGAGTTGTCCTTCCATCACCTATTAGACTCCCTGATTGATTTTTCCAATTTGTGAGCTCCTAGATAGATTTGGAAGCTGCTTTATGCACCTATGGGGGATTTGCTTAGTTTTAGTAAGCCTGCTTTTGACCAATTCGAATGGCATCCCAATGCATTCGAATATCTCATGTAGTTATTTATTGTGGTAGCCTATGACTTCACAAGGTTGGCTATTGTACACTTATTCAATACAGATTAGTGTTCTGCTCCATATTCAATCTCCTTTATGTGTAATTTGCATGTGTAATTGGCAATTTTTGTGAGTGTATTTGTTCTAGAGGCATCTCATCTAGTCTGTTTGGATGGCCCATCCTTTGGAAACTATCACAAGCCTTAACATATTTCTTTGTATCGTTGAAAATGGTTGGCCAATAATATCCCATTCATAATACCTTATGACCTGTTCGTTTGTCAGCAAAATGTCCCCCACATAGCTCATTGTGACAAGATTTCAAGATACTAAAAAATTTCATCCTCCCTTACACATCTTATGATCTCAAGATCAGGACTTGTGTAGAAAATATGCCCATCTATCCAACAGTACCTAGCACTTTGTTGTATAATTTTTCTTTTCTCTCTCTTTGACAAATGTGCTGGAAGCTTTCCTGCAACCAAATAGTTAGCAACATCTGCGTACCAAGGGGAATGAGCTGAAACTACAAACAAATGTTCATCTAGGAAGGAATATTTGACTGATAAGATGTTATGACTATTAGTAAATCGAGATAAAAAATAATCAACAACGTTTCCTTCCTAGGTTTGTCAATAATTGTAATGTAATAGAATAGACAATGGCCAAAAATTCCTTCTCTGTAACAGTGTAATTGAGTTCAGCAGGGGCCAATTTTTTACTGATATAGTAAATGGCATATGATGCATGACCTCCTTGCTGTCCCAACACTACTCCAATGGAAGTGTTAGAGGCATCCGAGGAAATGTGGAAAGGCATATCCCAATTGGGTCCCCTTAAGATAGGAGTTGTAGACAACCTCTTCTTAAGTTCAGTGAACGTTGTTTGGAATGAATCATTCCAAACAAACTGTACATCCTTCATCAACATAGTAAATAAAGGAGAAGCTAGCTTGGCAAAAATTTCTATAAATCATCTGTAATAACCTGCATGCCCTAAGAAGCTACATACCTATTTTTGTGTTCCAAGAGTGGGTATGTTTTCATTTACCCTGATCTTGGATGGGTCTACTTGGATACCATCAGCAAAGATGAAGTGCCCTAGAACTACACCCTCGCTCATCATCATATGGCACTTTTCAGTGCTCAAAGATAGCTGGGTCTGTTCATAACATACTAAAACATTTTCTAAATTTTTCAATGCTTCCTCAAATTTACTACCATATGGGGTAAAGTCATCCATGAAAATTTCCATGCTGTTGGTAACCATCTCAGAAAATATCCCAATCACATCTCTCTGAAAGGTGGAAGGTGCATTACACAAACCAAAGGGAAGTACCCTGTATGCAAAGGTACCCCAGGGACAGGTGAAATTGGTCATGTCTTGGTCGTCAGGAGAAATCTGGATTTGATTGTAACTACTGAATCCATCCAGAAAGGAAAAAAACTTCTTCCCATACAAGGTATCAAGTACCTTATCAATAAAAGGTAGGGGAAAGTGGTGTTTATGCGTTGCTTTGTTTAACTCCATATATTCTACGCAAATTATCCATTCCCCATTCTTATTTGGCACTATCACGAGTGGAGAAACCCACTCACTGTCTGAGATTGGGTATATAAACCCTGCTTCCAAGATATTTTGGATTTATTCTTTCATTGTATCCCTCAAGTTAGGGTTCATCCTTCGTTGTGGCTGGCACATAGGCCGGGAGTCACTTTTAATGTAAATGTGATGGGTGCACAGATTAGAAGGGATACCCTTCATATCTATGTACTCCCAAGCAAAAATTCTTGTTGTGTTGTTTCAACAGATTGATCAGGCATTCCATCTCATCAGGAGCGAGATTCAGATTAATGTTCAGTGTTTTTCCCGGCTCTATCTCAATTGGAATGCTTTTCGAGCTTTTAAGTATTGGAATTATATTGGCATCACTGACTTGGGTCTCCTCTATTATAGTCTCTTGTTCTTCTTCACCTAAAGTACTGTTCAGGATCTGATAAACATGTTTAATGACAAATGTGGGCTCACTGATGAAACTATTGATAGTGTCATCCTCTGTTTCATCCTTAAAGGTTAAGTATTTCCCTATCGTTAACAACGGATGAACTCCTTCTTCCTCCTCCAGCTCCATCCACAATGGAGTTTCAGCTTCTAAGCTGGGTCTAGCTGGAGGGTATAAGGTAATGCTTTTTGTATCAATCCCATCTGAGATAGTCATAGACCCTGACTGACAGTTGATGCAAGCTTTTTCCGTGGCTAACCAGGGTCTTCCCAGGATCAGCAGATGTCCCCCTAGATGTGACTTCGATTGTAAAACCAAGAAGTCTGCAAGGTACTCCCATGAATCAACTTAGACAACAAGGTCATCAAGGATTCCCTCCGGTTCAATTGTGGACCTATCAGCAAGTTCTAGGATAGTATGGGTTGGGAAGAGATTAGTGAGCCCAATTTTTCTCACAGTTTCGATGGTCATAACGTTGATAGATGCACCTAAATCCACCAAAACATTTGGTATCTGAGTGTTTCAATGTGTACTGTAATAGTAGGGTTTTTAGGATCATCATACTTAGCCAAGAGAGTTTTCCCCATTATTAGTTTAGAAAGTTTTCCTATTACATGGACAGCGAGAGGATCCCTGGGATTTCTTCCTGGTTTTCTTACACACAGATATCTTACTGTTTTAACATAGATGGGCACGTAATGAAGGGCCTGTAACAGTGGAATTTTGACATATAAGGTATTTAATTCCCCTAAGAGATTAAACTGAGGTTATCCCACTGTTCTCTATAGCATCAATCGCTTACGATATGGAGGTTCTCTAAGTAATAGTGTAGGATTTGTTTCAATGAGTGTTTCTTCATGTGTTTCATCCGATACCTCATTAGGATTCTCAGCATACTCGATGATGGGGATTGATGTTTTAGATGGGTATTGCTGATTCATTCTTGCTTCAGTCACATAATATTAAACATCTTCAATGATTAAAGGCTCCACTACCCTCCCTAATCACAAGTGTATGTCATTGCAGGGAACTGAGGTAATGGAGTAAGAAGGCATGTTGGCAGCCTCAAATTGATGAACTACTTTATTATTTGGGTTAGGGTTAGGTTGGGTAGGCAATCGTGGTGCAATATTGTTTTGAAGTTGCAGCTGCTGTTACTGGCACTGTTGGTGAGGGTATTGCTGAGGAGGGTACTGTTGATGAGGAAACTATTAATGAGGAGGTTTGTTATGAGGAAACTGATTCCCTGGATGGGATTTTCTCCAACCAGGAGACCAAGAAGTTGGTTGGTTTGATTGTTGTGCCCAAGGTGACCAAGATTTAGGATTTTGCATAAAAGCTTGAGATGGATGCCATTGATTGTTAGAATAATGTGAAGGGAATTGTGTATTCATGTTATTCATATTATGCATACTATTCTAAAAAGGTAATGGGTATGGATTCATACCTTGATTTTAGGGCTGCCAAGGCTTCTTTTGAGCAATGAAGTAATCTTTTTCCACATCAGGAGTAGATGCCTACAAGACTTCCTTCACTTGGGGAAGTGAAGGAAATTCCTTAGTATCATGATTCAATTCACAGAGCTGGCATACTTCCATCTTGTCAAGTGGACATTCCTTTATTAGGTGCTTCTTCCTGCATCTAGGATAGAATACGACAAGTGTCAAATATTCTACTACTTGCCTCTGCTTCGCTCTCAGGACGTCCATTTTTGAGGAGATGGATCTCATCATTTTTTTTTGAAGTTCTCAAGAAGGTTTCCTATTTCTGCCCGAGTGGCTCCTCCATTAGATGACTTATGTGTTCTACTGAAGACACCTTGGTCGAGTCCTTTATCATGATTATTGGTTCTAGAGGATCCTCTCGAATATCTTCAACATAACTCGACAATTTCCTCAAAGGATTCTTTTGAGATATCCCCCTTTCCCAATAAGTTCAACATATCTAGGTAATCTTCTTTGATCCCATGCAGTAAGATAATTTTGAGCACATATTTCCCCATATCAGTTTATCCTTCCCTTTGTACATTGTATAGAAGTATCTCCACAAATTCCTCTAGACTTTCTTCCTCTTTCTACATCATCTTAAACAATTCTTCCCTTTTGTATTTAGTCTTGCAATACTATTGGTATTTTCCAAGGAACACCTATCTCATTTGTTCCTAGGTGGTGACAGTCTCACCACCCAGACTCATAAACCATCACAGAGCGTTGTCCTTCAAATTAGTAGGGAAAAGTTTTAACTTTTGTTCATTGGACGTGTAGTCGTAGTTGCGACAGAGGATGTGAAATTTGAAGAGAAGCTCATCTAGATCCTCTGTGGCTTTCCCATGAAAGCATGGTAATACTGATCGTGAAATGTTCTTTATGGGGGCATGACCAATCAAGCATCGAATGGGGAGATGAAGTGTGGCAATGGTATCCTCATGTGGAGGTTTTCCATCATTGTGACGATTATCCCCTACGTCTTCCTCATGATACTAAAGGTCACATCTATTATTCATGTTTTCCTCTGCTCTCTCCTGTCTTTGATTCTTCTGAGTTTCCCACTCTTGCTGAATCTATAACCACTCCTCCTTTTCCACTTCTTTCCTGTCCACATGGTAAACCACCTATGGCTCACCTACTCCCACAACACTGGCTCTATTTTCATCCACAGGGACACCAGATGGTGTCGCAACTACTCTTGTTTTATCCACCATGGAAACTTATGCTTCCAACCTAGGATTAATCAGGATTCTTCTGACAGATGATGGCCCCTGGTGGTGAGCTCCAGTAGAATATTTGGCTCTGGAAACTAGATGGTCAATGAATTTCCTCCTTCCTAATGTTGGACTGCCGCCACAACCTCGACCACCTGCAGGGTTAGTATTCTGGGGAGTTCTGGGGGTTCTGGGAATGTCACGTTGTACTCTCCATGTATTCATGCAACCCAAAAAAACATGAAAGGTTAAAAAATATTGAAGAAAAATGAATAAATGCAACTACTAATGTGTCTATCAATTATCTTCCCCAGCAACAGTGCCAAAATTTTGGTCACCCTATATGCTAATTAATTACAACTAACACGTAGAATGCTCAATATAAATTGTCAACCCAGGGAAGTCTTTTATTCCAAATATAATTAGCACAATCTATGCATAAACACTTAAGTAGTTGATTGAATGAATGAAAGATGATTATCCTACCTATCTGATTAGTCAAACTCTTCTCATAGATAAAACTAATCTAATTTACCCATCTAAGAATTCAGAGATGCAATTACCTTCCTACAGCATCAATCCGGCTATAATAAATCTAAGAATAAATAACTAGGCTTACTTTTGCAAGAAGTTAAATCCTACATTATCTTATTATAAGTGAATCAATTATAACCTGTTTAATTCAACTAATCTAGGAATTGGAAACAACAGTAATTGAACCAAACAACTCTAAACCATAATCTGACTAAACTAGCAAACCTGAGAAAGATAATTAACTAAAAGAAACTAGAGCTAAGCTTGACTATAACAGCTATTGGAACACATGCATAATAGAAACTATCCTACACAGTCGACTGTCACACCACACAGTTGCAGCTTAATAGGAATGCAAACATTAACTAGCAAAGGAAACACAATGAGCAACCATTATTGTTGCAACTATCTATAAATGCATCTACTTTAATTTCCACACCACACAACAAAAATAATAAAAACATCTAATTAACTCGACAATCTCTGTGGGAAGGCGGGCCCAACCTTTAAATAGAGACGCCGAAACTAACACAAGTTAAGACACAAAAATCTGAAGAATCATGCTCCTTGTATTAAAATGGAAAATTACAATTACAGCTCTTTGTCACACCTTACATAGACCGATAATAATCAACCAACCTAGGCTCAGATCGCCTCCATATATTTATACATGAACAACATAATCCTCGCCCACTAATATCGGGAAACCATGAAGATATACGATCTTCAGGATGCCTTGTTACAACAAGTCATTACAACTGTGAGTGAGATTGAATGGAAATAGAGAATATCGAGACTGTTGTTATTCTGGTCATGAATAGATCAAACATAATCAATTAAATGGAAGATGCCCTATATGTTGCAGCTAACACGTGGAATAATGATCTCTATTTGTGTCCAACGTATAAAGCTGGGACTGATAAGTAACAACTGGTACCGAATATTCATTTCCTCTCTTATACCAAGCGAGATGCTACACCTGTGTTCCTCGAGGTTGAACTTATCATAATAAAGTCAAGACATATTAGCATAATTCAAAAGACAAGGTTCTAACCATAACAATATTAGGCATTAATAGAATAAAACAATAATAAATCATACTTATTGAAAATTAAGCTCAATGTAAGGAAAAACATATGTATGGTGTGCAGAAATGAAGTCGGACAAGGCAAAGAGGTATAATGGATATGGTCAAAAAGGGGCTATTTCAGGACCCAACAACCTCTTAGTGAATGATAACGATGCCTCTACTAGGTGTAGAAATTCCAATACTTCGCTCAATTTATCCTTGTCGTCATCCTTCACAAGGCTCTTGTATTCTAGTATGATCATTGAAATGAGAACGGAAAGGGAAGGAGTCCCTTTTATATCACACAATTGTCGACCCCTTTTCCCCCCTTTCACTTTGTGATAGGTAAAAAAATGTCATTGTGAGTATTCATCATTGACGACATTTTAACTTTTCTCACACAACCTTTCAATGATATCTTGACTTACCGAGTGTCAAGTATTGGCAAGTTTTCAAGTTTTTTTTGTGTAATAGGTTTATGCTCATAAGGTTGGAAAAATTTTGAATTTTTTTTATCACAACTTACCAACGTTGTTTTCACTTTCTTGCCACAAGTTTTTGTGAAAATATAGGTTTTTCAATGCAATGTATTGATACTAATCACACTTTCTCACCTTAAATTCTTTGCTGAAGTGGTCAACATCATAACAAAAATTATGCCATAATGGTTGGATCTTTCCTCAGTTTTCCACTGCAATGGTCAATGCTTTCCTTAGTTTTCTGCCAAAACTCCATCGAATATATATCATATTTCCCATTGCAAAGTTTCGAGGAAAACATTAGTTTTTTGCCGCAACATGTCAATGTAAATCTCAGTTTTTTGCTGCAAAGTGTGAAAAAAAATCTTAGTTTTTAGCCGTAATGTTTTACAGTTACTAATTTTTTTAGAACTTGTGATGCCAAAATTATTGTTAATAAAATATCTTCCACTCAAGATGTTTCATGGAACAAGCCTCACATAGATACTTAACAAGCTTTGAATGGGAAACCAAGGTTTCATAAGGAAACAAAAAAAATTGGGAGGGGACCCCATCATTCCTTAGGAGATAATGGGGATGGTAGTTGCAAGAACAAAACATTCCTAAGATATATATAAATAATTTTGATGGTAATGATCCTATAACATGGATATTCTAGATTGAGCAATTCTTTGATCCACATCAAGTGTTGACGTTATAAAAGGTAATTATTACATCCTTGTATCTAGAACATAATCAATTTTTGTGGTACCAATGGCTTTGTGATAATAAAAACCACTATATTTTATCTTGGTTTGTATTTTCAAATGAATTAATGGAACATTATGGGGATATTAAGGGAAACACCATCTTCTTTATCTAATTGACAAATTTTGGGCAAAGAGGTCTAGTTATAGAGCAAATTAAGAACTTTCAAATTTTGAGTCTTAGAGTGAAAAACATTTTAGAAAATATTTTGTTGGTTCTCTTTATGGGAACTTTAAAGGAGAACATTTAGTATGAGGGACATCTCTTAAAACCTATATAATTGGAGAATGGATTTGGATTGGCAAGGAAATTTGAAAGTAAAAGTATGGATGATAAAAGGGCCACCACTAATACCTATAGAGAGGGGAATGTACCCCCCAACCCCACTCAATGCCTCAAAAAATGGAGGAAATAAGAGAAAAGGGACTATGTTTCAATTTTGATAGCATATATAGGAAGGGGCATAAGTGCAGTGATAATAAATTATTCTATATATATTGTGAATAGGGAGAATATATATAACTAGAATAGTCTCAAGATGTAGAACTAAAATATACTGCTCCAACCATATATTTTCATGCAATGGATGGCATTAGAAATCCTTAAAATTATAAGGATAGAAGGATATATAAAAAATAAAATGGTAACAATGTTGACTGATTCTAGTAGTACCCATAACTTTCAAATTAACCAAACTTATCAATCGATTTATATACATATACCTCTAGGGTTTCAAGTAATGATTGCAGATGGAGGTACCATAAATTGTTTTGGGAAGTGCCATCACATTTAGCTTACTATGGGGGAATATTTATCGAATATTCACAATCCAAATGGGCGATGGTGATGTTTTATCAGGGGTCCAATGGTTATAATCATTGAGAAAAGTGGCTCTTAATTTTCAGGAACCTTTTGTGACATTATATTCAGAAGGAAAGGAAATTGAACTTAGAGTTATTATAGGGAAACCCCCTAAAGTGCTAATCTCTAATAATATGAAAAAATTGCTAAGAAAGGGACACCATGATGTAATTGCAAAATTGTGCTTACTGGATGTTCAATCATTTCCACCCTTTATTCCAATGGATCTCCAAAGAGTTATTAAAAACCATTCCAATGTATTTGGAGAGATGGTAAAATATCTTACACCTACACAATATCATGATCATGCTATTTATTTACAACCAAGAAATATACCAGCTAATATCAGACCCTACAAGTACCCATATGAACAAAAGAGTGAGATAGAGAATATGGTTCAAGAAATGTTAGATGCAGAAATCATTCATCCTATCCAAAATGCTTTCTCTACACTAGTGTTTATGGTTTTAAAATATAAATGTTTATATAATATGTGTCTATATTATAGAGAGATCAACAATATTACCATTAAAATTAAGTTTCCTATTCTTGTCATTGACGAATTATTAGATGAATTACAAGGAACAATTTTCTTTACCAAGTTCAATATTGATTCTATATATCATCAAATCATAATGAGACAATAAGACATTAAGAAAATAGGCTTCAGAACACATGATGGTTATTATGAATGTTTGGTTTTGTTGTTTTTCCTTACCAATGCAACTTCCACATTTCAAAGCTTGATCAATTCTATTTTTAAACCCTTAGAAAATTTGTGTTAGTATGTTTTGATGATATATTAATCTATTGAAAATCTTGGGAATATCATGTACAACATGTTGACATGGTCTTAAAACTATTGGAGGAGAACCAACTATATGCCAAGTAATCTAAGTGTGCCTTTGGAGTTCATGGGGTGGAATATTTGGTTCATATTTTATCTCATGAAGGCATCAAAGTGGACCCTAAAAAAATTAAATATATCATGGGATGTCCAATCCCTAAAACCTTGAAGAGTATTAGAGGATATTAGGATTGAAAGGCTACTACCACAAGTTCATCAAGAATAATGGTCAAACAGAAACACCTATAACAATGTTATTGAAAATTGAGGAAATCTCTTGGTCTCAAGAAGAAAACAAAGCTTTTGAAAAACTTGAATAGGATATGTGTACAACTCTTGTATTAACCATGCTTGAATTCACAAAAAATATATATTATGGAATGTGATGCCTCATGGAATGAAATTGGTACAGTTTTAATGTAAGAAGGAAGGCCCCTTGCTTCGAAAGTTTTGAACTTAAATGTAAAACTTACTCAAACTAATTTATAAAAAGGAAATGTTGGTCATACAAATGCAATTGAGAAACGATGCCCTTACCTAATAGGAATACAATACAATGGAAGAAAAAATCATGAAATTATTAAGAACTTCTTGGAACAACAATTATCTTCAGAAGAGAAACAAAATTGAGTTAAAAAGATGGTAGGTTACGGCTCTAAAATTATCTACAAAAATGAAAATAAAATATGGTGGCAGATGCACTTTCAGGAAAATAGGATGACACATAGATCCTATGTAATATTTCCTCTCTTCCATCTAATTGGGTGGAAGAACCAAGGATAGAATGCTAGAGGAAATATCAGAAATCATGTGAGATAATTCAACAATCATGAGAGGACCCTAGTTCATTAATAAAATTATGGAAGAATAATTCACTATGGTACCATGATTTTCTATATTTACGTAAGAGCATAAGATCCTTTTGGAATTGCACACTTCTTCTATAGGAGGACATTCAAGGCTCTTGAAAACTTAACATATGATAAAGAAGGATTTTTTCTTGGAAAATATTAAAACTAATTTCCAAAATTTCATGGTATAATATTTGGTTTTTCAATAAAATAAGGAAAAGATAACCAAGATAGTGGGTCTTCTACAACCATTAGCCATACCAAGTCAACATTGGGAAGAGGTCTCAATGGATTTTATCATGGATCTACCAAAGTCAAAAGGAAATAATTCCATCATTTTAGTGGTGGATCGACTCACAAAGTATGCTCATTTCAACAATCTTTCTCATTCTTTTAAAGAAAGTACACTAGTTACAACATTCATGGAAAATGTTGAGGAGCTACATGGAATATTCAAGGTAATTATAAGGGATAGAGATCCAATTTTCACTAGTAATTTTTGGAAGGAAATATTTTCTTGTTTGGCTACTCAATTGGTTCACAACTTCTCTTGCTACCCTCAGTCTGGTGGGAAAAATAAGATTGTGAATCTAAACGGGTATCTTTNTATTGTGATTTCTTAATAATATTAATGAGAAAGTGAGTGGCGCGGGTCTAAGTTTTGTTGGTTTTCCCTGTTAATGGTTTCTAGGGTAAATCTCTATGTATTATGTGTGAAATCTATGGTGTAATATCTATTTTTATTAAAATAATATGTATGCTTTGCTTCTCTTCGTAGGTTTAAAAATTACAGTTTCCCTTTCTGGGATGGTGGTACAACACATCATTCCATAATTCATAAAAGTCCCCATTTATGACACTTTATGGCTACCATCCTCCATCTATTACATCATACCTTAAATATAAATCTAGGGTTCAAGAAGTGGAGGATCACATAGATCACTAACAATAGGTTATCGAACTATCACAATTTAACTTGGATATAACACAAAATAGGATGAAACAAGTAGATCAACACTGAAGTGTAAGGAGATTTGAAGTAAAGGGTTGGATATTTTTGAGGCTACAACTATGCAAATAGTTGTCCTTCAAGCATTAAAATAAGGGAAAAAATTAGCACCGAAGTAGTATGTTCCCTATAGGGTGTTGCAGAGGATTCGAAGTATGGATTACAAATTGGAGTTTCCTCGATATTCACATGTACATCTAGTCTTCCATGTTTTTTTTCCTAAAAAAGGTGTGGGGTTACTCTTTCTTCTATTTTGGGAATTTGGTGCATAACATGTATTCTCTTTGATAAAAATGTAAATCAATTTAATAAATTGCGATTATTCATGCATATAATACTTTCATTGCAACATCCACATCAACCCATTAAATGTTCTCAAAAGAATAGCATGTTGATAATTCGGTCACTTTCAATTATCAACATATTAAATGAAATGGAATATTATTCACCATATGTGCATTATACACACATAAAAAATTCACGCAATATAGTCAAACACATATGCCAATATTCATGGATGCATAATAAAAAATTTCACATTCACTCAATATATCCTTGCCTTGACTTAATAAAACCATAATTCCAACTCATGTGATCTATTGTGACAAGTTGGAGGGTTCAACCAATTCCTTGACATGTCACTCAACCACCTTTCCAACACTTGTTCAATCATCTAGACAACTCACTCTCCAACCCAAACACAACACACATGAATATACCCTTTCTCATCTAAATAGTCCCTCAAATGCACTAGAAGGCCTTTTCTTTCTCTAATCAACACTTTCTCGATAGGGAACCCTTCATCCGCTTATGTTGTTCTTAGTATTGGAAAGAAGGTTATACTTCATGGTATTGACACAAGTAAGGGAAATATGCGATACTTCTACAACATTATAGGCTTTACCAAGTCCAACAACACACAATCTTACACATGGTTATCTCGCATGGCATCCTTTTTCATAATAGGAGTGAAAATATTTAGTTACTATGGTTATTAACTCTTAACCAAATCAACCATTAGATACAAATTGAATATAAATATTATAATAATATTCACATACCCAAGGCTTCCTACCATTATAAACACATGAAGCATGATTGAATGAATCGTTACACAAATTCCCTTTGAAACTCATGCAAAATTAGCATGAATAATTTAATAATTGTATGGATTCCATCAATATCTCTAATGTTACCTTATCTTCTATTCTTCATTGTAAATCACATGATCCCTTCACCAACCTCTTGACAAGCATCTTCTTGTCCTTATTTTTCCATGTGAGGTTGATTATTATTTACAACAACATCATCAACGTATTCAACCATTCTTGGTAACACAACCTCTAAATAACAATAGTTTAAGGAAATTAAGGCATATCCTAGGGTTTCAGTGTCATAACAATAACATCATCCCCATGCTTTCCATCTTACAATGACCATCATCTACCTTTAATATATAGATCCATCCTCTCATTTGTATCATACATAAATAGTTACCAAGAGATTTTTAAAATTAGTTTCATACAAAAATCCAATTCCACAACTATGGGTACCTTCTTATATTGTTTAACCCTTACATGTGGTAGTAACAAGTTTTCATTATGGGATTATACTCATTAACATATCCAAAATACATCTTCCTACAATATATTCTATTCGATATCACTTTAAATCAATCAATCAGATTGTGAGTATACATACATACAATCCTTTCACTAAAACGTTCACAACAACCCTTTAAGCAATCTCCAAGTTACGACATATAGATAATTAAATCAATTTCAACTATCAACATATTTAATGAAATGAAATATCATTCATCATATGTGCATTATCAACACATCAAACATTCACACAATCTAGTTAAACATATGTGCCACTAATCATGGATACACAATAAAAACTAGAACATTCACTTAATGCATCATTGCATTGACTTGAGAATACCATAACTAGTAGAATTTGGCAAAATAAATTACTGCATGACTAAAAAAGTTAGTCACGTGACTAAAAATGTTACTAACAATACTAAATTTGAGAAACACAACTAAAAATGACTAATTTAGTCTTGGGATAAAAAAACCCTAGATAATAATTTACACAACTAAAAATGTCTAAAAATGACTAATTTAGTCCATGGATAAAAATATAAGAGTAACAATACTAATAAATTTTGAAATATAAAAATTCTTATGGAGGGAAAGAAATTGGTGGGAAAACAAATTGGGGGAAAGAAATCGGGGAGAGTTTTTACAACAAATGAACAAAAGAATGCTCATCGCAGGAAGCTAGAAGGTGTAGAAGATACATCGACATTAGTAAAAGCAGATCTTATGGATTAATGACTCAGGACTCCAATTCAATTAAGAAATCCTATAAATAAGTTCCATAGGAACGTATCCCTTATATAGCACCATGCTAAATTTCTTCTAAAGTGGATTTTTCAAGTCCTGAACTGGATTTTTTTTGTGTGTGAGGGATGGGGTCAAACGAAGGACAATAGTTGTAAAATGTATTTTTTCAATCAGCTCTCTTCCAATTCCAATAAATTTTTTGGGTTTTAGGTTTTTCTTTTATCATAATTAGATTTAGAAATTCTAAAAAATGATTGCAAATCCCATTAGCAAAACATAATTCCCTAAAAATACATGATCCATGGCCATATTCTTACTCTAATCACATCTGAAAATTGCCAACTATGCTCATTAAAATTTAAAGAGGCATTTTGCTGATTGCATTGTCTACTCAACGGAAAAATGAATTTTTTAACAAATTCTATTTATGAAATTTATATACATACATGTGATGAAGGAAGAATATGAAGGCAACGAGAAACAAGGGTTTTCAATAGGCATGTTCAAAGGCAAGAAGAGGTTTTTGGAATCTTCCAGATTTGTGAGGATATTTCTCCCAAAGGAGTATAATTTCGATGGAATGAAAAGGCTATCTCATAAGCCATTAATAGGATAATCCAGAAGGAATAATTCCTCCATTGTGAATATGGTTTCATGAATTCATGGTTCATGGTTGAAAAGGGAAAGCTAAGGATCTCTCCACTACAACGTGAATTTTTTCTTTCTTATTTCAAAATTTTATCAGCAAAGACACAATAATCAAGGGAGACCCATGGTTATTTGAGCCCTCGAGGTTGGTCTTCATGCTCTATAGAACTTATTTCATAATATAAATATCAACTATATCGGTGGGTACAACTTCCATGTCTTGCACTCCATTTTTGAAATAAGAGGATTTAAAGTCCAATGGGGATAAGCTTAGTCATTTTCAATATTTGACTCCAAAAATATTAGCACTTGAGGGTTTTCCCAGTATGTTGATTTTAATGTCTTCAAAGGGTGGTCCTCTAGAACAAATTATCTTAGAATACGTAGGCAATGAGAGGGTTTCGATTGTTGACTGTGAGAAATTTCCATTATGTTTTCATATTTGTCACAAGCATGAGCAAGTGCATTCTTTACAACTACCCTCTTAGGAATGATGTTTTCAAGAAATTATAGAAGATCAAAGAACCCTCTAGATATGAGGATTAGTGAGGGGATTCATCATTGCAGGGGCACCTATCCATTTGGATATGATAAGGGGTTATTGAAGGTGGACTCTATCAGATCGAGTCCTTTGTATTTGGATATAACAAACAAACAATTAATTCAAGTTCCAACATACTGGAAAAATATGCTAGAAATATCATCTCCACAGAAGTGTTTATTCGACTTACCGATGTAAGGGATTGATTCTCCCATAACAAATTTCTTAGATGAGATTTTACATAAAGGTTTTAGATTTAAAATCACAACCATGGGATTTCATAGTGGAATTTAGAGAATGGAATCCAGATTCATCATCTAGTTTCTCTTGTGGTTTATTATATTGCATCTTAGTTCTTCTAATGTGCTTGGCATAAACAGGGATGGGGTTTATCTCATTACTTTCAAAACTACCATATTGAAATACTGACAAGGATCCTTGGTCAACTGAAATTCCTATGATGAGATCCCTATGCTTGGAATGGGATCAACGATACATAAATGGGGGATGATAAAGGGATCTGTGTTGTGGGGATTAGTATTATGAAGTGACAACTTGTGGGAATTATCCCCTATGTTCTAGGATCTCTTGCTTACCTTTATCGTGTCAATATGCGACATAATAGGTTTAATGGAAGCTTTCCTCGTGATCTATTCAATGCGGGAGGTCTTCAGAGTTTGGTTTTTAATAGGAATTTCCTCACTGGTTCCTTACTTGAAGAAGTTGGAATTCTCAAGTACCTTCAAATCCTTGATTTGTCTTCCAATTTATTTATGGGTACGATCCTATGGGAAATAAACAACTACACTCAATTGAGAATGTTGGTTTTGAACAATAACAATTTTTCTGGGCCATTTCCTCAAGTAATGGGAAACATTTTTCCCAATATCCAACATTGTAATTATCTTACAATCTATTCAATGGATCCATTCCTCCTGATCTTGGTAATCTATCCCATATTCAAAGCACTCTGAAGCTCTCCAATAACTTCCTTATTTTGTCGAGGCAAGATCCAATCAAGGAACTATATGGTTGGGATCCACATTCATGCACCCTCAAATTCCACCCATTCTTACATGTTCAAGTTGAAAGTTTCCCATTCAAATATTGATAGGATTTACGGGCCCTTGTAGATAGGTTTTGGAACCTTTCCCTTCAGCTAGTTAGATTCTCGAGTCCCTGTAGAAGGTAAATAAGAAATATGTGAAACTGGGGTTGCGGGTTCATCAACTGGATCATCGGTTAAGTATGATGGCTTTGGTTGGGGTGTACAAAGAAATTGATTGAATTATGATGTTGAGGTATCAATCTTGAACCAAGCACTCTCCAAATCTTGAATTCTCTTGTAAGTAGGTAAGCAATAAAAACATATAAAGTCGTAAGGGTTTTCTTATATAGTTGTATAGGTGAAGGAAGCCATTAGGTTCAATGTTGTATGCATCAGTGAAGCTATTAGGTTCAATCTCTAAATATCTGGTTAACCCCACATATTAATCACTTCAACTAGCTCTACCCTTTCTGAATCTATGTAGCCATCATGTTATATTCTTATTTATGTGTTTGTAATAGAGAGGGATTTCTAATTTTCCTTCAAACTAATATTATGACATAAGTGAATGGGAACACTATTGTTTTATGTACAAGGATCCAAATTTAGTTTACAGGGAGTTTTTGGTATGTAACCAACCCATTTTAAGTGCTTGTAGTGGTTAAGCTTGAAACCCAGTTTCTTTGTTTTTTTTCGGTTGTGTGTTTTTTTAAATAAATGAAATGCTTATGTACATTTATTGTTAATAATAATAATAATAACAACATATTTTTAAGGTCATAGTCAAGTCAAACACCAATTTGGTGTATGAGCATTGAGACCCCCTTGTTTGTGGTACAAGGGACCCCCTCTGTGCAACTATGTAACTACTAAAGTCTACATAGGTGTACATACACTACCCCCCTATGGATTTGAACCTATGACCTGCTAGGAGGAAACACATGTTCATAATTGTTAGGCCCACTCATATTAATAGTCGACGTAAGCATTCTATCAAAAATAATAACAATAACAATAACAATATCAAAAAGTATTTCTCTTCTATCCTTTTATATGTTGGTGTCTAAAGGGAAGTTGACAAGAATTCTAAATAATTCTATTTGTTTTGTAAATTCTCTACATGTACAAGTCTAGCCAAGCCAATACCTTGTTGGGTTCCTTAATACAAAAATCACTAGTATAATTTGGGCAAATAAATGACTAGGTGTCTAAAAACGTTAGTCATGACAACGTTTTAAAGCTAAATATTACTAAATTTGAGCAAACAACTAAAGATAACTAAATTAAATGACTAATTTAGTCATGGGATAAAAAATACCACTAGATAATAATTGACACAACTAAAAATGACTAATTTAGTCAAGGGATGAAAAACATGACTAGATAGTAACTACAATAACAATATGAAAGTGAAAATTTGCAATTTTGACAATGAAGTTTTACGATTTAGTAAATTTTATCATTGCAGATGGATTTTGAGAACCCTTTTAAAGGGGTCTACGAATAAATTTGCAGTGTTAAAATTTACTAAATTGTAAAAAAATTAGTACGATTTAGTAAATTTCAACACTACATGCATTTGCATTAGTTGGGGGTCTCTGAATCGGCCATCTGTAGCATTAAAAGCTACTAATTCATAAAATTTATTCTAGGGGGAGAGTGTACATGCCTTATTTTGGAATTTAGGACATCATGAACCTTGATAAGGCATAAGTTTCATGTAATTAGTTGGGGCTTGTTAGCTGCTTGAAACTAGTCTAGTTGAGGTTTTAGTGGGAACTAGTTTTATTTGAACATGGGACTCACCCAAGTAATCCCAACTTACAGATTCTTCTAGATTTAAAAAAACATATTATATAGTTATTAATAGCATGAGTGGTCCTAATGGTTAATAGCATGTGTTTCCTCTTAGGAGGTCACAGGTTCAAATCCAGAGGGGGGTAGTGTATGTACACCTCTGTAGACTTTAGCAGTTAAATCACTACGCACAGGGGGTCCCTTGTCCCATAAACAAGGGGGTCTCATATATTAATTCTGTCACAGCAATATTGGGACAAAGTACAAACTCACAAGTGATTCAAGACAAATTAAACATGAAATGATGTAACAGTACTGCAATAGGAGTTTGCAGCTCTGTATGATCAATAATAGAAAGGGTGATACAATACAATGTCATGCAAAATGCATGAATTCCAAGCCAATTTGAATTCACAAGGAGGTCATTCTAATTGCATGGATGAGTGTAGCTTAACTGAATGTCAGCAACACTAGACGCACTTAGTTAATCACTAATCTAGCCATGATTGACTCACACTGAGTCCTAACTGAATCAGAGTGCAATAGATGACTAAGTCTAACTAAATTTAACTCAGGCACATGTCACTGCATGCCAAATAGTAGGTGGTAGTGCATCACTAACTCCAAGTAGCTCCGATGAAGTTAATTGAAGTGATACTGGTCAACAGAGGCAGTTGGAGGCGTGTTGGAGGAGCTAGTCAATAAGCCGACTAAGTCGATCAACCGACTAATTAGAGATTAGGTTGGACACATAAGGTCATGTCAGTTGACCGAACCAACACGTAGTTATATGTAACTATTTGTAAATCATATATATTAGGCTGTTGAGCCAGATGAGAACTCAGTTCAGTTCTGTGTTTGTATGGACCCTCCTAATATAATATAATCTATTATTCTACCTCTATGTTCTGGTCTCTTGTGTCTGTTATATTTGTATGCTTTAATGTGTATTATTGGTAACCCTCTGTGATCTATGATATTACAACATTGGTTCCGTTTCTGGTAGTACATATTTGAGATTACTATAAGCAGATGATATCCGAATAGGAGATTAAGAACTGGTGGGAGTTTAAGATACCAAATTATTTGCAGAATTACGCACGGAGAAACAGATTAACGACTGCTCGGGCGAAGGAGATATTTTTCACAGAAACTCATGAGAAGTTTGTAGAATCGGTACCCCAGCTTTTGAAAAACCTTCTGGATGAAAAAGTTGAAAGCAACTAAGGACCAAGAGCTACTAGAAAAACTGATTCGAGGGGGAAGAACAAACCTGTCGGAGTGGTTTGAAAAGATCACTTATGAATTCTGCAAGGAGCAAGCTATAGAAGAAAGAACTTTGGTAGAAATCATTTAGAAAAAATTCTATACAGACCTCACCGAGCAATTTTTGTGCTCCTTACCGACCTTACTGTTCAAATTCCTGATAGAGAAAGGAGTGGGTCACATTGTTGAACCTCGTCTGTCACTACATGAACCGCCATCAAATTCTAACGAGGTGGAGAAACTGAGGAAGTGGAAGAAATTCATTGTCGAAAGGGAGTGGGAATACTTCCTAAGCAAGTAAACAGAACTATCCAAGCTTTCTAAAGCGTTAGGTAGGATATGGGGGGGTAGTTGGTCCTATGTTGGGGTAAAGTAGAGAGGATTCTAGTCAACTAAAAGGAGATACCATCACCAGCAATGAAAAGTCAATCTAAAAAGGAAATTGAATGGACAGTGACACACAAAGGTACGATGGATTTCCAGAAAATAGAGAGAGAGAAGAGGTTGAGAAGAAGGGAAGAAAGAAAAGAAAGGACTATATCACTTCAAAGAGGAATGAATACTGGGGTGACATAACAAGAATTAAATCCGCCAAAGTCAAGTCATGACCGACAAGAAGAAGGCGTGGATGAAGAGGCACCACCCATGGAATAAGACTTGTGGAAGAGTAGTGCGACGCTCTCCAAATAGAATTTTCCCAGGAGATAAGACCTTTGTCTCCAATGAATCCAAGTACCAAGATGCAAGCCATTGTCAAAGAAGATTTAAGAATAAGAGCTGGTGAGTTTGGTATATGGAGCTTACTAGACGACAAGGTAAATGATGATAATCATCTAGTGATCCATCGACCGGAGGAAGGAAATTGGGTCATGCTTCAGGCGTACCCTTCCAAACGAAGTATCCACTTACTTTACCCAACACATGAAGGAGCACCCCCCCTACCAAATACATCTTTGGAAAATATAGAACAGTCATACCTACAAACAAATAATTGCAGTTGGACATCGACAGGAGAAGTCAAATCGAACCAACTGCTTGTCAGAGAAGAAGTGACAAACAAAAAAACCGACAAGAATTAAAGTTCTATCAACAACAGCTCTGCATAGAGAGACAATTAAAACATCCCACTACCCCACCACCACCCCCACCATTTCCACCTCTTGAAGGAGATAGCGATAGTGAGTCTGACATGGGTCAGAAATTAGTGCAAAACCCTCTATATGAGGGCGACGAAGATCCTATATGACATTGGTTTGTCTGTGAATCAACATGGGAGGCAAATCAAGTTACAGCTGAAGAACGATAGATGGCATAGTTCGTTGGTGCCTTAAGGAAAAGAGCACTAACGTGGTACATGACCTTTACTAAGAGAACCCCTCAAGAATCTAAAGAAAAAATTAAAGTGCAATTCTTGTCGTTCTTTAAAACTCCAGATGCAAAACATCTGGGAGCTAAAAAGTTGAAAACAACATCGCAAAATCCAATAAAGTCTATCCGAGAGTACGACAAAAGCTGGAAATACCCCCTCAGCCAACTGGATTATGTAATTGATGAACAACTATTAATTCAGTGGTTCCTTGCAATTCTATCACAGAAAATTCGGTGACACATAAGCCTGGAGACGTTTAAAACGTACGAAGATGCGCTTACTAAAGCTCTACAAGTAGAGATAGTCGAATATTTCCCAAAATATCCCATGGATACTAGACTGGAGGAACAGCTAGAAATCATGCAAAAATCATTGAAAGAGATGAACCTTAAGAATCAGGATATCTGGTGCACAAAATGCTCAACGGTCGGACACACAAAAGATAATTGTCGATAAGACATCAGCCAATAGGACGTTTGATTTTTGTAGACAAAGTGCTTTTGCGACATCTACCAAGAACATGGAGAACACACAACAAAAAATTGTTCATATAACATGAAAAATGGTAAAGCATCTTGGTGTGATATCTGTGAAGTAAAGATTCACGCCATAGCCGACTTCCACCTAAACTTAAAGAATCGAAAAAACTATCAAGCAGTCTACCAGACAAACACAGTTGCGTAGAACAATGATAACAATCAGCGAAGCAATGCTCAAAATGAAAAGAATAATCAAAGATACGAAGGCTGTCGATATGAGCGCTGGTTTGAAAACTGACATGGGGGGTATGGAGGTCAAGGTTGATTCTCTAGGAATCAATACAACCGACCACGTCGTCCCATCCAGTGTTTCACATGCTATAAAGAAGGTCATCGATATGCAGACTATCCATAGAAGGATAGAACCGATTTAAAATTTTGTATTAGCAATGGAGTTGGGGATCACTCATTAGAGGATTACCCTACTATGCTTGATAAAATCAATAAAAAGAAAAATTTTAATGTCTTGTCGTGCATTCGAAAACATGATGTAATCAATACAAAGAATATTCATATAGTAACCTAATAAGGGACAAAAATTGGGAATGATAATCCATGCATAAGCAAAATAAAATAAAAGAATGATTATCCTAACCCAGCTAAACAAACACAACTGTATAAAGACGCAACAAATATATTTAAAGAATTTTCTCGACAAGAAGAAGTCGATGATAGTCAACAAAGCACAATTAAAGAATTAATACGTTTAGTACAAGGTGATAAAGAAGTATCTCAATTCATTGACTTATTGTATAATATAAAACACAACAATAATACAGAAAAACAAACAAAAAATATATGCAGTCTGAACCAGAAGGACAAAAGTGATGTCAACCCACTTGTCGAAATAGAAATTGAAGGTGTTGTACCTGCAACAATTTCCCAAAATTCTAAAAATTTTAGGACCCTCCTTTACTTTGAGTCAGTTGGTTTTTCTTCTCAGTTTTGGTCTATGGATTTTTGGAATGTTTTACAGCGCTTTGAATTGCTATCAATCGATCTGGTTTTCTCCTTTAATGCTTGAAAGAATCCCATCCTTGATCGAGCTCATTGTTGTTTTTGCATATCTTTCGAAACCGTTTTGAATCGGGAGTTAAGTTTTTTGACTTTCCGCCGTTGCGGGTGGTTTTTGATTGTCCCACTGTTGCAGGTGAGTTTCGGTTCTCTGACGTTTCAGATGGTTTTTTATTCTTCATCGGAAGGGTTGAGTTCTCCCTCGTCCGACGTTGCGGACAGATCTTCACTCCGGGCGTCCGCCGTTGCGGATCATGTTGGGTTTTGACTTTGTCTTACCCTCCGATCTGTGCTTTGAATTGTCTTCCGGCTGCGTATCGGAGCCCGTTAACTTTGCGCTTTCTGTCGTTGAGGATGGAGTTCAACTTATGAACGCCGGTCGTTGCGGAGGAGTCCAAGTTGTCGATCTCCGACCTCGGTCCTCGCCGACGCCCGATCATTTTTGATTCACGCGTTCTATTAGCCGTTGCGGGTGATTTGGTGCTGGGGACTGTCCGCCGTTGCGGAAGGTCTGGGGTTCTAGCCGCCCGATTCAGATTTGGTTTCACGGCCGATTTAGAGCTCTCGCACATGCGGCTCTTTTATATATACGGGGGAAGGGGTTTGGATTTTTTATTGTTGTTTTGGGCCCGAGCTGTCGTTGTCCTCTTTGCATTGTCGACCCTGCGAACCTTGTGGAGCTCCATGTTTGTACCCGCGTCCAGGTGTCAGTTGGAAGCTCAACCGTTGTCGCCTCATCAGCTACGCATCACTGCCAGGTAGGCTCGTTACCGCCCTACCTCGTGATTTTCAAGGTTTTGATTGGGTGATTTGTGCTGCGGTTGGGGTATTACTAGGATTGTGTCCTCGTATCACTTTTTCCCTCGCACACGGAGTTTTCACCCGCGGCTAGGGTTGCCATAGTTGTTTCTCCTTGCATGTTGCGCCTACATTTTGAGAATTTCCGGTTGGGGATAGCTGTTTGCGGTTAGAGGGGGGGAAGTCATTTTTTCCTTTATAGAGCCCGCGTATTATCTTTTGACCTCGGCCGTTTTGGTTTCTCCCCGCGCGCAGTGGATTAAGGCGCGGTGCAGGCGGCCGTTATGCCGCCTGCACCTGGTTTTCCCCTTGTAATAATGAGGTCCAGGAAGAAGTTTTGATGGGGGTTTTTGCTGGTGATTTGTTGATGAGTCCTCGGCTGGTCAGTTACCCTATTATGTTTTCCCGGTTTCGAGCCCCAACCTCTTGCCCGCGTCGTCCCGCGCAATCCAACGATTCTTGTTTCTCTGAAACCCTAGGTGGTCAAGGGGGCTATGCTGTTGTAGTGTTTACGATTTGAAGGTAGCATGGATGTTGGCATTGGTGGGAGCGCCATGTGCAAAGAATTGTTGTTGATGCCTGTAGTATCTAGCCGCACCGATGTAACTATCTTTCCGCGAGCCGCATAGGCTATTGCCATTTTTATCCTTAATAAAGCCATGTCATCAAATGTTTAGTTACATTTGCACCTTGCGTTTGAGATTCATACTTGTGCTTTATGAGTTGTAATCATGAAAAAATGGCATACTATGAAATAATGTAGATTTAATGCCAGCCAAATTATGATTAATCCAGTTTTAGTATTATGCAGCAGAAGGACATCACTCATTATATTGCAGTAGTGGACTGAGTCTATTTCGTACTGGTAGTTCTAATAGTCAGGACATGGCTGGGTTGTGCATACATGTGTTGGTTTCTTTTCTTGCTTGCACATTAACATAGGATATTAGCACATTGCACAGTATTGCATGCTAGTTCAATTCTTCAGCCTGAAGGGATTATGTCTTAATTTCATTATAGTCATAATACACTTGAGAATGAATAAACTGCTACACAAGGTTCGCAAATTCGAATTGCTTAATGTCATAATGTTATACATGGCAGGAAGAACTTACAATGTCCAAAAGGTAGAAAAATAAGGCCCCTATGGTCGAAGAACAATCAGCAATAGAGGTCATCACACAGACAGAATATATATATGAGGACACCCAATGTGTCTCGGGAGTTGAGCCTGAGTATAAATGGGATGAGATATACAGATTGATTTCCCGCAGGGAAGTCCAAGACATGGGTCTCGAAGAGGATCCCATTTATGCCAACATAGAGAAATCCACCATCATGAAGGTGGCTACCAGACCAGAGCTGTTCCCATGCTCTGATGTTATGAGATGGATTCTGCCCCACACAAATAGCAACACAGTGCTTATAGGAAATGTCGAAGGTCAGGGCTGTGCTGCATTTAGCCCAGGATATGTGGTGCTGGCTTACCACCTGCCAGAGCCTCAAATCTTCCTGTCAAATGATTGGTTGGATAACCTCAAGATGGATTTGGCGGAAACCCTGAAGAGAATGCTCTTGCCAGGAAAGCTCTATCGACACAGAGCAACCGAGGATTATGATACAGCAAGCTTAAGAGCTCCTTACAGATTTGTAGCTCTGATGCTAAATAGGATCTTTGGTAGAGCCAGTGGTAGACTCTTCAAATTTGAATGGGTCCCCATTATGTTCCATGTGGCAACCCAAGGAACAATCTTCAACTGGGCCAGCCTCGTATCAAGTAGTCTCTCTTCTTGCGTAGCTGCAGCCTTGGGAGGAGGAGAAGCCCGTAAAAAATCTGAATTCTATATGAGTTCAATTTTGATAGACTGTATACTATGTAACCAGCCTTTCCCCGGCCTCAAGTGTGCCTAGGATAGGGAAAGAATGCCTGTATATGCAGCTTACAAACCACTGTGGGCTCATCAGTACCACAGTTATTACAGGGAAGTATGTGAGCATTTCATTATGCCACTATACAATCTTATCTTCCAGAAGGAATGTGACTGCATGTCGGAAGATGCTATGCAGGTAATAGAGGAGTATGGAGATTATTTCTTTACAGACAATGGTATGTATCTTAGAATGTATGGAGGCTCGAAGACACCTTATCTGCTGCCAAAGTATGCAACGGATTATATAATCCATAAAGAGGCGATCAGACAAGTGTTCATTGACGGAGTTGGTCATTTCCTTTTCCAGCATAAGAAGGCTGCATATCCCCCTTTACCTTTCAAGTTAGGTAGCTGCAGATTCGCCAATGTGAAACAAGCTGCCGAATTCATAGAAGAACTAGGGAAGTTCCATTTTGGGGAGATGGATTTCCGGCACAATGAAACTCATGGTAAAGTGGTTGAGCACTGCAAGAAGCATAAAGTGTTCTTTGAATATACCCATCATTATGATAAGGATGAATTTGTTTTTTGGAGAGCTCCAAACATGACGGCACTCAACAGAAGATTCAAACCAAAGAACCCCACCAAAGGTGGAAAAGGGGCAGAGCAGGCCAAAGATGAACAAGCCAGAGCTGAAGAAGGAGCCAAAAGGATAAGGGAGAAATCTCAGAGGCTGGAAAATGAGGCTGCAGAGTGGCTGCAGAAGGGAGAAGAAGAGAAAAGGAAAGTTGCCCAAGAAGCAGCTGAACTAGCAAAAGAAGCAGCCAGAGAAACATGAGAGGTAGTTAGGCAAGCAGCCGAAGAAGCACAGAGAAAACTAAATGAAGAGCTCTAAGGGCAGGAGGCTGAAAAGATAAAGTTAACACAACAGTCAGCCTCTGAAACACCAACAGGGTAGAGTCAGGAAGAGGAAAAACCTGAGGTGCAAATCCTTCAAGTACCTACTGCTAGCACTCCTGTAACCCCTATGCTCCAAATAGTGCCTTTCGTCCAGAAGAAGGGGGAAGAAGTCCCTGATTTTAGTACTGTATATTATGACAGGACCACTAAAAGAATAATGAGGAGGACGGAAAAGAAGGTGGAGGTGAAAGATCTATCAGGGAAGATGGTCACAGATACAGCAGTCATGCTAGGGATAGACAAAGATCCTATGCTCACGATAATATCCGGGGCTGCACTAATTGATGCCTCCGCTTATAACATAAACAAGGTGATGATTGAATTAGAGTCAGCTAAGAAGACCACTGCTCAGCTAAAAGACACACTGATACAAGAAAGAGGAGAGGGTAGCAGACTTAAGAGGAAGTATGAACACGTGCTAAGGGAAATGGAATCCACAAAGGGTGAAATCCATGCCCTCCAGGTAGAGGCTCAAGCCAAGGAAACAACACAAGAGGCTCTAGAAAATGTACAACGGGAATTCCAGGATCTGAAAAATGAGAAGGAACAGTTGAGGGCAAAAGTGGAAGATCTAGAGGCGCAGCAGTATATTATCTATGAATCCAATACTGCATACACCCAAGGACTGAAAGAGCAGCTGGCTTCTCTGACTGCTAAACTGGAGACAACAAAGGAACAGCAAGTCGATCTGCAGCCGTTTAAAGAATATATCCTGCACAAAAGGCTAAAATGCTGCAGCTGCAAACTGCTTTGGAAGAAGAAAGATGCAAAGTTCTTCAGATGGATAGCAGGTTAGAGGAGATCATAGAAACTTCCTCCTATTTCGTAGACAGGTCCCAAGATGTTCTTGAGGTCTTGAACGCCAGATTGGCAAGACCAGAAGATGATGCCGAGATTCCAGGAGAACTACCAGCCAAAGATCATCAAACCCTTAGGAGAGATCACAGCCTAGTAGAGTTTGCCATCATCATTGTTTAAGACTTTAAGAAGGCTGTCCGAAGGACACAGGTAGCATGCTCAGAATATTTTAAAAGGTTCCTTAATGCATATAACCGCTGCCAGACAGAGGCTGAGTTTAGGTTTGAAGAGTTCCCGGATCATGAAACCTTTGTGGACATATTGCAGAAAGGGAATCAAGATGCAGAGGCCAGGACGCAGCAGATTCAATCCATTGATGCCATAGTACTGAAGAACGAAGTGGGTCATGCAGTCGTTAGCATACAGGTTCTAGAATACCAGCTTCGGTTGAGCCCAGCAAGGATTGAGCCCAGCAAGGATCGAGGCCATCAGGAACCAAGTTGACAAGTTTGAAATTAACATCCAGTTCCTAGAGCCATGCGCTTTTGAAGGCCTCGCTGCTGAAGCAGCAGCGTGGAAAAATTTCTTGGAAAACCAAGCAGGATCCTCCTCATAGAGGACCGGTCAACTTTTTATTAATGTAATATTTTTGTAAAATTTTTGAGAAATGAAGCGTTGGGAAAGCAAAAGGTTGGGAATCCCAAAGGTCACTTTGGGCAGCCCAACCATTTTGACTTTTTGTATAAAAGTAGGAAGCGTAGAAGCAAAAAGGGATTTTTTCCCCAGTAAGACTGGTGATGACATATTGTAAGAAGAACTACTTCATTTTGCAATAGAAATTACAGTTTTCCTGTTGAAAGAAGATCAGTGGGATTTCAAATGTTTTTCCATGGATAGTGGAAAGATGAACTACTTTGTTTTTTTCAGCATTATGTCCATGAATCGTGAAATCGTTCTAACTTTATGACCTATGTCTTGTTTAAATGATTTCTGATTTATTTTATGAAAGAACCACCCTGAGTAATGCATGCTTATTAAGAAACAATTGGTTAGCTAGTTGTGGAAATATCTTTCATTGTTCATGCATGTAAAAGTAAATGTCAGCTATCTATAATTGCTTTTATCATGTGTGCACATCGGCATTACTCATATATATCAAATGTAATCTGGCTCCCCGGGGATAGGTAGGTAGGGATAGATAGATAGTTAGGTCATTGCATAGCTGCATGTGTGATTTAGATGCCGGCGAGTCTAAGACGGGAGGTAAGAACCTACGCATCACATTGTGACCGCTCCCTACATCCTTCACCACCCTGCATAGTTAGTTAGGTACTTGCATTTCACTCTTAAGTCAAAAAATACAAATTCCAGTGGACCGGGCCGCAACCAGTAAACCCTTTTGTTACTTTGACCTACGGTAGCCGGACCGCAAACCGGATGGATTCCCTACACCAAACAATCAATGGGCTATTTGGGAACGTTGATTGGGGAGAATCCCTTACTGTTTCCGCCTGCAAATTTCCAGGCCTCAACAGAAGGATACCATGTCCGACAAGTTGTGCTTGACTTCGGGTCACAAGTAAACATTATGACTCGCGACACTTGGGAATAATTGGGTAAACCTCAACTATACGAGTCAAGAATATACCTGAAATTAGTTGACCAAGGTCTAATAGAACCTATTGGAGTTTGGAGAAATGTCAACATGACAATAAAAGGAATATCAAGCAAAGTCGACTTTGAAATTATTGACCCTAAGGAAGGATCAAGTTCCTTCCCAGCGTTAGTAGGTCGACCTTGGGGAAGAAAAATGAAAGCATCGATATCTTTAGACAAAGAAATGATAAAACTAAAAGGGAATGGATACAAAGTCATAGTACCTATCCATCCATCACAAGGAGAACCTTAGATAGAACCTATTGATGAAGAAATCGACATCCAATAATTATATCAAATGCAAAACAATGAAGACTACACAAAACCCAATGTCTATGGCGAACTTCACTTAGGCAATCAAGATTCAGTAGGATACAACTTAGATGCATAATTATATGATTAGGAAGTCAAGAACTATGAAATATTAGGAAGAGGTTGCTGGACCATTCAAAAAGTACAGAAAAAACCAGTCCAAAAATGTTTCTTGGTCTCCATCATCCCGAAAATATTTGAGAAGAAAAGCAAGGAATTCCCTACCCTAAAACCAACAAATGTAAGTGTCAAACAAATTCCAAGATACAAAGAAAGAGAATTACCAATTATGCATATAGAGAAAGTATCCAAAAGCATTGGTGAACATGGCCGACTACAAAGCCTAGTAGAAACCTTCACAAGACAAGCTTCTAGATGGTGGGATACCCACCAGACAAGATTACAAACATGGACAACAACTTTGACTTGATTTGTAGAAATATTTAGAGGAAAAAGGATAACTAATAAAGCTCAAATACCTATGTTCACCCAAGGGTAGGATCCAGAAAAGCACATAAGAACATGTGAAAAAGAATGGAAAAGACTTGGGTATAAAGACAAACGCACATGGCCACACCTGTTTCCATCAACGCTGTCTGAATTACCGAACAAATGGTACAAAATGGAAGAAGCACAGGGTGAAATGTTCCTATGGCATGAACTTATAGAGAACTTTATTAAAGACTTCATCTTTATACCACAAAACGAAAAGTTAGTTGAAACTGCAAAACGAATCAAGGCGTTTATAGAACCGACCGAGAACAACAAACTAACACAAAGTCATGATCAAACGACAATAACCTGTAAAAACATACAAACCAAGGTAATTCCACAATCAACAAGACTACAAATGGAAAATGAAAATCCGGAAGGGAAAAGCTTTCGTTGGAAATCATACCATGCAGAAACAACAAAACCAATTTGCATAGTACTTAAATTCTAAATAGCCGACAAAGAAGATACCGATCGAATGACTGCAGCAGACTTTCCTGCTACATTTTCACAGTTTAAAGAAGGGAGCCGACCAATCAATGAATCCAAAGCACCAGAATGGTTAGATGCTGAAGTGAAAACTAAATAATTCGACATCTCAAGTGATGATCGACCAAAAATGCAAAAAATGGCGATTACTGGAGTGAGGAACAAACAGCTGAAATAGTGAACTTACTGAAAGAATTCCAGGATGTATTCACTAGAGACTACAAAGATATCAAAGGTCTAGTCCATGAAATGGGTGAAATGAAGATCGACATCAAACCTGATGTCCGACCTATAAAGAAGAGGCCATATAAATTAGCTCATAAATACAAAGAGATAGTCAAGAAAGAGATTGATAATATGCTTGTAGCAGGAATTATCTACCCTATTGACCAATCAGAATGGGAAAGTCCAATGGTTGTTCAACCAAAGAAACACAATCCAACAAATGTAAGGATTTGTGTCAACTTCAGAGAATTAAACAAATTCACATTAACAGACCCATTTCCAACACCTTATGTAGATGTAATCTTAAATGAAGTCGCAGGACATGAATGCTACTCGTTTACAGATGGATTCTCATGTTATAACCAAGTACCAATAGCTAAAGAAGACCAGAAAAAGACAACATCTGTATGTAAATTTGGATCATTTGCTTATAGAGTTATGCCTTTTGATTTAAAGAATGCACCTACAATATTTTTGAGAATTATATTCAAAACATTTCAAGAATATATTTACAAAACAATGGCAATATATTTCGATGATTGGACAATATACTCTATGCTGAAAGATCACTGCAAATGGTTAAGACTCATGTTGGAACGATGCCGACAAATATAGCTATCTATGAACATAAGGAAATGCATATTTCTAACCCCTATATGGATACTATTAGGACACATTGTATGCAAAGAAGGCATCAAGGCCGACTTTGCAAAAATAAAATTTATCCTCGACTTAAAACAACCGGTGAACCCAAAACAAGTCAGGGTACTACTTGTCCATACATGATATTACAAGAAATCCATAAGATACTACTCAGATATGACATATCCATTGGAAGAACTATTAAGGGAAGATCAAGAGTTCGACTGGACAGTGGAATGTAGCATATCATTTGAAACACTAAAAAGGAAGCTAGTCGAAGCACCCATTCTAAGGTTTCCAAATTGGTCGACCAAATTCCATCTACACATTGATGCATCAAGCCTAGCAATAGGAGCAATCTTAACTCAACCAGGGGATGATGGAATGGACTACCCTATAGTTTACAGTAATAGAAAACTAAATAAAGAAGAAAGAAACTATTCGACAACAGAGAGAGAAGCATTAGGAATGGTTTTTGCAATATAGAAGTATCGACATTACCTACTATCCAAACCATTCATCTTTTATACCAACCACCAAGCATTAAAATACCTTGTAAATAACCTTTACACCATGGGAGAATTTGTCGATGGCTACTTCTATTCCAAGAATTTGAATTTGAAGTCGTTGTCAGACCAGGAAAATTAAATGTCGGACCCAACCACTTATCACGAATCGACACAGCAGAGGAACCGACAGAAGTTGAAGTCGACCTACTAGACGCACATTTATTTCAAATAGAAGCAGTGTTAGTAGAATGAGAGGAAATAGCTCAATTCTTAGAAAATGGACAAGCACCAGAGGGCATGAGCACGAAGAAGAAACAAATATTAGCCATGAAAGTTGCACTGTATAGCCTCATAAATGGATTTTTATAAAAAATGGGCATGGACGACATCCTCAGAAGATGCGTATTAGAACATGAAAGAGATAATATCATGTATGAAGCACACTATGGACCAGTGGGAGGACATTTTCAAGCAGACACAACTGCCAAGAAAATCCAACAGTCAGGGTTATGGTGGCTAACACTATACAAAGATTGCAAAAAGTTTGTGAGCCAATGTGACAGATGTCAACGACTGGGTCGACCTCTGCCTAGTACAAAAATTCCCTTGATATCAATAAACCCAAATTTGACATTTTAAATTTGGGTGATCGAATTCAAAGGACCATTTCCCATACCAGCAAAAATAACAGGTGCAAGGTACATAATAACTACAGAACCAGAACCAGTCAACACATGTTCCAGTGAGATAGTTGCTAAATTTATTTATGAAAATATAATTTCTAGATTTGGATGTCCAATAACCCTAATCAATGACCAAGGTTCACACTTAATTAACAAAATTATCAAAGCACTAAGACCAGTTCAAAATTGACCACCAACATAGTACGTCTTATCACCCTCAGTCAAATGGAGCAATTGAGGTATTCAACAAAACATTAACAAAAGGCCTAACAAAAATATGCAACACCAACAAAGATGACTAGGACGAAAAGATACCTGCAGTATTGTGGGCTTACAGAATAGTATACAAGCATTCGACCAACCAAACACCATTTCGACTAGTCTATGGACAATAAGCAGTTGTTCCACTACATTTTCGACAGCAAACATGTATCATAGTTGATATTTTACATGTCAATGTTGAACAAGGAAGGAAGGACCGATTGATGCAATTAAGCAAGCTAGAAGAACACTGACTGATTGCTCTACAACACCAAGAAATCCAAAAACAATAGCAGAAGGCTTGGCACGACCGCAATATCAAAAACAAAAATCTATCGGTAGGGGACCTCTCCTTACTATACAACATTCGAGTAAAAGGAAAACCCAAAAAGCTACATATAGAATGGATGGGACCCTATGTTGTCGAAGAAATTCATACCAATGGATCAGTCCGACTAAAAACATTACAAGGCATAGTATTTCGGAAACTTGTTAATGGTGCCCGACTAAAACAGTACAAAAATTAAAACAAGTCTTGAAAAAAAACATATAACGACCATAACTGTCAGACAAAAAACTCTAAAAATCTAAAAAACCTAAAAACAACAAAATAGAACCAACACCCATAACCCAGGATGACAGGAAACCAGTGATTCGACAGTCGACATCAAACCCATCGACATACCACCATCGACCGCTCACATGATCAACATCGGCCAATGACCCCAAAGGTCAAATCACACCTTCATGACTACAGTCAGAGCGAGCACCAAAATCAAATCACCATTAATGCAAACCCCAGAGACCATGCTGGACCATCACTTCTGCCATTAATACATCCATTGACAGAAACGTCACCCGCTCCACCTATAAATACCGAACCAGAACAAGATCATTTATAGTATTTTGAAGAGATAGAGAAAATCAGCAAGCAGAAAATCAAGAACCGAGAACCTATAATAAAATTCGAACAAAGAACCGACAAAATGGCACCAAAACAAACAAGAGCCACAGCAAAAACAAAGGAACTGTAATCTGTTGAAACCCCATTAATGAGGAGGTTAAGAAACATAAAGAACGCCAAGGTACAAGAGACCTCATGCGCGAAAACATGGGCTGAAATCAAGGAATGGGCCTATGTCGACAAGAAACCGACACAAGTAGCAGAGAAGGTAAACCGTAGCTCTATCATGAACTACATGAACACACTTTTCATGGGAATTTTTGGAGGAATAAAATAAACGGCACTAAAATTCATTATCAGCCGATACCACAACGAGAAATTCTACTTCGACAGACCAGTCAAGATCTCTGGCGAAGTCATATATAAACTAACTGGCCTATCCAACCAAGGTGACCCAGTCCCTATCGGCATAAAAGAGGGGCTGGTAGAACAAAAACAGGACTCACACCTACAGGTCGAGGGAGCAACCTGAAGCTAGATATGCTAGAGGAAGTAGACACAATATCAGAGTCAGGGAAAGTATACAGATGGGATCAGTATGTCGGCAACATGCTCAAAACTATTTGTTAGAAATGCTAGGAGTCAGGAAGGATTATAAGGTTCTCGTCTCTGATAATATGGATAGTGATTTACTACTTGTTCCCATTCGGGGACAAGTAGTTCCAAGAACCAACAAAATTCCATATGTGGAGGTTCAACCCATTTGCACAAACTGGAACAATGAAAGAACTAGCAAATGGAAAATTATTGTTGGAAAACTGGTTCCAACAGCTGAAAGTTCAGACGACGAGATGGAGGGTTCCTAAGAACATCCGACGAATTCTGCCAAAAATAGAACACATCCAACTTGAACTCGACCACACCGTGGTTTGGTATATGCAAGGAGAAAAGGAAAAATAAAAGACTCTCGACTATTATCCAACAGTCGAATAAATCTTCCATGAACTAGCTTGACAATCTGGCACAAAGTTGTCGATACCAGCAAAAGCCAAGGAATTAAACCTAGCAATCGAAGAACCATTAACAGACCAAGAGAAGGAAGATGACTATGAACTCCGACTACACATCAGCACCTTCGTGTCAAAGGAAACACCAACAAAGGACACCAATCGACTACAAATCACATGTTGATGTATTTGTAACTTCGGAATGTATTCATCTATGTATCTTATGTAATGTAACTTGATGTTTATTCCAGGATGTATCTATAATGTAATTGAGTCATGTTGTCGTGCCCCGATGCTCCGATCGGGAGGATTAATAATGTAAACAAGTCATGTCAAGTCATAGTGAGTAACCCTCTGATTGTCTAAGGGTTAAAGTCCCCGCAGTTCCGGGGCACTAGGGTTATTAGACTCTCCTAGTAGAGGTCGGCCCTGGTATTGTTTTAGTCATGTCAGGATTAGTATAAATAGAGAGTTGGACTCTCTATTTAGTACACAACTCATCCACACTCAAGTGTAGCGCATAGTTGAGGAAGGAGAAGACACTGGGGCTAGTTAAGAAGAAGATTACTGTTGTTGGGAGATCACTTACTGTTTTGGGGTTTTTACTATTTTGGTGTTGATTCTATCTCTGAGGAATTTGTGGGGTTTTCTCCATTATGGTTTCCCCGAGGAAAAACACTGTGTTCATTGTCTCTTGTGTTTTATTGTTATATGTGTTATTCTCTTGGTTAAAGATCCCAATAATGCTAGGTTAATGTTGAAAAACTAACATGGTATCAAAGATAACCTGAGAAGAAAACACTATGCAGCTGCGGGAACTAGGGATTCCTAGTTTGTGGATCTTCCTCCATAGATTTTCAGAAAAAGTAAGGTGGAATAACTCTCCTCCTTAGGGTGCATCTTTTTGTCGAAGTAGAATCCAATTCTGAGGTTTTTCAGTTTTGGACCCGACACTGCTGTCGAAAATTAGGGATTTTCATAGAAGAGGAATTTTTCAGTGAGCCCGGGCACGGATTGATCTCCTCCCCAAAATAGAATTTAGGGACAAATTTCAAGGCATTTGGTTGGACAACATTCTGGAAAAGCAAAACCCTAACTTGCTCCTTAACTAGCCCTGCATGATTTCAGCTCAAGTTTCAGATCCGACATCTTGAACCTGGTAAGATCTAAAATATTTTGTATTTCCATTTGAGGTTCTCAGATAAGATGTCTCATCATACCAATCTTGATGAAAAGCTTGAGGGATATGATAACTTTCAAGCCTGGAAGTATAGGATCTCCCTGGTCCTAGAAGAGAATCAATTAGACTCCTATATTCATGAGGAGGTTCCAGTTCCAGAGGGAGATGAGGCAAAGGCATTACATAAGAAAAACATGGTTATGGAAAAGAGGATCATTGCTGATTCTATCAAGGATCACCTTATCCCATAGGTGTCCTCTTTGAATACACCTAAAGCTATGTTTGATGCCCTAACCAAATTGTTTGAAGGGAAGAACATAAACTGGAAGATGACTCTGAGGAATCAATTGAAGAATGTGAAGATTCAGAATGCAGAGATCGTCCAGTCTTACTTCATGAGGGTTTCTCAGATCAAGGAACAATTAGAAGTTGTAGATGAAGAAGTGGAGAATGCAAAGATTGTGATGACAACACTGAATGGCCTTCCTAGGTCATGGGATTCATTCATCCAAGGAATCTGTGCCAGAAATAAGTTAGTCAAATTCAGCAGACTATGGGAAGAATGTTCTCAAGAAGAAGCTCGGATAGCAGCTCAAGAAGATAACATGGGTAGTGAAGATCAAGCTCTCACAATTCACTCCAAGAAAGGTAGAAGGAGACCTCATTACTCTAAAGGTAAGGATCATCATCATAAAGATAACATTAAAAGAGACCTATCTAAAATGAGATGTTATACATGTGATGAAAGAGGACACTTTGCAAAAGACTGTCCTAACAACAAGGTTCACTCTCATAAGAAGAAGGGGAACAAAGGAAGACATCATGCTCATGTTGTAGAGGATGATGAACCATTTGAAGAAAAGAACCAGATATGAAAGTGAATATTCTTCAAGCAAGGATGAATATGTTCTGATCTCCGCTCTCACAGGTAACAGTACTCATGGTAGTGATGATTGGATTATAGACAGTGGGGCTTCCAAACATATGAATGGATTCAAGGAATCCTTTGTAAGACTGTCAGAACATGAATCACCTCACAAGGTGAAGCTAGGAGATGACTACCAATATCCAATAAAAGGTAGTGGGGAATCTTCATATAAACTAGACTTTGGTAAGTATCTAACAATGAAAGAAGTATTTTTTGTGCCATGACTCAAGAAGAACCTTCTCTCCATATCAGCATTGGATGCAAAAGGAATGCAGGTTGCATTCATCGATGGTCAAGTCATCATGTGGCCAAGAGGTAAGACTATCGATGATGCAATGGTAATTGGAGAACACGAAGGAGGTTTGTACAAATTGAAGGGCCATCCAAAACAAGCCTTAGTACATGACATAGTAGAGCCAGGACTCAAGAAGTATTGTTTGTTCCAAGACTTAAGAATAAACTTCTCTCCATATCAGCATTGGATGCAAAAGGAATGCAGGTTGCATTCATAGATGGTCAAGTCATCATGTGGCCAAGAGGTAAGACTATCGATGATGCAATGGTAATTGGAGAACAAGAAGGAGGTTTGTACAAATTGAAGGGCCATCCAAAACAAGCCTTAGTACATGACACAGTAGAGCCAAATGATCTTTGGCATAGAAGGCTTGCACATGTGCATTACAGAGCACTACCTATTGCGAGCAAAGTTGTTGAAGGTCTTCCAGAATTCCAAGCAAAACATGATGGTGTCTGCAAAGGATGTGTGAAAGGCATACTAGAAATCATCCTCTCCGATGTATGTGGTCCTATGTCATCAAACTCACTAAGCGGGTATGCATACTATGTTTCTTTTATTGATGATTTTTCTAGAAAGACTTGGGTTTACTTCATGAAGAACAAAGACAAAGTGTTTAGCAAATTCAATGAATTCAAAGCCTTGATCAAGAACCACACTGAAAAGAAGATCAAGAATTTTTTATCAGATAATGGCAGAGAATTCACTTCGAATGAATTCAAAGAGCTATGCAAAGAATCAGGGATTAAGAGGGATTTGTCAACTCCTTATAATCCACAACAAAATGGGATTGCGGAACAAAAGAATAGAACTATCATGGAAGCTGCAAGAGCAATGCTTCATGATCAAGACCTTCCTATGAATCTTTGGGCAGAAGATGCTAGAATAGATGTGTATGTACAGAACCGTACTCCACATAGAGTACTCAAGAACAAGACTCCTGAAGAAGTCTTCTCCAGTAAGAAACCAGAAGTCAACCATCTCAGAATATTCGACTGTCCTGTGTACATACACATTCCAAAAGAGAAGAGAACAAAATTAGATCCTTCAGGAAAGAAGGGCATATTTGTGGGATACTCTGAAAGCTCGAAGGCTTACAGAATCTATTTCCCAGGATACAAGAAGATTGACATCAGCAGGGATGTGACATTTGATGAAGACACAACTTACAACAAATCTAGAAAGAGACCTGTTGAAGAACCTGAAGAAGCAAAAGAAGAAGCACCCAGAATTCATGATACAACCATGAATGAAGAAGCTCAAGAAGAAGATCGATATTTCAAAGAACCATAAAGACCTGTAGATACACCTCTCGTGAAGAATCCTCATAAGAGGAAACCTGCTTGGGTACGAGAACTTATCCAAGGTGCAGAAAGATATGGAGCTTCAGAAGAGAATTACAGAAAAAGGAAGAGGACCAGATCCTGCTCCGGGTATGTAGCTTTACTATGTGATTTCATTGATAAAGAACCTTCCATTTATGAAGAAGTGGTAGAATGGAAAGAATGGAAGGATGCTATGATTGAAGAATATCAATCAATCATGAAGAATGATATTTGGGATGTTGTCCCAAGACCAGAAGGGAAGTCAGTTGTAACTTCCAAATGGATCTACAAGATCAAACATGTTGCAGATGGTAGTATTGAAAAGTATAAAGCAATATTTGTAGCTCGACGTTTCTCTTATAAGGAAGGAATAGACTATGAAGAAACCTTTGCACCTATAGCCAGATACACTTCCATCAAATCAGTACTTTCTCTGGCTGCAGTGATGAAATGGAAGATACACCAGATGGATGACAAGATTGCTTTCTTGAATGGTGTAGTGGAAGAGGAAGTGTATGTAGAATAGCCATTCGATTTTTAGACACATAACAGAGAGTCTCATGTATGCATATTGAAGAAAGCCCTGTATGGTTTGAAATAGGCACCCAAGACCTAGTACGGAAGAATTGACAACTTTCTATCCAATTTGGGCTTTACCAAGAGTAAAGCAGATTCATGCCTTTACTATAAGGTTGAGGATGGAAACCCAGTGATGCTTCTACTATATGTAGATGGTCTATTTGTGACAGGTATGGATGGGTTGATTGCAGATACAAAGAGAAAGCTTGCCACTGAGTTCGAGATGAAGGACTTGGGTATGATACATTACTTTCTAGGTATGGAGGTGTGGCAGAGTACAGATGGAATCTTCCTTAGACAAGGGAAGTATGCAGTAGAGATCCTAAAGAGGTTTGGGATGATGGACTGCAAGGCTATGGCCACACCTATGGCATCAAACCTGAAACTATTGATTGATGCTTCATCAGATTTGGTTGATGCTATGATGTATCATTAGATGATTGGGTCATTGAGTACCTGACGAACATGAGACCAAACATTTGCTTTGTTGTGAACACCTTGAGCCAGTTCTTGACAGATCCGAGAAATGTTCACTTGACTGCTGCAAAGCATATTCTGAGGTACCTGAAGGGTACAGTTGATTATGGGCTCAAGTACAAGGTGAATCAAAAGATTAACCTAGAGGGTTATGTTGATTCGGATTGGGTAGGCAATGCCATCAATAGGAAGAGCACTTCAGGGTGTTGCTTTAGTATGGGATCAGGTGTGATCTCTTGGTTTAGCAGGAAGCAATCCTGTGTGGCACTGAGTACAGCTGAAGTAGAGTGTGTCACAACTTTTTTAGCTAGTTGTGAGGTAGTATGACTATGGAAGCTACTGTCTGATTTATTTGATGTCCATTTGGATGCTACTTGTATACATTGTGACAACCAGAGTTGCGTGAAGTCGAAGCACATCGAGATCAAGTATCACTATATCAGGGATATGGTGTAGAGGGGAGCAGTGAAGCTCCAGTATGTTATGATGGAGGAACAAATAGCTGATGTATTGACAAAGCCATTGGCTAGGATGAAGTTTGAGTACTTCAGGGAGAAGCTTGGTGTTCTCCAGATCGAGGTTTCCTCCAAGAGAAAGTGATGAGACCCATAGCCATTCTGACATGGTGAGAGGATTGGTTCCTTCCATGGTCAGATGTAAGGGTTGAGCCATTCTGTCATGGTGAGAGGATTGGCTACTTCCATGTCAGATATGAGTGTTGGCCATTCTGTCGAGTAGGATAGATGTAAGGGCAACTGCCATTCTGGGAATGGAGGCACCTGGTCAGTTACCAGGAAAACTCAATCTAGGACTGAGAAGCCATTTTGATGTGACAGAGGGATGTGTTCCCACTAGATCAGATGTAAGGGATGAACCATTCTATCATGGCTAAAGGATTAAGTTCCTCCCATGTCATATGTGATTGTTGGCCATTCCAACGAGTAGGTCGAATGTAAGGGCAACTTCCATTCTGTAGGAGAATGGAGGCACCTGGTCAATTACTAGGTAACTCAGTTGAGGACTGGGGGCTATTTTGATATGATTGTTGGGATGTGTTCCCTCATGATCAGATATGAGTGCATATCCCTTCCATCAGTAATGGGATGTGTTCCCTCACTGGGTGGATGTAAGTGCAGAGCCCTTCCATCAGTAATGGGATGTGTTCCCTCACTAGGTGGATGTAAGTGTAGAGCCCTTCCATCAGTAATTGGATGTGTTCCCTCACTAGGTGGATGTAAGTGCAGAGCCCTTCCATCAGTAATGGGATGTGTTCCCTCACGGGGTGGATGTAAGTGAAAATCCCTTCCATCAGTAATGGGATTTGTTCCCTCACTAGGTGGATGTAAGTGCAGATCCCTTCCATCAATAATGGGATGTGTTCCCTCACTGGGTGGATATAAGTGTTGGGCCTTTCTGATATGATTATAGGATTAGTTCCTACATGATCAGATGTGAGTGTTGGGAATTCCTTTCTGACGAGTAGGTCAGATGTAAGTGTTGGACAGATCATTCTGACGAGCAGGACAAATATGCTGAAGAAGACCTACATGGAGGCTAGGCCTACAACCAGCAGGACAAAGGGTTGGCTCTGTAGAACTTCCTGTGATGAGAAGAATCATGAGATAGCACCCAAGATGATCCAGATCGAGTGATGATAAAGATCTAGTAATGATAGCCAGTGATGATCCAGATCCAGTGATGATATCCATTGATGATCCAGATCGAGTGATGATGACCAGTGATGATCCAAATCGAGAGATGATCCAGATCCAATGATGATGTCCCATGATGATCTAGATCTGATGACTTGAAGATGAATATTTCTTGAAGACGAAGATGACTTGAAGACTCAAGAAGACCTGAGATGTAGATGATGAGATGATCTAGTTGATACAGAGAAGAAGACCGATGCTGAAAATTGTGTCGAAAGAATACCTTCCTAGTTAAGAGGGAGTGTTGATGTATTTGTAACTTCAGAATGTCTTCATCTATGTATCTTATGTATTGTAACCCGATGTTTATTCTGGGATGTATCTATAATGTAATTGAGTCATGTTGTCATGCCTCGATGCTCCAATCGGGAGGATCAATAATGTAAACAAGTCATGTCAAGTCATAGTGAGTAACCCTCCAATTGTCTAAGGGTTAAAGTCCCCACAGTTTCGGGGCACTAGGGTTATTAGACTCTCCTAGTAGAGGTCATCCTTGGTAGGGTTTTAGTCATGTCGGTATTAGTATAAATAGAGAGTTGGACTCTCTATTTGGTACACAACTCATCCACACTCAAGTGTAGCACATAGTTGAGGAAGGAGAAGACACTGGGGCTAGTCAAGAAGAAGATTACTATTGTTGGGAGATCACTTACTGTTTTGGGGCTTTTACTATTTTGGTGCTAATTCTATCTCTGAGGAAGTTGTGGGGTTTTCTCCTTTATGGTTTCCCTGAGGAAAAACACTGTGTTCATTGTCTCTTGTGTTTGATTGTTGTACTTGTTATTCTCTCAGTTAAATATCCTAATAATGCTATCTTAATGTTGAAAAACTAACATCACAATCATACCACCAACGAACCAAAGGGGAAGTACACAGACTGAGCAGCAGGTAACCAATCCAGCCAAGAAAAGTGTCAGCCCAACTCAACAATAGGAGGGAGAAGAAGGACCAGAGGACAACATGGAATCTGAAAACCCTGAATATGCTATAACCAAAGATAAAATCAGAAAACTAGCAACGAAAATAGTAGCCTCAAGGAAGAGGAAAACACTTCAGGAATAGGGGAAGAGGAAGCGCAACCTTATCATCGCAGAATCATCAGAAGATGAAGACAAATTAGCAGCCACGACCGTCGACATCATAGAAGATGTTGGACCAAACAAAGTTCTGGTTGAAACATAGATCAAAATATTTGTCAAAGCAAGAGCACAACAAGGTCAGCCGAAAAAGGTAAAAAGTACAACACCTCAACGACTGAAAAATTTTTAAATTTAGTGTCTACACCTCCATCCCCATCTCTAACGCAGATCACACAGGAATAAATTCCACAGCTACCCTCCATAAGCCCAGTCGACATATGCAAAAACTCTATGCCGAAAACCCTAAAGGAGAGGTTTGACCAAGACAGATATTTCTAGGCATACATTGAAAAATTGCCTGAACTACTCACCTCTATCCAGAAGATCACCAACAAATGTCCTCTGATCAAAGCTAGTGGATCAAGACAACTCACTCCCCCACAAACTAGACAAATAGCCCAGAAGCCAAGGTCTGTGGGAATTATAAAATCAACATTTTTTAGGAACCCTAACAAGTCAGCTCAAGTTGTCACAAGTTGAACCTCATCCCTTATCCCAGCTGACATCCCACACCCTCCATTAGCCAATGAAACAGCAAGAGAGGAGGAAGAAGAGAACCTGGAATAAATCAACCAGGTAATTGACAACCTATTCTCTGACGTCCCAGAGGATTCACCACCACAATTCGAGGACCCGACACCGACTAACCATATCCCTACCACACCAATTACACCTGACCATTCACCATCACCACCACCACTTCCCAATCTAGAACCTGCACCTGACCATCTACGCTTGAACCACCTTTACCCGAACCATCTGCACCTGAAACATCAATATCTGAACCCTCTGCACAAAATCCCCTAGATACACACCCAGCTACAAAGCTCATCCAAGAAACCCAACCATAATTTCCACTTACCGTTGCATACCTACAACTAGACAACCCACTACCAGAAAATCAACCACAAGAAAGTCTAACCCTTGCAAATGCACAAGCATAGCAACAATCAGAATAGCATAAACATAAGAGGAAGAGATATAGAAAGAAAAAGGACCACCAAAAAGAGCCACAGTTGGCAATGATCCACATTAGCCAACTTGGGTCGACCACAGAAGTCAATGGAACAAAATTGAAGGATAGAGAGTTGGGACAACTCTTAGAAACTCTGGCCACTGAAGCAAAAAAAAAGAATCCAAACCAGGTGCAAGGAGCTCAACGACACTAAGAAGGAACAAGTTGAATTCCTGTTAAAATGAAGAAACCTAGCACAATCTGTAATACCAGGATCGATGGAGGCCAACACTAACAAGCCACTTGAAAAGGCATATCAGTTGTTTGAAAGCGTGGTGTCGACCCTACAAGTACAGATGCAAAATACAAAGGAAGAACAAAAAGAAGAAACATCTAGATTACTGATGCAGCAGCACACATCCTTCTCAGAAGCTTACAAAGTGCTTCAAGACCACATGGAAGAGTCTATCATAACGAAAGGGGTACTACAGGACTGGCCTACTTATTACAGGCAAGTCTTTCAGCAGACCCAACAAACTCGACAACAAATTCAAGAATTAGAAAATAGAAAGAGTACTGAGGAAGCATTAAGAAGCACAATACAAGATCAAATCATGTTGGAGAAAGCCAAACTGTAGAGACTCAAGAGACAAGCACACCAGTGGATGCAGCAAGCACTCCCAAGATTGGATAAATTAGACACCATTTGCTTGCAGATGAAGAGGATTCTAGAGATAGCAGAAGAAAAAGACCAGTTCATGGGACCTGACATGGAAAGAATAGTAGACCTTTCCATTCAGGGGAAGATGTCAATGCTATCAAGCATTACAACACTGACCATCGAAATCCAGAAAGTACTTCAAAGTTGGACAGAATTCCAACATCAACTGGCTGTTATAGCGAAATCAATCATTGAAGTATGTATATAGAAGCGACCAACCATCCGACTGCATAGCCCATGAAAGACAAACAAGAAAATAACTACCTCAGACAGCAAAGAGTTTTGAGTACCTCCCCTGGTTCTTCGGGATGAAGAAAGATTTTGTTCCTGGGGGAGATGATGGAGGATCTGGTCGGTAAGCCGACTAAGTCGATCAGCCGACTAATTAGAGATTAGGTCGGCCACATAAGGTCATGTCGGTTGACCGAACTGACAGGTAGTTATATGTAATTGTTTGTAAATCATATATATTAGGCTCTTGAGCCGGATGAGAACTCAGTTTAGTTCTGTGTTTGTATGGACCCTCCTTATATAATATAATTTGTTATTCTACCTCTATGTTCTGGTCTCTTGTGTCTGTTATATCTGTATGCTTTAATGTGTATTATTGGTAACCCTCTGTGATCTATGAGATTACAACAAGGCGCATTAGCTAACTTCAGTTCATCCCAATCGGCCCAAAATAGATAATTTCATGGTGGAGGTGCCTTTACAACTCAGCTTAACTAATTGTTATGTGAAACAATAATCACTTAGAAACTAGGTGCACTTATGACACTCAGATCACCCCACAATTGCTCCCTGTTTGAAGGAGGAATCCCAATTAGCCTCCCCGATTGAAGGAGAAGGATTAGTTGTCCTCCTTGATTGAAGGAAGGCGTAGGTGTGTGAATGCGGATGTCATAGTGTACTCATCCGATGCCAATTAAGTCAATTAAACTTAGGATAGTGGGTAAATAGGCCAAAATTGACCAAATAAGTGTGTAAGTTGGGTAAATGACTCCAACATCATACACCAAATTGGTGTCTCGCTTGGCGGTGACCTTAAAAATAGATTATTATTATTAGTTAAAATTTATTAGTAATATATAATATTTTTATATTTTAATATATATTTTTTCAATGTGGTTCACAAACCTGGAGAGGGGTTGCTATGTCCACCGGAATAATTCCCAAGGGCCCACCCGAAGGGGCCTCACCTTGTCGGCTTTGATTACGGAGCCTAACCTGGGGGGGGATCAAGTGATGCCCTTATATATCTATACATAGCCACCTGGGAATTCGACCCTGAGACCTTCTGCTTACAACTCACATCTCTCAAACACTTGAGATAACCCGTCAAGCTATTATATATATATATGATATTATACTATGTTAATATAAACTTTTATACAATTGATATATAATATATAGTATGTTAATATACAAATAATATCATAGGCTTATAAGTAATATATAACATTAATATAATATTGGTTAATATATATATTTGGAAGTTTTGCATACATTCCAATCAACTCATATTCCATGTTTCTTCGTTTTGTTTCAATTTAGTCTTCCTCTGTTGGAAATAAGGTTTGGCCCTTCACTAGTTTTCATAGAGATTTTTACCAGACCTATAAACAACCACTATTTTCAGGAATAAAGATGAAGCCTATGACATGGTTTAAAAATGTAGTGTCCAGGCCCATTTCTTCTGGGTGGATTTGCTCAACACGCTGAATTAAATTGAGAGAATATAGTAAATTGAGAGCACTCCTCAAGGCAACTAGCTTATACCATAATGTATGCTCTTTCATTAAACCTTTTATTGTCATGAAACATATGTATTCTTTTATTTTTGTCCCGAGTCTAATATCCCTATGTTTGCTTCTATTGAATATGAACTTTCATAGATATGTAGATGGGTACTTAGCATAATAAGGAGATGGAATTTGTGAGGGTTTATATGGGTAAAATTTTCTATTGACCGCCAGCTTGTTACCAGTTCGATTCCTTGGTTTTTGAGTTTTTTAAACCTTTACAAGTTTGTTGGATTGAGATCATTGTTAATGTCAACACCATATTACCTATAAATATCATTTTCTCCATCAATTCATGAGTTAAATCTCCCTTCTTCTTCTTATGATTCCTTTCTAAAATAAAAACACAATTCCTCTTTGAGGCGTCAATGCTCTTATCAACAAAAAATTCTGACTCCTATTAACAAAGGCAAATTGATCTTCTTCTGTAATTCAACAAATGGTCATGATTATCCATTGTTTTCTATTTACTTCAACATCCACATACCTATCATGCTACATTTGTGACCAAATCATAAACATGATTCATCGGTTCACTATATAACAAGTTGATGATGATTTGGTCTCACAACCCACGCTATACAAAGGTTCCCTAAACATCATCAATCATTCAAACCAAGAATACACATATAACTATACACCCATCAAATAGGAGTGTTGATCCCTCCACTTCCTTACCCAAAACACCATGCACCTATGCACAACTTGAATACTTTGAAAATTTGGAACCAACAATATCTTCACAGAGGAGGGTCACACAACCCTTAAACTTCTTCACAATTTGATAAAAAAACGCATGGCCACAAGTTGATTTTCAAAGTAGTTCCATTACTTTCAACTGATAAATGATTTGTTGCTCTCATATTTCAATACCTTGATTTGAAAAAACACCATGGACTATGCCCCTCTGCATGCTAATATTTTTCTAATCCTTCACATATGTAATTAGAGCCTATAAATTCACTTTTTTGGAGACTTGGATCACGTGCATCCATTGTACTTGAGGACAGATCTTCATAGAATTGTATTAGGTAGAAATTGCACGGATCTTGACATAACACCATATAAATATGCATATAAATGACCACTCTTGATTTGGTGATCACTAGTGGCTAATTTTTGGTTTCTTATCACCCGAACAAATGTGGTCATATTTAGTTTGTTCATTTATAGCTTGTCTTGTGATCATTAATTTGGTTTTATATTTGGTCATTAATTTAGTCATATATTTGGTCATTAATTGTCACAATTAATGACCAAATATACGACCAAATTAATGACAAAATATAGTGACAATTAATGACCAAACATACGACCAAATTAATGATCATAAGACAAGATATAAATGATAAAACTAAATATGACCACATTTTTTGTCGTGTGATAAGAGACCATAAATTAGCCACCGAAACTGCCATTTGGTCATTTATATGCGGATTTTGGTAATTTATTTGGTTGCTTATCTCTCATTTATTTGGTCACTAATATATCATTTTTTGGTCACTAATTTAGTCGTTTTGAGTCATTTTATATCTGAAATTTGTTAAAGAAATGTCACAATGAAATATATTCTATTTTTGTATTATTATTATCGTTCCTCCTTTCAGAGATGTTCCTCCAATTGGGGAAGTCATTGATGTAATTGGTCATGTAAAGTCTTGAGGTGAAACCTCGATTGTAAGTCGAGTTAGTAGTACCCACAAAAGCATTATTAAAATTTTATTTTGAGTCTCCCAAGGCAAGTTGGCCATGTTGGGTTATTAGGATTCTCAACTAATTAATATAAATAGGTGAGGTGCCTCCCTCATTTGGATATATTCAAAACTCAAACAAGTTCACTAGAGAGAGAAGGAGCAATGCATCTGAGAGGGAGGAATCAATCTAATCTTATCTTTGGGTCTTACACTGTACTTGGTTGAAGTCTATATGGAGGAAGTCGTGTTGGTTTTTCTCCCCCACGAGGGTTTGCAAGGATAAATCTTTGTGTGTTGTTTTGTTTTGGTGTGCTTGTTATTATTTTAGTGATCCTCTTGTTTGGGCATAACAAATTTTAAAATATTAACATGGTGTCAGATCGGACCTAAAAGAAGACATTGTGAAGGATATTTTTTAGCAGCTCAACAAGACATGGCTCACTATTCCATAAAGTCCCTCCATAGATCAACCAAGAAATAAGGACCATTCAAATATCCCTAGGAGGGTGCATCTTTCTATCAAATCAATTTTCAATTTTTGACCTACCACTATTGTTGGGAGAAACTAGGGAATCATATTTTTCAAGGATCTATCCATAGATATGGGAAAAACAAGACATAGACCAACTCGCCTTGAGGAGGCACATATTTTCCTTCAATTATATTTTAAGTGACCATAATTGGAAATTAGGGTTTTTTCTGTCAAACCCTAGGTCATCCTGAAGAATATTTCAGAAGCAATCCTCAAATTGGTAAGTTATACCTCCTATATTTTCATTTGAGATTTCATTCTTTAAAGATGACAAACAACACCATGATTGATGAAAATCTTGAAGGACCATATAATTTCAAATAATGGAAGTACAAAGTCATGCTCATCCTTGAAGAACATGACCTAGAAGGCTACATCAAAGATGAGGTCAAGGAACCAGAGGAAGATAAACAAAAATCCAAGCATAATAAGGATATAATCAAATCTAAGAGAATCATAGATGATTCTATCAAGTATCATTTGATTCCTAAAGTATCTTCAAATAATACTCCAAAGGAAATGTTTGATGCACTAACCAATCTATTTGAAAGCAAGAACATCAATAGAAGAATGACCTTGAGAAATCAACTCAAGAGTGTGAAGATACAAAAGGAAGAAACTATGCAGTCATACTTCTCAAGAGTATCTCAGATAAAAAATAATAATAGAATCCGTTGGTGAAATGATCGAAGAAGTGGAAGTTTTAATGACTACCTTAAATGACCTTCCAAGAGAATGGGATTCCTTCATCAGAGGAATATGTGCTAGAAGAAAGTTAACCAAGTTCAACAAAATATGAGAAGAATGTGTACAAGAAGAAGGAAGGATGAAAAATAGAGAAGATAAGATAAATGATAATGAATATCAAGCTCTAATAACTCATGTAAAGAATGGAAGAAACAAAAGGAAGGATTGAGGATCACCTCCCAGAATATCAAAAGAATTCAAAAGAGGTAAGAAAACTAACAAGGATTACTCATATTTCAAATGTTATGCATGTCATAAGTTTGGATACATTCCCAGACATTGTCCACTTAAGAAATGAGTCAGCTCAATAAGAAGAACCGAAAGTTCCATTCCCATGCAGTCGAAGATAATGAATTAGATGAGGAGAAGGCTAGAGAAAACGAAGACTCTAATGAAGAATATGTCTTCATTTTAGCTCTCACAGGATTAGTCTCTCATGGAAGTGACACTTGGCTCATAGATAGTGGTGCTTCCAAACATATGACCGGTTACAAATACTCTCTCTCATGTATTACCCACAAAGACTATCCACACAAGGTGCAACTTGGAGATGATTCTCAATATCCCATCAAAGGAATGGGAGAAGCCACTTACAAGCTAAAATACGAAAAGTCCATGAAGATGAAAAAGGTATTATATGTTCTAGGTTTAAAGAAGAATCCTCTTTCTATCTCAACTAATATAAGAATGGTTTCAAATTTTCCTTTGTATATGGTGAATTTCTTATGTGGTCGAAGGGAAAGACAATAGATGATGTAGTTGTAATTGTAATGTGGACTACAAAGCATTACCAATTGTGAGAAAGGTAGTGACAAGTTTACCAAAGATCCAGATTAATCATGAAGGGGTATGCAAAGGATTTGCTTAAGGAAAGAATACCAAGAACCCATTTCCAAACAGTAACAGTAAAGCAAAAGGTATCTTGGATATTTTTCACTTGGATGTGTGCGGATCAATGCCATCTACTTCCTTAAGTGAGTATGTTTATTATGTATCCTTTATTGATGATTGATCTTGTAAGACTTGGATATATTTTTAGAATAGCAAAGATGAAGTATTTGAAAATTTCAAAGAGTTCAAGGCTTTTGTTAAGAATCTCTCTAAAAATAATATCAAGACCTTGATATTAGATAATGGAGAAGAATTCAGTTTAAATGAATTCAAGGAATTCTATAAAGGAGATGGGATTAAGAGGGAGCTTACTACACCCTATAATCCTCAACAGAATGGTGTGGAAAAAAGGAAAAATTGATCTATCATGGAATTAGTCAAAGCCATGATCCATGATCACTATCTACATATGCATTTATGGGCTGAAGCAACCAGGACCACAATCTATGTAAAAAATGGAATATCCCACGATACTTTTGGGAACAAAACTCCAGAATAAATGTTTACCGATGGGAAGCCTGAAGTAAACCACCTGAAGATATTTGGATTTCCTATCTACTTACATGTTCCCAAGCAGAAAATATCAAAGTTGGACCCTTCAAGAAAGAAGGGAATATTTGTTGGATATAGTGATTGGTCAAAAGCTTACAGAATCTATCTTTCAGGTTTTTGTCAGATTAAGATTAGCGTAAATGTCACATTTGATGAATATGAAGCTTTCAGCAAATCCATAAAGAACTATGCAGATGAAGATCATGAAGAAGGGAAAGATGTTCCTAGAATTCTAGAAACCAGTAGACCACCAGTTAGAGATATTGAAGAAGAACTCATAACATAAGATCATGACATGGAAGAAACCCAAAGACCCATGGATACACCCCATGAGATGGTTGCATCAAAAAGAATACCAGATTGGGCTCATGATATAATCTGATAAGAAGAAATATATGGTGCACAAGAAGGAAGCAAAAGACTAAGACTCTACTCTAATTATGTGGCCTTGATGTGCAACCTTGTTGATGAAGAACCCACATGTTTTGAATAAGCTTCAAAGAAGAAGGAATGGATGGATGCCATGATCGAATAATACCATTCTACCATAAAGAATGATGTTTGGGATGTGGTACCAAGACCGAAGGATAACCAATAGTCTCTTTAAAATAGATTTTCAAGACAAAGCATTCAATAGATGGAAGTATTGAAAAGTTCAAATCAATATTTGTCACACGAGGATTTTCTCAGAAGGAAGGGATTGATTATGAAGAGAAGTTTACACCAGTATCAAGATATACTTTAATAATAACTATCCTTTCCTTAGTATCCAAGATGAAATGGAAGCTACACCAAATGGATGTAAAGACAACATTTCTAAATAGTGTTATAGAAGAATAAGTGTATATGAAACAACCACCGAGTTTTGAGACACATGACAAAAATACACATGTATGCATATAGAAGAAAGCACTATATGATTTGAAGTAAGCACTCAGAGCATGGTATGAAATAATTGATGGATTCCTGATGAGCTTGGGCTTTACCAAAAGCAAAATCAGATTCCAACCTTTACTATAAGTTTGAAGATGAAAGATCATGATTTATTCATGTTATATGTGGATGATCTATTTTTCACAAGAGGGGAGAATCTCATCAGTGAGTTCAAGAAGAATAGTACCACATAATTTGAGATGAAATACCTTGGCATGATGCATTACTTCTTAGGTCTCCAAGTATGGCAGTTCCCAGATGAGATTTTCCTAAACCAACGAATATATGTAGTTGAGATCCTAAAGATATTTGGGATGTTGGATTGTAAGGAAATGAACACTCCGATGGTGAAAAAACTAAATCTTTTGAATGATGAATCTTTAGAAAGAGTAAATGTCACCCTATATAGATAGATTATTGGCTCATTGATGTATTTGAAAAATACAAGACCATATATATGTTTTGTTGTAAACACCTTGAGTCGGTATATGGTCGAGCCTCCACATGTTCACTTAGTTGCAACAAAACATGTGATGAGGTACCTAAATGGTACATTGGATTATGGACTCAGATATGCAGTAGAAAATGATTTTATATTGTATGCATATAGTAATTCAAATTGGGTAGGAAGCGTTGAAGATAGAAATAGCACTACATGATGTTGTTTCAGAGTGGGATCAATTTTGATCTAATGGCTTAGTAGAAATCAAACCTGTGTTTATCTCAGTACAGTTGAGGATGAATACATTGCAACATGTTCATCCTATAGCAAAGAATTACTTCTTTGCAAGTGATTGGCTAGATTGTTTGATGACGACATTGATGCGACTAATATTTCTTGTGATAACCAGAGTTGCACCAAGCTAGCATAGTGTTATTTTTTACAAGATTATAGCAGCATATTTTATTTGCAAATAAAAAAGGATCTATATAATATAGACAAAGCACAAAAACAAATAACACAAGAATTTATCATGGGAAACCCAATCGGGAAAAAACCCAACAAACCTTCGTATAGAGATAATGATATTCTGAGAATATAGGGAAGAAGATAGAGAGAGAAAATGTCTCTCGTAGATATAACCCCAAAAAACACTCTCCTATATTGTTGGAGCACACCTTTTCTATCTGAGTGAGTAGCTGTGAATGTGTGAAATAATGAGGAGGGGCACCTCCTATTTTTACTGATTTTCCTAGTGGAAAATAACTAAGGTCGACTTGTCAATTTGACTAGGGCCAACCTATCTTGGGGAAATACAAATTAATTTTATTTTTATTCATTTATTTTCTATTCTTTCACTAGGGTTTACAATGAATAATTACAACAATATAATATCCTATAGGATTTAGAAGGAACTATAATACAAGTATATTAAGAATATCTTCGAAAGTTGCACAAGTTCCAACACTCCCTCTCAACGAGGAAGGTATTCTTCAGATGTGGTCATCATCAGCATCATGAACATCTGGGTCTCTAATACACATCTCATATGTCTTGATCATCTCTATACAGACTAAATATCGTCAATATTGTCTTTTTCTATCGAGAAGAGTCATTGACGTTGCATATGTTCATCTCTATCTAAGAACCTAGACATGCTTCACAAGACTATCTACTATCAGTTCATTTCAATTGATGGAGGAAATTCTCCTACAAAGTGTTTGAGAAACTGGGCTAATAGAGGTCATCATTAAACAAGATCATCTACAACTTGTTCATCTCAAGAGCTGGTGGGGCTACTAGATTGAGAATCTGAACATGTAGTGTCCATCAATGCACACGACCATCTATGTCCTGCCCATCTCAAGATGCCAATGGGATCTATTCCATACCTAGATGATAACCTAGGAAACCAGAATCGACCTGTGTACATGAACATTTATAACTTGTTCATCTGAAGAGTTGGTGGGATTACTCTAAAGTACCAGATCGATAATTTGAATGTATAGTGGTCAATTGTGCACACGACTATTTGCTACCTTCCCATCTCACAATGTCGATGGTATTTCTCCCATACCTGGATGAGATATAGAACAAGTAGAGGTACCTGTGTGAAATCATCATAGATATCAGTATTGACTTTCCCTCTCTACAAGGGATTCATTTTCTTCTACTGCAAGTCTTCTGTAAAAGTATTCAAACTTTGTCATGAGAAGAGGCTTGGTAAGAATATCCGCAGTTTGGTCATTTATTGGAACATATTGTAACTCAACCTCACCTTTTTGCACCATATCATGAATGTAGTGATATTGGATCTCTATATGTTTCATCTTATCATGGAATACGAGGTTCACTGACATCTATATACATCTTTGATTGTCATAATGAATTACACTTGGTCCTAGAATCTGATGAAACAATCTTGCAAGGAGTTTTCGAAGCCATATTGCTTCTCTAGATACTGAAATGGAAACCATATACTCGGCCTCTACAATGTTGAGTGCTACTGAGATCTAATTTTTTCTATACCAAGAGATTACTGCAGATCCCAAACTAGCGGCAACATACGAAAGTACTCTTCCTATCTGCAACACACCCGGCCCAATTTGAGTTAGGAAATCCTTGCAATATTGTATCACATCCTGAATCATATCTTAGACCATATCCTAGAGTTCCACGTAAGTATCTGAGAACATTTTTTGTAGAAACCGAGTGAATCTTCCTCTGATCACTCATAAACTAGCTAAGGGTGTTCACAACAAAAATATATATGGTCTTGTGTTTTTTGGATACATCAGAGAGACTATCAGCTGGAAATATAGGGTGGGATCAATCATAGCAAAATTTTAAGTGGAATATTTCATTTGTTAGAATAATCAACCCATAGTTACCTAACTTACACATTAATTTAATTATTTTTGTCTTATTACCTATTTTCCTAGATTCCATTCTATGCTAGTTGCCTTCTACAAGTCCTAGAAGTCAACACATGTTGAAACTGAGTCATGGAGCACTTGGGAAACATCCTAGAAACCCAATTTATCATTTATACTTTATTCCAAATCCTCCAAAGTGCATATCTTCGTTTTCTGAAAAGCTGCCTTATTTTATTCTGATTTAAGGCAAAAGGAAAAGCTAGACTAAGTGTAGTTGACCTTTTTTTTCCCACATCATCCTCCCTCCTTTTCTCCAAATAAAAGGATGTATGATTTGTATTTCCATCCCTCTTTATCTTTCCCACTTGACTTAGCAAATTCGTGAGCATCTTCATATATTTGGAAACTGCTTTATGCACCTATGGGGGATTTGACTAGATTTAGTAATCCTACTTTTTTACTATTTCGAATGGAATCTTTATGCATTCAATTATCTCATGTAATGATATATTGCAGCATCCTATTACTTCATAAGGTTGGATATTGTACCCTTGTTGAATACAGATTAGTTTTATGCTCCAATTTTAGTCTCCTTTGGTGTGAATTTTGCATGTTTGATTAGCAATTTTGTGAGTGTAATTGTTCTATATCTTTGGTTTAATTTCCACATGGTATTATAGCCTTTGTATATCGATTTCTCTCCTTCCTTATTGGTATTGTAGGTTCGACATCTTGACTGGGAGCGCATTCTGCTGACTGGAGGGCACAGTTTATGAGCTATGGACCAATCTCAGAAGATCATCTTGACTCCATTCAATTTTTTTGAGTGGAAATATGAAATGGAGATATTGTTGAGAGTGAAAGGTCTATATAGGGTGACTATGGCAACTAAGGCAGAGCCCAATGAAGCTGCAGAGAAAATTAAATGGCAGAACATGATGGATGAGGCCTATAGCCTTTTGTGTCTGAGCATTTCAAGAGACCTCCTCTTCCATCTTAATGGATTGACATCACCTAATGAAGTGTGGGAGAATATAGAAGATATTTTTGGAAAGACAAATGAGATGAGAGGACATCAAATCGAGAATGAGCTAATCTCCTTTAGTCCCAGTAGCTTCGAATCATCGCAACTCTACTTTTCCAAGTTTAAGGCCCTTGTTTTGCAATTGAAACAGTGTGGGATTGAAAAGAAGGAAGAGAAACTATTTTTGGCCATACTCTCTATGCTTGGTCCTGACTATTCATTGTTTTTTTTTACCTTCTATGCCACCAATTTGACAGCTCGAGCCTAGAATATTCCTAAGCTTGCAAATTTCATGGAATCCCTCACATAGGAGCAAGATAAGTTGGCGATGATGGGCACCATCAAACCTTCCAAATACCAAGATTTGGTTGCTGGAGATTCAAGGGTGGATTCAAAAAGCAAGAAAAAAGCTAAAAATCCACCTGAGCAAAAGAGAGGTAAGAACAAGTCTCAAGAGGAGCCCCAAGGTTCCAAGAAGAACTCCCAGAAGAAGAAGAACAAAGGAGAAATGAGCAAGTGCGCATACTGCAGTAAGGGATATCATCCTGAGATCTCTTGTATGAAGAAGCAAATTGACATGTTGACCCAACTCCTGGAGAAGAATAACATCTCTCTTCCTGATTGCTCAAAGAAGATGGAAGGAGGATCAAATTCAGAGCACAGAGAGAGAGTACATTCCTTGGTTGCTGGCACATCAAGCTCACCTAGCTTCATCATAGAATCTAGAGCTTATAGACATATGGTTTCAACAAAAGAGACATTCTCCTCTCTTGGCATGTCAAAAGTTCCACCAATAGTTTTGGGAGATGACTCTCTTACTGACATTTTGGGGAAGGGAAGGATTGATCTTGACCATGGTAAGTTCAATAATGTGTTGTATGTTCCAGGTCTTGCCTCTAACCTCTTGTCAGTGTATCAGATGACTCATACTAGGTCTCCAAAGAAGGTCATATTCTCCCCTGGTGATGTTGAAATCACTGAGATTTAGAATGGTAAAGTCATAGCAAAAGGTGTTGTAGATCACACTGTGAAGCTATAAAAGTTTTCCCATTTTCTACCCTACTCAAACCCCTTTGCTCTTCTGATTCATGCTAATGAAGCAAGAAATATTTGGCATGAAATATTTGGCCATCTTAACTACAAGTATCTTTCTGATTTGAGTGAAAAATATATGGTCATAGGGTTACCAAAGATCAAGTTTTCTAAGGGAGCTTGTCAAGGTTGTATCCTAGGAAAACACCCAGAGCACAAGTATGAGAAAGCTAGTCATGAGAGAACCTATGCACCTCTTGAGCTGATCCACAGTGACATTGCTGGTCCATTCCCTCATATGTCCATGATTCAAGCCAAATATGCACTGACCTTCATAGATGACTTTTCCAGGTATTGTTGGGTTCACTTTTTAAAGCACAAGTCTGAAGTTTTTGACCTCTTCAAAGTATTTAGAGCCTTGGTTGAAAACCAGTCTAGGAGAAAACTCAAGATCCTTAGATATGAAAATGGTGGTGAGTATTTCAATTCTAAGTTCATTCAGTATTGTAAAGATGCAGGTATTCTTATGCAGCATTCAATCCCTTACACACCACAGCAAAATGGTGTTGCTGAGAGAAAGAATAGATCACTGAAGGAGATGGAAACTTGCATGATGGAGGCTAATACTTTTCCACCAAATTTTTGGGCCAAGGCTATATAGGGTGCCACATAAGCAGATTTATGGTATGACTCCCTTCAAAGCTTGGAGTGGGCACAAACCAGATGTGACCCATTTCAAGATTTTTGGCTCAAAGTCTTGTGCTAGAATTCCAACTAAAAATACGAAGGATTTGCAACCCCAAATCCAAGAGTGCCTATTTGTTGGGTATTCTAAATATTTAGAAGGGTACAATCTAATCAACTTGAGCACTAACAAAGCTTTCATTGAAAGAAGTGTTCAGTTCCAAGAAGAGACTTTAGTAGCAGTTGAAATTGGAGAGTCTTCTTCACCACCAGATCCATTGATTGTAAGTGAACAGCCTAATGAGTTTACTGATTCTGATATGTCTGATAATTATGGTTTGATTGTAGATCCTAAAATTCCTACAAGACAAAAATGGGCAGCAAATACCATTCATGCAGTGGGGAACTAGTTGTAAATCCTAGTGACACTAGGAGGACTAGATCTCAATTTGAGAGTGCCCTTTGTGTGAAAGATCATCTATTTGATGAGAAGTGCTATCTAATGGTTGAATCAGATCCACAGACATATGAATATGCAGCACATGATCCAATATGGAAAACAGCCATGAAATAATAATTCAGCTCGCTCCAGAAGAACAACACTTGGGAACTGGTTGATCTTCCCCCAAGGAGGAAGCTAGTTCAATGTAAGTGGGTTTTCAAGACTAAGTTTTCTGCTGATGGTTCACCTTTGAAATATAAGTCAATATTGGTAGCCAAGGGCTACTCACAAGTACATGGTATTGACTACAATGAAACCTTTGCACCAGTGGAAAAGATGGACTCCATAAGGCTAGCTCTAGCCATTGCAGCTTCAAAGCAGTGGGAGGTACATCACATGGATGTGAAGTGTGCTTTCCTAAATGGAGATATAACTGAAGATATTTACATGCAGAAACCTGAAGGGTTTGTTTCTAATCCATCTATAGTGTGCAAAATCATTGTATGGGCTCAAGCAAGCCCCCAAGGCTTGGTATGCCAAGATTGATGGCTTTTTACTATCACTAAGTTTTGTTCGATGCAAGTCTGATCCTAATGTCTATTTGAGGCTGATTCATGGTTATTTGATTATTATTTTCTTGTATGTGGATGACCTTGTAATTACAGGAAGTTCAAAGAAAGAGATTACCTCCTTGAAGGATGCAATGAACCATGCATTTTCTATGACATATTTGGGATTGTTGAGCCAATTCTTGGGTCTCGAAATTGCTCAATCCCAACATTGAATCAAATTACATCAGTCCAAGTATTCTTTGGATTTTCTGAACAAGTTCAACATGAAATATTGCAATCCAAGCAAGACTCCCTTCCTTTCAGGAGTTAAGCTTGAAGAAGTAGGTTCTTCTCCTATGGTAAATAATACAATGTATAGGCAGTTGATTGGGTGTTTGCTTTATCTTACACACACTCGACCTGATCTATATTATGCAGTTAGTGTGGCTTCAATATACATGGATCAGACTCATGAGATCCACTGGAGAGCAGCCAAAAGGATCCTAAATTTTGTTCAAGGAACAAGAACTCATCGGATCTTCTACAAAGAAAAATATGATCTTGATTTGATTGGGTTTACTGACAGTGATTGGGCAGGTAACAACACAGATAGAAAGCCTACATTAGGATATGTGTTCATGCTTTCAGAAGAACCAATCAGTTGGTTAAGCAAGAACAAGAGTTCCATAGCACTCTCATCTACAGAAGCATAGTATAGAGGAATTGTAAATGCAGCAACTCAATGTTTGTGGTTGTAGGGGATACTTGGAGAATGTGGCTTCGAATCAGAATTTTCAACTATTATCTACTGTGATTATTAGAGCACCATTCAAATATGCAATGATCGATTTCAGAGCCATCGAACCAAGCACATTGAGATCCATATGCACTACATCAGACAGCTTGTGCATGATGGCACCATTGATCTACTCTTATGTGCATCTTCAGGACAAGTAGCAGACATCTTCAAAAAAAGTTTTTTGTGAGAAGACCTTCAGCAATCTTAAATCACTGCTGGGGATTGTTGATCATTCTATGAATCATGATTGATGACAAGATTTCCAAAAAAAAAAATTCTTGTCCATGTTTAAGGCAGGATTTTCCCACTGGGTTTTTTCCTCTTTCCTTGGTTGTTTGGACAAGCAATATGTAAAGGGTGACTAAGCCTTGTTTCTAGACCCTATATTTTTCTGATATTTACTCATAAATTCAGGATTAAGGGGGGGTTTTAGAATAATCAACCCATAGTTACCTATCATAGACATTAATTTAATTATTTTTGTCTTATTACCTAGTTTCCTAGATTCCATTCTATGTTAGTTGCCTTCTAAAATTCCTAGAAGTCAACACATGCTAAAACTGAGTCATGGAGTGCTTGGAAAACATCCTGGAAACCCAATTTAGCATGTCTACTTTATTTCATATCCTCCAAAGTGCATATCTTCTTTTTTCTGAAAAGCTACCTTGTTTTATTCTGATTTAAGGCAAAAGGAAAAGCTAGACTAGGTGTAGTTGACTTATTTTTTGCCCACATCATCCTCCCTCCTTTTCTCATAATAAAAGCATGTATGATTTTTCTTTCCATCCCTCTTTATCTTTCCCACTTGACTTAGCAAATTCATGAGCATCTTCATAGATTTGGAAACTGCTTTATGCACCTATGGGGGATTTGACTAGATTTAGTAAGCCTACTTTTTTACTATTTCAAATGGAATCTTTATGCATTCTATTCTCTCACGTAATGATATATTGTAGTAGCCTATTACTTCACAAGTTTTGCTATTGTACACTTATTGAATACAGATTAGTGTTATGCTCCAATTTCAGTCTCCTTTGGTGTGAATTTTGCATGTTTGATTAGCAATTTTGTGAGTGTAATTGTTCTATCTCTTGGGTTCAATTTCCACATAATTTTCTTGAAGTTTACATCCATCAGGGTAGCCATGGACTTGCAGTCCAACATCCCGAATCTCTTCAAAATATCAATGGTGTATTTTCCCTGAATTAGGAAAATTTCCTCATGCATTTGTCATAATTTTAATCCCAAGAGTAATGCATCAATCCGAGGTCCTTCATTTCAAACTCAAATGCAATATTATTCTTACACCATTCAATTAGTTTCTTATTTCATGTGAGAAATAGGTCTTCCATGTACAAGACCAAAATTAGTGGCTCGTTATCCTTAATCGTGTAGTAAATATTAGAGTCTGCATCACTCTTGATGAATCCCAAGTTTACCAGGTATCCGTCTATTCATCCATACCAAGAACGAGGTGCTTGCTTGAGCCCATATAATGACTTTCTCAGTTTACATACGAGAGAATATTTCTTATGGACAATAAACCATTTTGGTTGTTCGATGTAAACTTCATTCTCGACAATACCATTGAGGAAGGCGGTATTTACATCCATCTGATGTAGCTTCCATCCCATAACTGAAGCAATAACAATGAAGGTTCTTATGGAAGTATATCGATCCATAGGAGAAAATGTCTCACCATAGTCAATTCCTTCTTTTTGAGAGAATACTCTGGAAACAAATTTGTCTTTTTGTTTCTCCATGCTACCATCTGCTCTTTATTTAATCTTGAAAATACATTTCAAGGTCACTACTGACTTCCCCTCAAGTCTTGGTACAACCTCCATACGTCATTCTTCATGATGGTATGGAACTCCTCCATCATGGAATCCTTCCAAACTTGGTGTCTGGAGGATTCTTAGTATGTGGTGGGTTCTAATTCAATGATGTGACTCATCAACGCTACATAACCCGAGAACCTGTGAGGTATTTTTCTTTTGGATTCCACATCGAGCTTTGTGCCCCTCTGCATTCTGCAATGTCTGTTGTGCCTGGATTAATTCCATATATTTGGGAGCATAATCTGGCTTAACTGGATCAATGGGACTGATTGGTTCATTCCTTTCTTCAGACTCCCTCTTAATTTATAGAGGGGGAAATGATCTCATCTCTTCATCGTTATTGATATCCATATCATATCCTCTTATTTTTCAGATACCCATATCTTCTTCAAAGGTCACATCCCGAATGAATTCGATTTTCCTTGATCCCAGGATGTATATTTTGTAAGCCTTTGAAGACTTATTGTATCCCATGAATGTTCCCTCCTTTCCGAATGTTCTAACTTTGGAACGTGAATGTAGACTAGAAAGATACAAAGTGAACCTTCCAACCTAGTGATGACCAGGTTCATCAAGGATCCTTCAATTGTCTTATCTGTAGTGTTGTTAGTTTTCTATCATATGTAATAGACCAAGATCCTCATCTTTGAGGGATAACTCCCTCTGTCTCTCAGAAATCGGTTGAGTAAACTTTGTACTCCATAATTGTTGAAGCATGGGATAGACAGGCATTTGTAGAAACTTTCCACTTCTGATCACCAAATATCTACATGAGATCATTCTAGGTCTAAGAGTCATAACTCATGCTTCTATAGGATTTTTGCTTCTGATCCATCTGTATATCAATGGGATCACTTGTCATTGTAGATCATGGAATTCCCTATAAGTGAAATCCCATCAGATGGTTAGCAATATTTCTTAACAAAATAATGTAGGCCCACTTTTAGTCAATGCTTCAACACAACACACATATGGCCATTATTTGGATGCTTACAGTATCCATTATAGTATACCATTAAGAGTGTGTACTAATCCAAGTATGTTATAAAGGATTTGTCATGCTAGATGGGTTGTGCAACATGGAATACTATTTAAATAATCATGTGTATAGAAAATACTACATAATCCTATTTGTTAATAAAGGAACTGCATGCTCAATTACTTCCTGAATCTAGGAATGTAAATTTGCATAAAACATATTCAAAACTAACCAGATCTAATCTACTAGAGCATGTCAAATGCTTATCTTTTGGTTGTTTTGTTGAAATTCTTCCACGGCCAAGGTCCGTTAATCTTCGTATGCTTGCTGAAAGATCATCATTGTTTGGATCTTCATATCCTTCTTTTAGAAGAATAACTACGAGCAATCATCATTCCTTTCCTCCTTGCGAGGAGTGTCTTCATCAACATCAGCGGCTGAGGCTTCAAGCTTCCTCTTTTTTGAATTGTTACACTGGCTTGCATAGTGGCCATACTTCTTACACTTATAGCATTGTGTGTGTGATAGTTCCTTCTTTTTCTCATTATGATCTGGAGAAGGACTTGGTCTCCTATCTTGGTGCCTATTCTTGTGAAAATTCCTCCATTTTCCTGTGCCTTTCTTGGCATGAGTGATGAAGGATTTATTCTCCTTAACTTGAGAACCATGGAGTCTTTGCCTTGCTAAAATCCTGGTTTCTTCCTGAGTGTAGTCTTCCCACAACTTGTCAAATTTGGGAAACTTGGTTCGACCACTTATGGTTTGGGCGAAAGACTCCCAAGATGGTGGAATACCATTCATGGTGGTCATTACAAGCTCCTTTTCTTCAAGGTTATATCCACTATCCTTTAGTTTGTCCCACAGTTCGGTGATCCTCATGAAATATGAGGCAATGTTCTCAGACTTAGTCATCTTCATATTTGATAGTTTTTTCCTCAATGTGAGAGTCACATTGATGATACTGTGTTCAAATAGATTCTTCAAGGTTTTGAACATCTTTATAGCTGTCGTATTTTCTAATATTTGTAGGACCAAGTGGTCTTTGACCAATTCCACTAGAATCCTTCTTGCTTTCCCATCACCCTTCCTCCACTAGGACTTGGCTTCTTCTGCTTATGGTTCTAGAAATTTATCATTAACAAAATTCAAGAGATCATTCTCTTCTAGAAAGAGAAGAAACCTATGATTTCAGCATATGAAGTGGTAGCCCCCTCAAGCTGATCTTCAACCTTCATTCCAATCATCTTTTCTATAGATCTGAACAAGAAACCCTAGCAGGAGTTAGGTCAAAAATCAAATTTTCAATTTAAAGAAACCAACCTCACAGATAGATGCACCTTGTTAAGGCGAGTTGAGCAGAGGTGAGGTTGATCCAAAGCAGTGGCTTGATCAACATGAAATTTGAAACCCTAATTTCTGCAGCAACGAAATTAGGCCAAAAGGGAAACTTCTCAGAATTGAGTTATGCCTTCACCAAAATATGCGCCCTCCTCAAAGAGAAATTCCCATGGTTCTTTTCTTACCAAAAGGTTTAGTAAAGGATTTGAAAGATGAAACCCTAGTTCCAACAGAGTTCCAATAGACTTACGACAATGACTTCTTCTAGTACTGCTCTGATACCATGTTAGTTTTTACAAGATTATATCAGTATATCTTATTTTCAAATAAACAATAGGATATATAAAATATAAACAAAGCACAAAAACAAATAACACAAGAATTTATCTTGGGAAACCCAATCAGGCACAAAAATATTTCAACCCAAAATATGATGACATCCGATGAATAGTACTCTTTTGTCAAATTTCAATTTGAAATTTTGAATTTTGAATTTTTTTTTTAAATTGTAGAATTAGTTGTCAAATTTCCGAGTTACATTTCTATTTTTGGATTTTCGACTCTATCTCGTCGGATGTTTGAATTCAAGGACGTCGGATTTCCTACTAAACTATTTTCGACCACCCTGTCGTCGGATATGCGACGAAGCATCGTTAGATTGGCGACGTAATTTCCATTTTTGTTTGCAACGGTAACTAGGCCTTTTGCAATGGTAACTTGGTCAATATCTTCGGTTATTCGACGACTGTTGAATTTTAAAATATATAAATTACAGAAACATTCTGACATGTTTTCTATAGAAGCAACAGACGGTTTGTGAAAATTAGTTTATTCCTCGATGGACGGTTTGAGGAATTGTTTTATTCTTCGATGGACAGTTTGCAGAATTATTTTATTTCTAGACGGAATGTTTGCGGACATCATTTTATCGACAGACGGTTTGCGGAAATTATTTTATTCTTCGACAAAACACCATTTGTGGAAATAGTGATGTGTGGACCTTTATTTTTTAAGGTTCTCGATAGTCTTAATTCAATATTTTTGTGAAAAAATGTCAAATAGCAATATTATTGATCCAAATGAACAAAATGGACAATTTCTTGCTAGACTGTGCGATGCAATGAAAATAAGGGGTGATGGGAAATGTTATTTTCCATGTATTCAATGCAGGGGCTTTAAGAGGAGAAGAATATTGATCACAACAACCACAAAACATTGTAGGGAACATGGACATGCTGAGGGGGGAATGAATATCGTCCATTTGTAAGTTTAGCATTATAAAGTTTTTATACTTTTTTCTTTTTTAAATGTATGTATTATTTTAATATTTCCTATATTAACTTATATCTATTGATTTCCTCATGTAATTATAAAGGAAATACATCCTATGTCATATCACCCAGAGGAAGTTATTTGAGAACAGGTACCAGAGGAACATGGAGCTATGCTTAATGGAGAACAAGTTAATAATCCTATTGAAGAAGATGATCATACTAATAACATAGTTGAAAATGATGGTACAAATACATTGATCCATGATTCATTTAATGTTATAATGGATGATGATGATGACGATGATCATGAAAATATTGATGACTTTAATGACGTTCATGATATACCTCTTCTTGAGAAGGCATACGAACCCCTTTATGAAGGCTCCAAAACAAATCTTCTCTTTGCTATATTGTTGATAATGAACTTGAAGGTTATGAATGGTCTTTCAAACATATTAATCACACGGATGTTAAGATATGTAAAATAATCCATCACATATATATGATCGTGATAAAGGTTATATTTGTTCCTCTAATAATTGTATTGTTAATTCATAGTTCAAATTAATATGGATGAAATGTGTTTCGTTAATATTATTTATATATAATATTAACTCTATTTTTATTTTTATTTGATGTATCTTGATAGCTGAATTTTTGTTACCACCATCAAATATTTTACCTCGCACATATCGAGATTTATCTTCCATCATGAAAGAGATTGGAATGCATTATGAAGCAATTCATGCATGCCCCAATGACCATGTTATATATTATAATAAACATGAATTTGCAACAGAATGTCTGGAATGTCATATAAGTAGATATCGAACAGATCAAGTAACAAAAAAGGTGTCTCACAAGGTTCTTTGTTATATTCCCATCATTCCGCGTTTGCAACGACTGTTCAGGTGCAATAACATAGCTCAATTTATGGATTACCATGTATAGAACATAATTCAAGATGATGTTATTTGAATTCCAACAGATGGTTCTGCATTTAGATATATGGAGGAAAATTGGCCTCACTTTAAAGAAGAACCCCATAATCTTAGGATTTCTTTGACAGCAAATGATGTTATTCCATTTGCACATATGAGATCCATTTACACGGTGTGGCCTATTTTTGTTATCAACAATAACATTCTTCCATGGTTGTCAATAAAGAGGGAGCACATAATGTTGTCAATGATTATTCCAGGTATATTGTGTCTACAACTATTTTATTTTTAATGTAGTTGCGGCATCTCATTTATCGTATTTGGTTTCCTAATGTACGTATGGATCATCGTATATGAATTGTTATGTATTTTTTATTGTGTATTGTTTACTGTATTGGCCATAATTAATTTCTTTAATTTATTTATAAACTAATATCCATGATTTCCTTCGTAATCCTGAAGGAATTAATGGGCTTCCACGAGGAATGAAAATTTATCCTAAACAATTCAGTAGGTTGCCCTATTAAGAGCACCTACAAATTGCTCATATATTTGATACAATGCATATCAGAAAGAATGTGACTAAAAAATTATGGAGACTATTCGAGCTAAGGAACGACAAAGAAAAAATTGTGAAATTTTGCAAAGACATTCAAGAAGGAAACAATGCCGCATGAAAGACGTCATTCAATTTCATAGAAACGGAGACCAAATTAATATAAACTCAATTCCATGGACGTTTACAGAGAAAAAAATTAATGTTGTAAAAGAAGTCATGTGGAAAATTAAATTTCCCACTGGATTTTGTGCGAACATGAAGAATATCATAACAAAGAAAGGTGATTTTGCACGGGTGAAAACACATGATTGGAACGCCTTCATGAAGGTAATTATTATGGATATGTCCATATAATTATTTTTTTTAAATTCCAGTGCATATTTATGTTATTTTGTTTGTCTACTCTTTGTTTAAAAAATGATGTGGTTTGTATATTGTTACAGTATGTTCTACCTCTCTCTCTCCCGGACAACTTTGACAACAATGCCAAATAAGTTATATATAATCTTGGGAAATACATGAGGTGACTAGCAATTATTTGCATGTTCTCAGTGTTTCTTTAGTTCATCGTATAATTTAGATTTGTTTTTTTTTGCACTAATTCATGTTATGTAATTTAATGTTTTTTTTGTTAAATATCGTTATTGGTTTTCATCACTTGTAATCTAAACAAATCCATAAAGAATATATAAAGTATTGGAGGAGATAAATCCCTCGTCTCATGTGTGAAATGTAGAAGCATATACCTTAGGAATTTTTCAATGCACAGGAACACTACCTCATACACCAAGTTGATGAGATTGAATTGTGTGGACCTGTGCACTCAAGTTCCATGTGGATGGTTGAGAGGCACTTGAAATTTATGAAGGGTTTGGTTAGACAACGAGAACATGTTGAGGGTTCTATGATGGAGGGATATATGGTATACCAAAACATGTTGTATGTTAGTGAATATATTCCTAATTTAGTGTCAAAGCTCAATTTACGTTGCATTTGTGATCCAGACTCCAATAACAATTTTGAAGGGGAGTACCTGAAGGCAAAAGGTAGATCCAAGAAGGTGAAAGGTAATTATTATCTATTGGATGTTAATTAATATAATACATTTGATTGTTGAATTTTGTGTGTGTGTGTGTGTGTGTGTGTGTGTGTCATACATATTCTATTTGCATATTCAATCTATTGCATTAATTAAGAGTGTATACTTTGTTAAGATAATTTACATTTGTCTTGAGTTTTAATTTTTATTGTCATCGAGCAGTTGGTCAAGAGTGGGAAGCAATTCATTTACACATCACAAACAATCTTAACTGAATGAAGGTATGGTTTGAATGACACAATAAATCGATCATGGAATATCATGGGAAGGTGTGGCTTCATTGGTTAAAGCGGCACATCACAATAGAGGTACCAATCTTATAGAAAGGGAAATCGATTTAGCATATGGTTTAAAAGATAAGCATCCAAGAATATTAATCAACCACTCTAATTCACTTTTTTTGCAAATTACATATTGATGTACACATTGTTTTTTTCCCTGTATGGCCGCATGAACATGCACTTAATCATAAATATTGAATCATTATGTAATCTTTTCATGTATGGCTTGTTGTAGGTAAAAATCCATAAGGTTATGGTGTACAATGGTTGTAGATATCGCATCAAAAAGTTGGATGACACAAAGAAAACATTAGATTGTGGGATATTTGTAGTCTTTGAGGTGACAATGTTTCATCTAGAAGTGGCATTCATCTAGAACTCTCAGAAAATCTATACTATGGGTATCAAGAAGATATTCTCCAGTGTGACTTTAAATTCTTGAATGTAGTTTTGTTCATTGTCAAATAGTACAGATTACGATTGAATCAATGTGATCCCGATAGAACTATTATTGAACATGATAATGGATTTACCATGGTAAATACAAGGTTGTTTGATCCGGGAATGGATCCCTATGTTCTTCCAAGCCAATGTCAATGGGTATTTTACTCTGAGGTTCCAGGTAAAGCGGGTTGGTCATTTTTTGTGAGACAGGATCCAAGGGGAAGGCCGGTAAAGTATAACCTAGAGAAAGGTAATGAAGAGGGTATGGAAAAAGAAGACGATGATGAAGATCATGATCAACATGAGTTAGATGATCATGATGATCCAGAATAATATGTCCAAAGTTGAATTAGATGATGAAGCAAACAATTCCCATGAAGATGATATCAACGATGAAATGATGATCGTAACTGACTTAGATGACGATGATGATATGGCTAATCCTTACAATGTTGACTGGATATGATGATATGGATGATGACTTGGATGAATAAGATGATGAATTCTATTGAAGTGTATGAGGTATGCAATAATTTCTCTACTATATATTACAATTGAATCTTGCGATATAAATATTGAATTTTATTGGTACTGGAAATTCAATAATTTAAGTAGAAGTATTATTTTATCTTATTTGTTTTTAAAAGAGTAAATAACATTAATGAGATCATATTAAATATAGGAGAAACGACGATGCTAAAATAATCCATGACAAGTATCCAAATCTCATACCTGTAAGATCCAAGTCTTGTTATATTGTAAATAAGTTACTTTTTGATATGTTGAATTTTTAAATATTTGACTATTATTATGTAATTTGATTTGAAAAATAAATTAATTTCATCAAATTCAAGATACAAATCTATAATTCACTTTGATTTTAGTTGAATAGATCATGATCATTTTGGATTTGCAGATATATGATTCCAACAGATTTTACAGTGGGACAGTTTGTACATATGATACGCAAAAGAATACATGTAGGTGCAGAGAAAGCAATATTTATTTTTGTGAACAATGTGGTTCCACCTATTGGTAAGTTAAATCTAATAAATTTTAATTTGATGTTCAATGTTTTTGCGGCTAATATTTTTTGGTATTTTCTTTTTTAATAGTTAAGTCCAACGTCTTCATCATCATCAATAGCATCATCATCATCGTCATCGTCATCATCATCATAGTCATTGTTGTCATAACTAACATCATCATAATCATCATCAAATTCATAACCATCATAATCATCGTCAACTTCATAATTATCATAATCATTGTCAACTTCATCATCATCTTCATCATGATACATGGGGCCAATGATGAAAATTTGTATATATGTGTCGTCTTGGTGTGAAATTTGGCATGGTTAGACTAGACACATGCATTGGCAGTGTGAGAGGGTTTCCATACTCGATCATCATCATCATCATAATAATCATGAACTTCATCATCAAATTCATTGCCAAACATGACTGTCACTAACAATTCAAGCAACAAAAACCATACCTATAGATTAATTAATTTATTACATGGAGCCAACGATGAAATTTTTTATATATGTGTCAGCTTGGTGTGAAATTTGGCATGGTTAGAATAGACACATGCATTGACGATGTGGGAGGGTTTCTAGACTCAAACATAATCATCATCATCATCAACAACAACAACAACAACATCATCATCATCATCAACATCATCATCATCATCATCATCATCATCATCAACCGCATCATCAAAAATGATTGTCACTAACAAATCGAGCAATAAAAACCATACCTATAGATTAATTAATGTGTTATGTCATCGTCATCAACATTATCATCATCGTTGTCATCGTCGTCATCGTCATCATCATCATCGTTGTCGTCATCATCATCATCTTCATCATTTCATATGAGATCAACATGGTGATCACCATCTTCATCATCATCATCGTTGTCGTCGTCATCATCACCGTCATCACCATCATCAACATCATCATCAACATCATCATCATCATCAACATCATCATCGTCATTGTCATCATCATCAGCATCATCAACTTCATTTTCAGCTTCATCATCAAACATGAATGTCACTAACAAATTGAGCAACAAAAACCATACCTATAGATTAATTAATGTGCTACGTGGGGCCAACAATGAAATTTTTTATATATGTGTCGGCTTGGTGTGAAATTTGGCATGGTTAGAATAGACACATGCATTGACGGTGTGTGAGGGTTTCCAGACTCAAACATCATCGTCATCATCATCAACAACATCATCATCATCATCATCATCATCTCATCGCCATCGTAATCAACATCATCATCTTCATCATTTCATATCAGATGAAAATGGTGATCACCATATTCATCATCATCATCGTCATCGTCATCATCATCATCAACATTATCATCATCAACATCATCATCAACATCAACAATATCATAATCAACATCATCATCGTCAACACCATCATCAACATCATCATCGTCGTCGTTGTCTTCATCATCTTCATCATCGTCGCCATCATCATCATGTTGAGTAGTATTCTAAACATGTTACAATTTGAACTTTTTATGGTCATCTTTTTCAAACAAAAAATATGACAAAAAAGAGTCATCAAATGTTAAGCTTGAACAACCTAAGTGCAATAAGGGTATTTAAGGGGACTAATTCATTTATGCTTAAAAAAACACAATTCAAGCAATGAAAATTTGCAATTTAATCAAACATTGTATAACCAAATGTTAGTAATGATAACTAGAAAAGGCCAAATTATATAGGATTTAGACTAGTCCATATATTGATATTGAACACTACGTTTTATGATTTTGTCTATATTGACTTTTACCAGAGTTAAATTACTTTAATTTTTTTTCTATATTAATTGTTGAATATATTAGTTATGTTCATTATAGTTTTTTTATTTAAATTAACTATTTAAGAATTTAATTATATTTACTACAATCACTCTAATTTATAAAAATTTATATCCATTAATGATTATGTTAAATATATTATATATTTTATTAACTATGTTAAAGGAATAGACTTATAAATTCATTATTTTAAGGAAAAAAAACAACTTAGACTTAATAATTATACAAGTTTATATAATAGTGAGACATTTCACAAAAAGTAAAAGAGGTTTATGTTGTACTATAATGTTTAATAAAGAATAGTAAAGGGTTATGTCACATCATAACATTAGATAAGGAGTCAAAGAGGGTTACATTGGATTTCAATTTTCAATAAATAATAAAGAAGGTTATGTAACATATCAACATTTCACATATAAAGTCATCTTTTGTCCCATTCTCATGTGAATAATGTTGATTTATGATAAGTATTATTTTCTAAGTAAATAATGTTAATTAATGTTGACTATTGTTAATTAAAGATGGATAATAATAACCAATATTGATTAACATTACTATGGTTTCTAGAATGTTTACTAATATTGAAGAGTGTTGAATAATGGTATGTTACATTTTGAATAATTATAACTATAGTAGTAATTATTATTATTATTAAATAAGATTAGTCTTGATTAGGTTTAGTTATGCTAATCTATGCTTTATGAAGGTTAAGTGATATTGTAACATTATAATGTTATGTCACAATCGTATGCTCGATAATAATAATAAAAATAAGTTTATGTTACATTTTGATGTTTTAAGAAATAAAAGAGGGTTGTGTCATATAGTGATATTGGCTAATGTCAACTTATTTATTGTGAGTAATGTTGCCTTATGTTGACTAAGAGATGATTCATGTTGACTAATCATAAAGTTGAGTAATGTTGACTTAATTTAACTAATGTTGGATAAGATGACTAAATTTGACTATACTTAGTTATTATGTTTACCATGCTAAATAATGTTGGCTTACAATGGCTACTTTGTTGACCAACCTTAACTAATATTGTAGAATTTGACTAATGTTCACCAAGTTTACTTATGTTCATTAATGCAGAATATGTTTATCGATGTTTTCTACTTAAATAATAATGTTGAGTAAGGTAAACTAATTTCATGTCACATTGCTAATATTATTGCTAGTTACACTAAATTAAATAATATAATAATTAATTTATATTAGTTATGACTTAGTGTTAATTGGGGTTAAAACATCTTACCATGCTTAATAAGAAATAAACCATACTTATGTCTAATGTTAACAAATTTTAACTTTATGCCATGGAAGATCATATGAATGTTGATTAATTATGATCTTTGTTGACTAATGACAACTAATATTTACTAAAACTAGATAAACTTGACTATGTTCATCGATTTTACAAATATTGACTCATGTAGATTAATATTGGAAAATATTTACTAAAGTTTACTAATGCTCATTATTTTCACTAAGTTTAAAAATAATGAGAATTAGTGAACACATTCAACATCATCATCATCGTCGTCATCATCATCATCATCATCATTGTCATCATAATCATCATCGTCAACTTGATCATCATCTTCATCGTCAACCATGATTGTCTCTAACAAATCGAGCAAAAAAAATCATACCAAAAGATTAATTAATGTGCTACGTGGGGCCAACGATGATTTTTTTTATATATGTGTCGGCTTGGTGTGAAATTTGGCATGGTTAGACTAGACACATGCATTGACGGTGTGGGAGGGTTCTAGACTCAAACATCATCATCATCATCATCATCTTCATCATTTAATATGAGATCAACATGGTGATAAACATCATCATTGTATTCATCGTCATCATCAACATCATCATCATCAACATAATCATCAACATCAACATCATCATAATCATCATTATCATCATCGTCATTTCCATACCTAGAAATACGGATGACATTTAGCATCATTGGTTTGGTGAGGTCATCGGATTCTTCATCATGTCATAAGACATCATCATCATCATCACCATATTCATCATAATTTTCATTATCATCATCATCATCATCATCTTATTCATCATCATATTTGTCATCAACCTCTTCCTCGTCAACATCTTCATCATCATCAATTTCTTCATCATCATCATCATCGTCATCGTCATCACCATCTTCTGTTAGATTTTTATCATTCAAGCTAGCATTATCTTAGGATCTTTAACTGAGAGAATAACAAGCACAGCAATCAAACACAAGAGACAATATACACAAATATTTTCCTCAGGGAAACCATAAAGGAGAAAACCTCGCAACCTCCTCAGAGATAGAATCAGCATCAAAAGCAAAACCCCATAACAGTAAGATGATCTCCCAACATCAGTAGTATCTCTCTCTCTTGTCCCAGCAACTTCTTCTCTCTCAGTTATGCGCTACAACTGAGTGTGAGTGAATGTGTGATAAATAGAGAGACTCACTCTCTATTTATACTAATTCCCGACTTGATAATATCTCACTAGGGCCAACTTCTCTATGAGACTCTATTAACCCTAGGGCCCCACAACTGCGGGGACTTTAACCCTTGATAAATAGGAAGGGTTACCCTCTATGACTTTACATGAATTTTTTACATTATTGAATCTCTCGATAGGAACATCAGGGCATGACATGACTCAATTATATTACAGATACTTCCTATAATAAACATCAAGGTACAATACATAAAATATACAAGTGAATACATTCTGAAGTTTCAAATACATCAACACTCCATCTTAACTAGGAAGGTATTCTCTCAACACAATTTATTAGCATGGGTCTTCTTCTCTGTATCCACTGGAATATCATCGAGTTCTCATAATATTCATCTTCATTACTGGATCTGGATCATCACTGCTGGATCATCATCATTGGATCTGGATCATCACTCAATCTGGATCTTCACTGTTGGATCATCATCACTCAATCTGGATCATCACTATTGGATCATCGTCACTGGATATGGATCATCACTCAATTTGGATCATCACTGGGTCATCATCACCAATGCTATCTCTCGATTCTTCTCGTCATAGGAAGTTCTATAGATCCAGCCCTTTTTCATGCTGGTTGTAGGCCTAGCCTCCATGTAGGTATTCTTCAGTGCTTATATATGACCCTAAGTCAGAATGGCCCACCCAGCACTTACATCTAACCATGAGAGGAACACATCCAACAACCATGTCAGAAAGGCACACTCAGCACTCACATCTGACCATGGGAGGAACACATCCAAGAACCATGTCAGAAAGGCCCAACACTCACATCTGATCATGGGAGGAACACATCCAAGAACCATATCAGAAAGGCTCAGCACTTATATCTGACCATAGGAGGAACACATCCAAGAACCATGTTAGAAGGGCTCAGCACTTATATCTGACCATGGGAGGAACACATCCAAGAACCATGTCAGAAGGGCTCAGCATGTATATCTGACCATGGGAGGAACACATCCAAGAACCATGTCAGAAGGGCTCAACACTTATATCCAACCATATGGGGAACACATCCTGTATCCATTCTAGAAGGGCTCAACACTTATATCCAGCCATGTGGGGAACACATCCTGCATCCATGCTAGAAGGGCTCCGCACTTATATATGATCATGTGGGAACACATCCCACAGTCTCCTCAGAATGGCTCTGCACTTACATCTGATCATGTGGGAACACATCCCATAGTCACATCAGAATGGCTCTGCACTTACATATGATCATGTGGGAACACATCCCACAGTCACATCAGAATGGATCTCAGCTCTAGGCTGAGTATTCCTGGTAACTGACCAGGTGCCTCCATTCTCCCGAAGAATGGCCTTCAGTGCTTATATATGATCATGTGGGAAAACATCCCACAGTCACCTCAGAATGGCTCAACACTTACATCTGACCATGGAAGGAACCAATCCTCTCACCATGTCAGAATGGCTCACGGACTCATCACTTCCCCTTGGAGGGAACCTTGATTTGGAGAACACCAAGCTTCTCCCTAAAGTACTCAAACTTCACTCTGGCCAATGGCTTAGTCAACACATCAGCTATATGTTCATCCGTCGCAACATACTGGAGCTTCATTGTGTTGATGTAGTTGTAACTTCGGAATGTATTCATCTGTATTTCTTATGTATTGTAACCCGATGTTTATTCCGGGATGTATTCTAATGTATTTTAGTCATGTCATGCCCCGATGTTCCGATCGGGAAGTTTCTATAATGAGAAAGTCATGTCAAGTCATTGTGGGTAACTCTCCTATTGATCAAGGGTTAAAGTCCCCACAGTTGTGGGGCCCTTGGGTTATTAGAATATCCTAGTGAATTCGACCCTAGGTGAGTCATTGTAAGTGGGGGCAATAGTCCCCACCATTTTGTTACCCTCCTATTAGTCAGAGGAGGCAAAGTCCCCACAAGTGGTGGGGCACTAGGGTTATTAAACACTCCTAGAGATGTCGGCTCTAGTAAGTAATTGTTGAGTGAGGCCGACATGTTGGAGTGCACTTCAAGTGAATGGAAGAATATAACTAGAGAGTGATAGCCTCTCTATTTATCACTTGCAACACTCACGCTCACTCATTGGGGGCGCATGAGTGAGAGGAGAAGCTCTCTCAGTGTGAGAGAGAGAGACTGCTGTTGTGTGGAGATCATCTTACTATTTTGGGGATTTTATTGTTTTGGTGTTGATTCTATCTCTGAGGAAGTTGTGAGGTTTTCTCCTTTATGGTTTCCCTGAGGAAAACTCTTTGTGTCTCTTGTCTCTTGTGATGTGCTTATGTTTTATTGTTGTTCTTGTTATTCTCTCAGTTAAAAGATCCTAAGATCATAATGCTTGCTTATATAATGAAAAACTAACATGGTATCAGAGCTAACCTAAGAATAAGACATTGTGCAGCTATAGAATATAGGGCTTCTTACTTTTTGGGTCTCTCTCCACAATCTATCAGCAAAAGTATGCTAGGATGACTCTCCATTGAAGGGCGAATCTTTCTGTCGAAGCGGAATTCGATTCTGAGAATTTTCAGTTTTCGATGCAGAAATTAGGGCTTTCTATAGAAGAGGAATTTTTGAGTGAGACCAGCATAGGATTTTTCTCCTCATCAAAACCGAAGTTTGGAGACCTGGATCAATAAATTTGGTTGGGTGAAACTCCAGGAAAGTCAAACACTAGTTTGACCCCGAGCTTGAAAAACCCTAAATTCTAAAACTGATAAGTTTTGGTACAATCGATATATTCTGATTTTGGCGAAGTCTCAGAAGCTGAAAATAATAGGAGCCTAAGATAAAATCCTGATGAACACTGTGTCCAAAACTCAGCCTCATATTCGCTATATTCTTGGAGATATGATCCCTCCAAGTTAGGGTTTCATCCTCTTCCACAATTCATCCCTAAACAGGACACCTGGGAATAATTGCAATATCTTGGGCTACAGAGGTCCAAATGGAATTCCTGAAAATGTTCCAGAAATGGAACGGACAATAATTTTGGTGGTCTGAAGATTAGACTTAGAATATGAACCAGTGACACATGGCATTCCATACAACTTCGTTGTTCTGAACAGTCATGTAACAAGTCACCTTGGGAAAAGGATAATAATCCCAAATGGTAAAACCAATTCTGATTAAACCTATGGTGTTAGATCAGGGATAGGTGAGGTTATCTTAGTGAGAAATTTCAGACATAGAGGATCAATAATTTTGGAGATATCATAGAAACAGAAACAGGCATTTCTGTAGAAGAAATTGGAAATCTAGGGCTTCCTGTTCCGGGAGCTTCCCTCCACTGTTTTCAGAAAATGAGTACATTGGACAGCTCCATTTGGAGAGATATATCTATCCAATCATATCTGAAAGATTCAAAGTTTGAAAAATTAGGGTTTCTATGACAAACCCTAGATCAGCCAGCTACAGAACCAGGACGAACACCAAAAATTGGTAAGATTTAAATCCTTTGTTATTTTCATTTGAGGTTCTCATTTCAAAGTGATCTAGCACATCAGCTTGATGACAAGATTGTTTAAGTTGAGAAATTCCAAGAATGGAAGTATATGATCTCTCTAAATAAAATGAATTGGACACCTACATGAGTAGAAAGATTCTAGTTCCAGAGGGAGATGAGGATAGAAGCCTTACACAAGAAGAACATGGTCAAGACCAAGAAGATCATTGTTGATTCAGTCATGAATCAACTTGTACTACAAGTGTCTCCCTAAAGACACCGATGATGTTTTGGTTCCTTGACCAGGCTATTTGAAGGGAAGAACAGAATTCAGAATATGACCTTAAGAAATCAGTTGAAGAATGTGAAGATCCATAATGCAGAGACCATGTAGTCATAAGGGTCTCTCAAATAAAAGAACAACTTGAAGCGGAAGTGAAGAATGCAGAAGTGGTGATGGCCACCTTGAATTGACTCCTAGGATCATGTGATTCATTGATGCGAGGAATATGTTCTAGAAGGAAGTGATTACTTTCAGCAGACTCCGAAAAGAAGAAGAAGCTCGACTCATAAGAAGAGAATAGAAGATGGAAGCAACTGAAGATCAAGCTCTCGCCTTCCAAAGAAGATCCCTCAAGCAATGAGGAATACAAAGGACTCAACTCTAGAAGAACCTCTTATCCATCCTAGCATTTGGATAAGAAACGATGCTATCATGAATGAAGAAGACGATGAAGCTGAAGACTCAAGAAGGAGTATACCCATGAAACAAATAAAGATAAGTATTCAATTGTCATTTCATAATATTGTTTTGTTATGCATTTGTTTATATTCAGTTGATGTATCATGCATGATAGGATGTTTGTGTTGGGCCCTGGAATTGTCCATTTTTCCATCATTTATTGACATACCTTTCATCCATTTTCTTACCATTATTTCTCATTTTTCATTCCATTTTTCATCCATTTGTTGTAGCTGCGCGTTGAACAGCCTACTACTTCCATTGATGTTTTAAGTGGTTAATAGTGATTATTTTCTTTTAACTTTGATGAATTAAAGATTATTATGCATAATTTTACTAATGATGGTTTATGGAGTGATTTTCCACGTACAGGATGCTCATAGCTAGCTGTTACAGCCTTAACCAAAAACACATGCCACATAAGAACGCCTTGATTCGCGTCTTGATTTGTGGGTAGATGAAAACGAATATCAACAATCCTAGACATGGGTTTTGTGCGTAACATCATCATTTACCTGGCTCATGAGTAAATCACCAAACAAAGCTACGGTTTGAGATATGCAGGTGGTTCTTTGAGAGGGTATTTTCCAGATTTGGTGTTGCGGCCGGTTCCAAAATTGCCATGTTCCAGCTATTGTAGATCACAAGTTGGGGGTTCAGTTCTTCATTTCATTGAGATAATTTTATGTATAAATATGTAATCAATCTCATTGAGAATGGGAGATATATTGATGGAGATTATGCATGATATATGATAGATTAGGCAGGATAGGAGATGGATGATAGAAGATGCAAAATAGGAGAGAACACAATGTTATGATGTAGGATTTGATCCAGATCTATTGTAATTATTCCATTATGATAATACATGCTGGCATTTTCTTCATTCTGGAGTTGTAGACTTTTATTGTGGAGATCCAGCTCTGCTCAGTGGAGGAAGGGCCCTCTTCCCTTAGCAGATGCTCGTAGTGTTAATTGTAAGTGTTTTATTTTGTAGATCTGTTAATTGTTAACTCATGTTTTTATTCATTAGATTTATCATAGTTGTTTTATTATTCAGTTCATGTTTTATTCATTTGATTTATCATAGTGTTCTTCTGTTAATTCATTTTGATAGATCATTGGCCAACTTAGCATTGCTTTCAGGTTTATGTATTTAGATCTTGTTTTATAATAATTTATTTTATTGAAGTATGATTAGATTTACAGTGTGACTTCATGAATAGGCTTAGGTTTGATTTATTTTCAAGCAAGCCTTGACCTAGTTTACAAATAGTTTCGATTGCATACCAATATATCAATAGTGTCAGGTAGAAATTGTACTCGCATATATTTTGCACGGTAGCTTTGAAATAAAAGACTTCCTTGGGTTGATAATTTATGTTTAGCACTCTGCATGTTAAGTTTTAATTAACTGGCATATAGTGGGCATGACATTTTGGCGTCATTGTCGAGAAAGTTATCAATTGTGCAATAATACATCTGACATTGTTTTGCAGATGCATTGCTAAAATAGGGCATGTAGGTTGCATGATTACATTTCAGTTTATTGAATTTATTTTGAGTGTTAATTTTTTTGTCTTTACATTTAGTTTTATTTCATTTTCAATCTTTGCAGCATAAATCTTATCATTCCCCTTAGTGGTGTTGTAAGCACCACCCATTCTACTAACAAGTTGATAGGAACATTCGAAGGAGGAGCCTTATAATAGCACATGAAGAATCTATGAAGAGATGGCAAGTGAGAAAGATGCGGAAGTTGTTACCTTTGAATTTTCCATCAAAGATTCGAGAGGAGTGGCACGAACGAAAATAATTCCCCCACATGTTCTACCAAATTTTCATGGTTTGGAAAATGAAGACCCTGATGTATTTTTATTTCAATTTGAAGTACTTTGTAGAGGATATGGTTATTGTGCTAATGATCAAAAGTTGAATGTGTTTCCCCTTACTCTAAAAGGAGCAGCCCTTCGATGGTTCATAAGCCTTGGTGGGAATTGTATACAAACTTGGGAAGACATGAAACATGTATTCTTGAAAAGATACCAAGATTATTGCAAGGTCAATGAAGACATCTTCGAAATGACACAAGGAGAAGAAGAGAGTCTAGAGGAATACATAGAACGATTTCAATATAACCTCCAAATATCCAAGCAGAGGAATCTGGGGAAGGAAATCTTAAAAACACTTCTACTCAAGGGAATCCAAGCTGAATGTTTAGAAATATTGAATCTGATCGGAACAGGTAATGTATTTCAGTTAGCATATGATGACATTTGTGAGTTATGTAAAAGGTATTCAAGAGGAAGCTTCAATACTAGTAAGAATTCTAAGGAAATTGTATCTCTATTTTTGAAATCTGTTGCAAAAACAAGAGTTTTATGAGCTGAAATCAGTAATTTATTTGAAAATTCTAGTGGTGGTATCAATGATTCACTAAATTCAGAATGGGTTATTTTGCAAGATAAGGAAAAGCAGGAGGAGATAAGAGAAGCAAGGGACTTCCCTTTGGATAGTCTTGAAAGTTGTGGTATATGTGACTTGAATCATTCCACAGATCATTGCCCCTCCTTACCGAAGATGAAAGAAACATATCAAAGAGATCTGGGAGTTGCAGCCAACTTGTTGCAACAGTCATGTCAACCATGGCCTACATCTATGGTTCAAAATTCTAGCCCTCTATTTCCTTACTTTCATACTCAGCCGTTGAATACTCTTCCACCATGGCAGCTGTTGCAACCTCAATTTAACTCTTACCTACCTTACCCACAAGGTTGGAATGGCCCATCTTATGATCATATGGCCACTCTCCCTCATGTTGCAACACAACTTGGTCCCTCAATATCAACCTCACAACTCAATCATCTACATCAGCCACATCTATGTTCTCATCAAACTCCTTGGTATCCAACACAATTTCCTGTCCAATCCATCATCCACCATAACCATAATAAAGCAGTATAGTATGCTTACAGTGCTGAACTGCAAAATGTTCGTTCACTTCCCTCTTGTTCTACCTCATCTACACCGCTGCAAAAAGGATGTGCGTTGTTGCAGCAAATCTATACGAGGCTTGAACATATTTTAACTCCAATTTTTGCAGATGGAGTTTCTTCTAGTCCTCATAAGCAAGCAGATAAGATCAACAATACACACGTAATATTTGATGGAGAACAGCCATTGGAACCAAAAGCATCATTCACATCATTAGATCTAAAACACTTATGCATTGAGGAAGATCAGTTTAATAAGGAACTTTATGGTGTAACATTCATGAGCAATCAAGGGAACAAAGACTATATTGAAGCTTGGTTTCAATCTGTCATCAGTCTGCAGCATCATTCCATGCTTCACCAATTCTTGGCACCATCATTTCAAGGGAAGTTGATCTCTCATATCCTAGCATTCATAAATTTATATTTTTCTGTTGGGAGTATGAGCATACTTGAGTCACTTTTTCGAAAATGGATCCATTGGAAATATGCATACACTTGAAATTTTTTTTATATTTCCAAGTAGAATAGGGTAGGATAGAGTAACAGAATAAAACCATGCTTTTGTTTGCTTTTTATTTTTGAATAAGTATGCTCTCTTCTTGCACCTTGTTGCGATCTGGAAGATCAAAAAGTAGAAAGATAAGGAATGGGTATGAGATGTTTTCATGAATTCCATAAAAATGCACATGCTTTATTTCAATATTATGACATTTTTTAAGAGTTGCAGCTTCGGCTGCAACAGACTGTGCAAGTCAATCCAGGTACTCAATGCTTCAAATATTTGGTATGGATGTGTGTTATATTATAATTTACATTATTAAAATCATTCACATCTATTTCGATCACTTTTGGGGGGTTAAATTTAATTTATTGGATTTTTGTGACATTTTGGCTTGAAAATTTTACTGAAACATAGACGGGACAGCCCATTTTTGGAGACCAAAAGAACTTATTTTTAAAAATTGTTTATACCCCAAGTATCCCTTTGAATCTAGTTTCCAAAACAATTTGAATTTTTACGATTGGGTGTCAAACGAAAATTTTATGGCCACAATACTAACAGGGTGTCAAGCTGGAAGCTTAGGAACAGAGCTTGGACAGTCCATTTTTGGATGCCTTATTGGACATATTTTGCAAACCTGTTTCATTGGTATATTCCCCTATGAATCTAGTTTACAATTCAATTTGAATCACTCCATTCCAATGTCGTACGCAAATTTTATGACCAAAATACCGACTGCCTGTCCCAAATCTGCATTCCTGAAACTCTATTTTCTAGACTGTTCATTGGATTATTTGACCTATCAATTCTTTTTGGATTCAAAACCTGTTTCTAATTGAGATACCTACATGAATCTAATTTCATCTTCAATTTGAATCACATCAATCCGTTATCAAACGAAAAAGTTGATCCTAAAACCGTGACTGTTGGTGTAGTCCAGAATTCAAAAAGACACCTTGTCATGCAGGCTGTTAATGAGTGATTTGGAAAATCATTGCATAGAATTTTAAAAACCTGTTTCTAATGGAAATAGACCTATGAATTTAATTTAATTTGGCTTTGGAATCACTCAATTTGGACAAGGAACGAAGAAGCTATGATCAAAATACCGTTGGTGAGTCTAAATGGACATTGCTCTGCCGCAAGTATAAAATGGATTTTGCTTTGTTCATTTTTCTTTGGATTTGTTTTATGAGTAATTGCTTGTTGTTTTTTTTCATAAGTGTTGGGTGAAGAGAGACCAATCATCTCTATTCTTCCATCATCTCATGTTTTATTGCAGGCAAATGCTAGGTTTTGCAGGTCCTTGGAAGAAGAAGGTCAATGCATGCATAAGTGACTCTTAAAGACTTTTTATCAATTTGAAATTGGATTGAGCACATAAAAAAAATGGAGAGATTGATGTGCAAACCATACAGAGTCCAATGTTTCCGAAGTCAAGTCCCATTGCTACATGCCAGAAATCATTTTTAGACACCTGTCATCCCACTTGTTGCTGAAAGAAACACCTCAAGAAGCCAATTTCCCTATGGTAGATTCATTCACCCTCCTCATTTCAAAACCCCAAAAATCCATTCATGTCGAATTCCCATTTTCCACTGCTTATGTATTCACCATAACCATTTTATTTCCCATTACTACTACATCATGACTTCACATATACTTTTCGCTTTTGAGTTTCATGTTGGTCCTATTTTTCACTATGATTCTTCACAATCATTTATTTTGTACTCGTATTGGATGATGTGGAATGCATTAAGGTCCACCTTCTAATGGTCTTGTCCCATCGACTCCGACACATCATCTGGGATCAAGATTAGAGTTTTTATAGTGCCCTGGTATCTGCATGAATCAATGGCAGATTTCCTTGTTGTTAATCATGGGGATTCATCAATGCCTCTTGATTGACAAATCTTGTAGGTGACTCGACTCCAGCACATTCATTCATACCTGTCAAGATGCACTAAGGTACTTTAGAGCTCACTGTCATCAAAGGTGAGTTTCTTCACATTGGTTAACGGCATACATTAATGGTTGGTAATCCAATGATTTCTTTCCATGCTTGACTTCAGCACATTCATTCGCATGGTAAGAATTGTACCCCGATTTTGTAGCAGCTGAAGATTATGTGATCTAATGGTTTCAACAATGATTTGCAGCATCATTTGTTCAATAGTTTGGCAATTCCTTTCCATTTTCAGTTCAGCAGTTGATTTTCAGAATAAGAGAAAGGACTTTCTGCTTCTATGGTAGAATTTATGCTCATCAATTGTCTCAGCAGTTAGTCTTACATGCAACCAGCACAACATTATGAATCAAATTCAGTCTCATCCAGTTTCAGCTCTCATATACATATGTCCTGGCATCAGATCAGCCTACATAGCTCCAGCATACACCAGTCCATTCATCTCAACCAAGGCTTCCATGGAGGTAAAACTTGAGGTAAAATAGCATGAGTTTTTTATTTATTAAAGATTTGGAGAAATGTCATGAAGAAACACTAAGCATTAGCCATTTCTATTTTCTAAATATCCTTTTATGTCCATCCATTCTCATCATTTCCCACTCAGTTTTAACACTTCATTATTCATGCACATCCACTTCAAATTCCAACCCAACATCTCACCAACCCAACTGACCAAGCATATAAAAAAAGGGGATACTTTATTGTTGTTACACAAGAACCAGCAATAGGAAGTTTTGCTGCTGCTACACAAGAACCAGCAGTAAGAAAAATCTTGTTGCTGTCACACAAGAACCAACAACAAGAAAAGAATCATTGCTGCTGTCAAACAAGAACCAGCAGTAAGAAAATAAGTCTTGTTGCTGCCACACAAGAACCTACAACAGAGGATGCATTTCAAAGGTATGTGTTTCTTGGTTCACCTAATACATATTCTCCACATGAAGGTTGGAGGGCTACAAAATTCAGTGGAATTTCCATATTTTATCTTGGGGCAGCCACATCTTTGCTACTTCATCTTAATTACATGATCTATGCTATATTCTTCTCCATGGAGCAATGGGCCAGCTGTTACAAGTGAAATGTTTGTGAGAATTTGAGAATCATCGAATGCTGCATATGTTAAGTTTGGGGGAGATGGCTACTTTCCAACTAAGAAACAAACTCCTACTTTCCATGAGGACATGAAAAATTATTCAATTTGGGGGAGGAGCTACTATGCTTGCTGCTTTTTCATTCACATTCATAATTTGGATGCATATTGTTCTTCACATAAAATGTCGAATTTGAATTGAGCATATCTCACAAACATCGAATTGGATCCTCATGAAATTCGGATAAGGAATGCATAACAGCATGATGAACAACCGTGGCAAGTTTCATCTCAATCCAATGCACGGTTTTTGAGAAAATGGCCATCATCACCTACAGCTAATTCACATTTTTCTCAAAATCCGTGATGTGGGTTTGTTTAATTTTTGGTGAGGATATGCACTATAATGGTACTTACCTGCTTGCAAAATTTCAGCCCAACCTAGTTTGTAGTTTTGAAATATTGGCTCTGGAAGTTCAGCTACAATACATTTTTTTCATGTTCAAAAGTGCAGAATTTGATTTGGGCATATCTTTCAATTGGTAAGTTAGATTTACACGGGTATTGGGTTGCATGAGGACATGCAACAAGTTCAGTTTGGGGGAGATGTTGGGCCCTGGAATTGTCCATTTTTCCATCATTTATTGACATACCTTTCATCCATTTTCTTACCATTATTTCTCATTTATCATTCCATTTTTCATCCATTTGTTGTAGCTGCGCGTTGAACAGCCTGCTACTTCCATTGATGTTTTAAGTGGTTAATAGTGATTATTTTCCTTTATATTTGATGAATTAAAGATTATTATGCATAATTTTACTAATGATGGTTTATGGAGTGATTTTCCACATACAGGATGCTCATAGCCAGCTGTTACAGCCTTAACCAAAAACGCATGCCACATAAGAACACCTTGATTCGCATCTTGATTTTCGGGCATATGGAAATGAACCTAAAAAATTTGAGACATGGGTTTTGTGCGTAACATTCTAATTTACCTAAATCGTGACAAAATCGCCAAACAAAGCTACGGTTTGCGATATGCAGGTGGTTCTTTGAGAGGGTATTTTCCAGATTTGGTGTTGCGGCCGGTTCCAAAGTTGCCATGTTCCAGCTGTTGTAGATCACAAGTTGGGGGTTCATTTCTTCATTTCATTGAGATAATTTTATTTATAAATATGTAATCAATCTCATTGAGAAGGGGAGATAGATTGATGGATATTATGCATGATATATGATAGATTAGGCAGGATAGGAGATGGATGATAGAAGATGCAAAATAGGAGAGAACACAATGTTATGATGTAGGATTTGATCCAGATCTATTGTAATTCTTCCATTATGATAATACATGCTGGAATTTTCTTAATTCTGGAGTTGTAGACTTTTATTATGGAGATCCAGCTCTGCTTAGTGGAGAAAGGGCCCTCTTCCCTGAGCAGATGCTGGTAGTGTTAATTGTAAGTGTTTTATTTTGTAGATCTGTTAATTGTTAACTCATGCTTTCATTCATTAGATTTATCATAGTTGTTTTATTATTCAGTTCATGTTTTATTCATTTGATTTATCATAGTGTTCTTCTGTTAATTCATTTTGATAGATCGTTGGCCAACTTAGCATTGCTTTCAGGTTTATGTATTTAGATCTTGTTTTATAATAATTTATTTTGTTGAAGTATGATTAGATTTACAGTGTGATTTTATGAATAGGCTTAGGTTTGATTTATTTTCAAGCAAGTGTGACCTAGTTTACAAATAGTTTCGATTGCATACCAATAGATAACAGTGTCAGGTAGAAATTGTGCTTGCATATATCTTGCACGATAACTTTGAAATAAAAGACTTCCTCGGGTTGATAATTTATGTTTAGCACTCTGCATGTTAGTTTTAATTAACTGGCATATAGTGAGCATGACAGTTTGCATTAACGACAGTATGCTACTAATATGCATGTGATGGGTAAGTAGCTCATGATGCTATACAACTCTCCATTGCTACTTATCTAGAATGAAACCTCTTTGCTGACATATTGGATTAGTGCGCAATCGCAACATTGTCCTGGTAGAGATGGAAGGCATCTAGAAAGTTTCAGTGAGATATGGATAAATGTTGTATTGGCTAAAGTAGTTGCATGATCATATATTTATGCATAAGTATTTGCCAGTATGAATATTCCTTATGAAATGTTCTAACCATACAACTGCATTTGACTTGTAGGAAATATCGCATATATAATCACCTACAAGCAAAGAAGAATGAAGACTTGTTCTGAAGAACAAGGGACGACAGTTCAAAGACAAAGAATAATATGACGAGTGTAGTGACATCATTGATGCAAAACCTTCCAGCCATGAAGAAGTAACCAAGAAGAAATGGAAGACCAGTTCAAGAAGAATGATGTCGAGGATGCAGTATCGAGACCTGAAGAGAAGTTCGTAGTTCCATCATGCAGTAGATAGAAACATCGTAGGATACAAAGCAAGAATTGTAGCACGAGGCTTCTCACGAAAAGAAGGCATAGACTACAAAGAGACATTTACAGCCACTGGAAGTGAAGTCACATGACATGCATAATCATGTGTGCAAATGAAAGAAGGCATTGTACGACTTCAGAAGACACCCATGGAATAACACATACATGATGAGCCTGATGAAGATCTTAACTTTCGCTACAAGGTTGAAGATGCAATTCTATACACTAGATGGTCACATAGAATATTAGTAGCATAGGAAGCTACTTGTCACTCCAGTACATAGAGCACAGAAGACAGAGGGAGTATGATGCTTTGCTTCAGAGGGAGTGACTATAGAATATCTTGAGGTTCGACATGGTACGATAGGATGGGTATATTACTGATGACTCTAGGATTTACTGAGAGTAAAGTGGATTTCAACCTTTGCTTTAAAGCAGAAGACCAATCATGCTCCTGTTATGTGTCGATGCATTATTTTCTAGGCATAGAGGTGTGGACAAGGGAAGTATGCAGTAGAGATCCTGAATAGGTTCAAGATGATGGACTGCAAGATTATGGCCACACCTATGGCGTCAAACCTGAAGCTATTGAGTGATGCTTCATCAGAGATGGTTGATGCTACAATGCGTCGTCAGATGATTGGTTCCTTGATATACCTGACGAACACGAGACCAGACAGTTGCTTTGCTGTGAACACCTTAAGCCAGTACTTGACAGATCCGAGAAGTGTTCACTTGATTGCTGCAAATCATATTCTGAGGTACCTAAAGGGTACAGTTGATTATGGGCTCAAGTATGATACGAATTAGAAGATTAACCTATAGGGCTATGTGGATTCGTATTGGGCAGGCAGTTCCATTGATAGGAAGATCACTTCGAGGTGTTACTTTAGTATGAGATCAAGTGTGATCTCTTGGTTTGACAGGATGGAGTCCTGCATGGCGCTGAGTACAGCTGAGGCAAAAGATGTTGCCACTTGTGATTTGAGAGGTAGTATGTTTCTTTTGAAAAACTACTATTTGATTTGATTGATCTGACTTGCATTTTGGTATGATGTAGAGAGGAGCAATGAAGCTCCAGTTTGTGATGTAGATCAAGATCTCTCGAAAGGAGTTCTAGCATAGTTGGTGAGATAGGTTGTTCGAGCATAAATCCTGGCGAAGCTCGTAGGTTGTTCAGACGTAAACGGTCCTGTAGGTTTTCCTCGGATGTAATTGGTCCTGGAAAAGCTCGCAGATTATCCTTGCATGTAATCAGCCCTGATGTGATTCTATGCTAGAAATGGCGAGACTGAAGTTTGAGTACTTCAGGGAGAAGCTTGGTGTTCTCCAGATCGAGGTTCCCTCCAAGAGAAAGTGATGAGACCCATAGCCATTCTGACATGGTGAGAGGATTGGTTCCTTCCATGGTCAGATGTAAGGGCTGAGCCATTCTGTCATGGTGATAGGGTTGCTCCCTTCCATGATAGATATGAGTGTTGGCCATTCTGTCGAGCAGGACAGATGTAAGGGCAATCACCATTCTAAGAATGGAGCCACCTGGTCAGTTACCAGGATCACTTAGTGTAGGACTGAGTAGCCATTCTGATGTGATAAAGGGATGTGTTCCCACTTGATCAGATGTAAGGGCTGAACCATTCTGTCATGGCTAAAGGATTAAGTTCCTTCCATGTCAGATGTGAGTGTTGGCCATTCCAACGAGCAGGTCGGATGTAAGGGCAACTTCCATTCTCTAGGAGAATGGAGGCACCTGGTCAGTTACCAGGTATCTCAGTCAAGGACTGGGGGGCATTCTGATATGACTGTTGGGATGTGTTCTCGTAGGATTAGATGTGAGTGCAAGCCCTTCCATCACTATGATAGGATGTGTTCCTGTCTGGATGGATGTAAGTGCAGAGCCTTTCTGGAGCGACTGAGGGATGTGTTCCCACGTGCTCAGATGTAAGTGTTGAAATCTCTCATCACTGTGATAGGATGTGTTCCTGTCTAAATGGGAGTCTTCCATCACTGTGATAGGATGTGTTATTGTTTGGATGGATGTGCCCTTTTGATGAGTAGGTCAGATGTAAGTGCTGAAATCTCTCATCACTGTGAAAGGATGTGTTCCTATCTGGATGGGAGTCTTCCATCACTGTGATAGGATGTGTTCCTGTCTGGATGGATGTGCCTTTCTGACGAGTAGGTCAGATGCAAGTGCTGGGCGAAGACCTACATGATGGGTAGGCCTACAACCAGCATGAAAAAGGGCTGGCTCTGTAGAACTTCCTGTGCCGAGAAGAATCATGAGATAGCACTAGTGATGATCGAGATCCAGTGATGATAGCCAGTGATGATCCAGATCGAGTGAGGATCTAGATCCAGTGAATATGATCCAGCAGAGATGATCCAGATCAAGAGATGATCCAGATCTAGTGATGATGTTCCATGATGATCCAGATCGAGTGATGATCTAGATCCAGTGATGATGTCTAGTGATGATCCAGATCCAGTGATGATCCAGATCCAGTGATGATAATCCAGATTGAGTGATGATCCAGATCCAGTGATGATGATCCAAATCGAGTGATGATGATCCAGATCAAGTGATGATCTAGATTTAGTGATGATGATCTAGATCAAGTGATGATCCAGATCCAGATGAAGATGACTTACAGATAAAGATGACTTGAAGATGAAGATGAATTTGAAGATGACGAAGACCTGACGATGACCCAGATGATACAAAGAAGAAGACTTGTGCTAATAAATTGTGTTGAGAGAATACCTTCCTAGTTAAGAGGGAGTGTTGATGTAATTGTAACTTTAGAATGTATTCATCCATATTTCTTATGTATTGTAACCTGATGTTTATTCTGGGATGTATTGTAATGTATTTGAGTCATGTCATGCCCCGATGTTCCGATCGGGAAGTTTCTATAATGAGAAAGTCATGTCAATTCATTGTGGGTAACCCTCCTATTGATCAAGGGTTAAAGTCCCCATAGTTGTGGGGCCCTTGGGTTATTAGACTATCCTAGTGAATTCGACCCTAGGTGAGTCATTATAAGTCAAGGAAATAGTCCCCACCATTGTGTTACCCTCCTATTGGTCAGAGGAGGCAAAGTCCCCACAAGTGGTGGGGCACTAGGGTTATTAGACACTCCTAGAGATGTCGGCTCTAGTAAGTAATTGTTAAGTGAGGCTGACATGTTGGAGTGCACTTCAAGTGAATGGAAGAATATAAATAGAGAGTGAGAGCCTCTCTATTTATCACTTGCAACACTCACACTCACTCATTGGGGGCACATGAGTGAGAGGAGAAGATCTCTCAGTGTGAGAGAGAGAGACTGCTGTTGTGTGGAGATCATCTTACTGTTTTGGGGCTTTTACTATTTTGGTGTTGATTCTATCTCTGAGGAAGTTGCGGGGTTTTCTCCTTTATGGTTTCCCCGAGGAAAACTCTTTGTGTCTCTTGTCTCTTGTGATGTGCCTTTGTTTTAGTGTTGTTCTTGTTATTCTCTCAGTTAAAAGATCCTAAGATCATAATGCTTGCTTATATGATGAAAAACTAACACACTCTTCCTCTCTGCACCATATCCTTGATATAGTGATATTTGATCTCGATATGCTTCGACTTGTCATGGAACACCGGGTTCTTAGACAACTTCACACAACTCTAGTTGTCGCAATATATACAAGTAGATAGGAAGCTATCAATTCTGCCATACCATGTCTTGGGTGCATGTTTCAAACCATACAGGGCTTTCTTCAATTTACAGACATGAGTCTCCCTGTCATGTGTCTCAAAACAGATTGGATGCTCCACATACACTTCCTCTTCCACTACACCATTCAAGAAAGCAGTCTTGACATCCATTTGGTGTATCTTCCATTTCATCACTACAGCCAGAGCAAGTACTGATCTGATGGAAGTGTATTTTGCTACAGGTGAAAAATTTTCTTCATAATCTATTACTTCTTTCTGGGAGAATCCACGAGCCACAAATCTTGCTTTATATTTTTCTATGCTGCCATCTACAACATGCTTGATCTTGTAGATCCATTTGGAAGTTACAATAGACTTCCCCTTTGGTCTAGGGACAACATCCCAGACATCATTCTTCATGATCGATTGATACTCTTTGATCATAGCATCCTTCCATTCTTTCCTTTATGTCACTTCTTCATAGTTGGAAGTTTCTTTATCGATGAAGTCACATAATAAGGCTACATAACTGGACAAGGACCTGGTTCTTTTCCTTTCTCTGTGATTTTCTTCTGGAGCCCCATATCTTTCTGCACCTTGGATAGCTTCTCGTACCCAAGCAGGTTTCCTCTTGCGAGGATTATTCTCCTGAGGTGGATCTATAGGTTCTTGAAGTTCTTCTATTTCTCGATCTTCTTCTTGAATTTATTCATTCATGGTTGTGTCATGAATTCTGGGTACTTTTGTTTCTTCAGGTTCTTCAGTAGGTCTCTTTCTGGTTTTGTTGTAAACCGAGTCTTCGTCAAATGTTACGTCCCTGCTGATGTCGATCTTCTTGAATCCTGGGAATTATATTCTGTAAGCCTTCGAGCTTTCAGAGTATCCCACAAATATACCCTTCCTTCCTGAAGGATCTAACTTTGTTCTCTTTTCTTTCAAAATGTGTATGTCCACTGGATAGGTGAATATTCTGAGATGGCTGACTTCTACTTTCTTGTCGAAAAAGACTTCTTCAGGTGTCTTGCTCTTGAGTACTCTATGTGGAGTACGGTTTTGTACATACTGTTGGCAAAGCCCACCAACAAAGCTTCATCGACTGGGGTTCCCACTCTGCCGACGCCCTGCAGCGCAATCTCCCTGAGCACTGGCCCAGATAGGTTTTACCCTACCCAGCAACATCTACGGAGTAGATGAGGTCTCACCCAAGGCATTCAAGGCAAAGCTATCAGAACCAAGTTTTCGACAATGGGAGAGGAGGATATGGGGATCCGACGGAGGGACAACATAACTTATGCAATTGTCACATTGTATTACAATATCGCAGCATTATTCATGGAACATCATTGCATCAAACAGTTACAGAAACATAGATTGCATCAACATAAAAGCAACAGATCGCATCGATATAGCAAAAAGAGATTGGAACCAATCTATATTATTCCATTGTAACAAAACAAAGTCGCATCATCATAACAGAACTATCACAACATACAATAATTGATCCATACTCATCACATCATATTAACCTTGCACAAATGTACCACATTACACAATTCTTCTCCAAAATCGGAGACTGCATACATCAGGAAGAAGACTGGATAAAATCACAGTTAAGACAGAAAATTCTCCATAAAACAGATCACACCAGATCTTATCCCATACAATCACATACAATTGCACACTACTGCACCACACACAACTCTCTCAATTACACCAAAATAGATCTATAAATAGGCTTATGCCTTTACATCAAGGGTCCACTACTAACTGAATTCTAACTGCTACTGACCTATTGTAACAAAAATTGGTCCAAATATACATAAAATATTCAAAAAGCGGTTATTCTTCCGCTTATCGTGCCAGTCTACCCATGCACAGTACCGCGTGAGCTTACGCAGCTTTTGCGATGTTGTGCAACTCATTCACCCCAAACCCCTTGCCAACAGGTCCCCAACACAATTTTGTGTCTCGCCCTCGAGCCACATCAAGTTGACAGGGTGTGTGTCAAAGTCTTGTCCTTAAAATCTTCAAATTTATGTGTAATTTCACGAACCTGCAGCTGAACTTTACTGGTGATACTGTGACAATTAGTCAAATTTTGTTGGATGAGGTGCTCCTCGCTACCCTTGCTGTCAACCATTTGTCGATTCTCTTGAATGGCCTGGAACATGGCAACATCCTTAACAGCCAAATGGCCACCGATTGCTTGGAATTCGTCGAGCTTCTCGCGGTTATTTTGTTGGCGTTCTTGTGCCCAGGAAGCTCACTATTGTAGATCCTTCAATGCTATGGCCCAGGTGATCTGCGCCATCAATGGCCTGGCCTATAGTGATGTCTTTAGGGTTTCCAACTGGCCCTTTTCCTCTTGCACCTACACGGTCAATTGATCAAGTTACTCATCCTGAACGATACTTTTCCAAAACTACGTGGTCGCCTCCATAACAGTTTTAGCCTCTTGCTCCATGATGTCGAACTGAGTGGCAATTTCTTCAATGGAGGTCTTGCACTTCACAACCTGCTGCAACGACATTGTGGGTTGTACCCGATCCTGGAGTAGCAAGTTATTATCCTGAATCTGAACCAGAGTTTTCCCCAATTGCTTGGTCTTTTCAACCGGGGTGAGGCCTGTGGTGTTGTCAAAAATGTTCTAGTAGGCATCAGAAATAACTTGATCAACTTCACTGCACCTTGCACATAGCTGCGCCTGTTCAACAATCAGGCAGTCTTGCGCCTTCTTGAGTTTGGTAAGCTCTTCGGCAGCCTTCCTCTGCAACTCGGCCTGCATCGCCTTTAGTTGGTTGATTTCTTGTAACTTCTCCTCTGCCACCTGCACGTGGATTTGGTGCAGCTCCTCTGCTTCCTTCTATAGCTTATCAGCGGTATTTCGGGGCTTGACATAGCCCTCAACCAAATATTTTTGTCGTGCCGCCAAATCTAGTGTGACACCATGCTGCAACTCAACCAATGCTATAGCGGACAGTTTTTTCAGATCCAAAGTCACGATCTAGATTGGGTGCAGCTGTTGGTGAACTTCTTCATTTCTGGCATCGATCGCAGTCAGGGGAACTTGCATGTTCTGGGCCCGGGGCTCAGTGTTGATTGACGGGTTGTCCTGCAACAGAGGTCTTTCCTATGATTGCTTTGAAATAATATCAAAAATGGACTCTAGTCTATCTCTTACCATGCCAAATTCTGCATGGTTTGATTCGTGGATCATCGTAGTCATAGCCATAGATGAATCTATGACGGCTTTGATAAGCCGTTGCAGCTGGTCTTCTATCCCCGATTTGGTACCACTGGCTGCCTCATACTCCTAAAACCATTTGGTGTGAGTCTCCTCCCGAATACATTGTGATGCATCTTTAGGATCCATCGATGAATCATTTTCAAAGTCATGGGTGCTCAATTCCTATGGGGCAGGGTCTTCAGGGACCTCCGGGGGTAGCTCCTTATCTAACTCCTCTTGACTCACTAGGATGCGCCAGTCCCTTGGCCAATATTGCACAATGGCATCCAAATATTTCATGGTAACTTTATAAGGCAATGGTAGCCATTTCCAATCAGGTCCCCGCCTGGCTTGAATATGAATGGAGTGGGGTTCAATAGCAAACCAAAGGATCCACTGATACTTGGTCATGGCGTAGGGAGAAACTCTAGGAACAGCAATGGCGGTAGCCTGCAGTGCTTCCCAATAGATCCAAAAATGAATGGCACAGTCTATTTGGTGACTGGGCTCTTCGACCCACCATAGGTTCTGATAGCGGGCACTGCGACAAACCTTGACTACCTCAATCGCCATTGGTTGGTAGTCCTCAGGTTCCATCCAAGCAACAAGAGCGATAAGAATCAAAATCCAACTATAGGAAAAGGGCTTCCCGGTCTGAGTAGAAAGCACATCTTCGAGCGACTGATTCAACAAAAATAAAGAACAATTAATTTGTACCCCCTCAGCACATTTCTGGGCACAGGTGACAACACCCGAATTGCATTGGACTGGTCGATTTTCGCGAACAACCTTGCTGGCCAAAATTCTTGTGCCAATGCACACCGTCTAGCAGTTAATACTGTCAATATGATAAGCGCGACCATCCCGTTGTAAACTGAAGCGCTCCTTCAGCTGCTTCACAAGTTTCTTATCTGTATCTCTTCCACGAATATACTGTGTTGGGTCCTTCCCAGCCTTCGAAAAAACAGTAATGCTTGCAATCAAGTCGATTGTGATAGGGATCAGTGTATTCATCCAAAGTGTCCCTCCATGGAAACACGCCAATAGTTTCTTCACACATGGATGTGCTTCATTCAAGCAGCCAAAATGGGTCATGTTGATTAGCCCCAATAACCAAGACTTGTCTAACCCACTGGCCCATGGTTTCAGAATTAGCTGGATGGGGCCACCAAGCATCACAAGGATGGATTCATATGGCTCGTCCTGGACATCTTCAAGCAAGAGCAGATCATGATCATTGAACTTGAGCCTCATCAACGCAGGGATGATATTGACTAAGCACGTCATCCCTTTCGGCAGTGCTGGTAACTTGGGCAGGTACTTCTGATTCTTCGACATCTATCGTGGCTTGGCTCCTGTACACGTAGGAGTGATGTATCCCAAAATATCATGCATCGAGACACCCCAGGGTGCCACAGACTAAATAGCTCCTGAGCTCGACGGCCCAATCTGTACAGTGCCTTCTCCCCGCATCTTCGTAGACGTGCAAGTTCGCCTCTTCTCTGGTGGCGTAGGACTGGGTCTATGAGTCTGTCGCTTCCTCTTAGGAATGAACGATAAACCCACTGGCATACTCATGATTTCTTCTTCCACAGCCGTGGGCCGAACAGGGGACTTGTACTCACTCAAAATTTCAATAGCGTCAAGGCTGCTTAGCATCCCTTACCCCTCAAAACCTGAAAATACACTCAACAGCTGGAACTGCACTTCACTCAACACTCTGCACAAAATTCACCTTCTACTTCTGCTCACACAACTGAAGAATGCCATCCTACGCATCCCGTGCGGTGTTTTATAGCCACTTCCAATCCAAATCCATCATTACCAAATCTAACTTCACCATTATTGCCAAATCAGGTATTAATGACGCTAAATCCATCGGCGATCTTATGCTTCTAATGGTCAGATCACCCATTAATGCAGGTTGCTTCAACAAGCAACGCTAGCCAACAAGTTTAACTACTTGTATTTATTACTTGATTTGACCACCCCACATCCCAACAACTGTCGCAAAGGGTCAACCGGTTATCGCTAACAATTTTAACCCTGCGCAGCCTTTCCCTCGGGGCTTGCCTTGCTCGCTAAACTAAAATATTCATTTTTTTTATTCATTTATTTTTTTAACACTTCATGTGGTGCACATCATCAGCCTCGTTCTATAGGGATTCAAGTGACTCCTGTTAATGAGCTTCGGCAACATTGCGCCATCTAATTGTTGTAACTAAATTGCACCACCAGATGTAATGGACTAAACAATATAGGGACCTAACTAGTGCATTTGTAACTTACATGGATGCTTGATGAACTTACTGTCGTATAACAGCACCAGATCTCCTATTGCAAACTGTTTGTGCTTAATATGGCGATCATTACATGCCTTCTGTCAATCCTTCGCAACCTGTTGCTGGAAGCTTGTGATGAAATGATCTTCTTCAACCTGACTCAATTGAGCAGCACGTTCTTCTAATGCCTCTACATCATCCATGCTCATCGTTGTGGCAATGCACAATCTGGGAACAATATACTCCATAGGCATGACTGCCTCTTGCCCATAAACCAACTTAAATGTTGTCTATCATGTTAGTTGTTTGCAAGTAGTGCGATAGGCCCATAGAACTACATGAATTTTTAAGTCCCAGTCATAGCGGTTATCGTTACATACCTTGGTCAGCGTTGTCTCTAAAATTTTGTTCAAGGCCTCAACAATACCATTTTCCTGCGGGTGGTATGGTGTACTCCTCTCATGTTGTATCTGGAGATCTTCAATTAGTACTTTTACCGTCCGGTTGACAAAGTGACTGCCCTGGTCACTCATCAGGATTCTAGGACACCCAAATTGCATCACAAAGTTCTCAAAAATAAACTGTGCTGCTGTCGCAGTGGTACAATCAACGACTGGTGTGGCTTCCGCCCACCGAGTAAGGTAGTCAGTTGCAGTAATAATATAGCAGGCGCCAGTGCACTTACCTGGTGGATTGATAGGACCCACAAAGTCTACATCCCATTTATCAAACAGTTGCAGAGTCATCTGTGGCACTAGCGGCATATCATCCTTCCGTGATGGTTTACCATCATGTTGGCAGACATCACAGCTCCTTTCATAGTCTGGGGCATCGTTATGTAATGTGGGCCACCATAGCCCAGCATGCAACACTTTTCATGCAGTAGCGCGGCCTCCATAGTGACCTCCTGCGATTCCTGCATGTGCTTCTTCTAGAATGGGACCATGCTCATGCGGTAAGACACATCATCGCAATATTTCATCCGGTTCAAGTTTATATAACTATCCAACAATTAGTTGAAAATCAAAGGATTTTATGACCAGCTGCTTCTTTTAGCTAATCGACATGTCTATTGGGGCGACACCAGTAGACAAAAACTAAATTATTGGTGTATAGTGATCATCTACGACTTCAACTTGGAACAATTGCACATCTGGAAAGCCATCATCAATATTGGTTGGTTCTTCACCATTCTCAACATGTGACAAATGATCTGGGCCAGCATTCAACCGTCCCGGCTTTACCACTATTTCAAAATCAAACTCTTGGAACAAAAGCAACCACCTACAGATTCTCCCCTCCCAACACAAGCTTATTAACTAGGTATTGTAAAGAAGAATGATCAGTGAACATATTGAAATGTCCACCCAACAAATAGTGCCTAAAATTTTGTAGAGCATAAACCATCGCCAGGCCTTCCCTTTCGGTCGTGGTATAATTTTTTTCAGCAAATGATAACTTTCTACTGGCATATGCTATTGGATGATCCAAGTCACCTTCACCTGGCTGCACAAGAACAGCCCCCAACGCAGTAGAAGAAGCATCAACATGCACATGGAATTCTTTATTCCAATCAAGAAAAACCAGTATTGGTGCAGAGGCCATCTTGGCCTTTAGGGTGTGTGCAGTGTCGCGACAGCTGTGTAAGCTCATGCGGTACCGCGCAAGGGCAGATTGGTGCAATAAGCAGAAGAATAACCACTTTTTCAATATTTTATGTATATTTTGACCAATTTTTGTTGCAATAGTTCAGTAGCGGTTAGAAGTCATTTAGTAGTGGACCCTTGATGTAAAGGCATACGCCTATTTATAGATCTATTTTAGGGCAATTGAGAGAGTCGTGTGAGGTGCAGTAGTGTGCGATTGTATGTGATTGTATGCATGATTGTATAGGATAAAATCTGGTGAGATCTATTTTATGGAGAATTTTCTGTCTTAACTATGATTTTATCCGGGCTTCTTTCTGATGTATCCAGTCTTCGGTTTTGGAGAAGAATTGTGTAATGTGGTACATTTGCGCAAGGTTACAGAAACATATATTGCATCAACATAAAAGCAACAGATCGCATCGATATAGTAGAAAGAGACTGGAACGCATCTATATTATGCCATTGTAACAAAACAAAGTCACAACATCATAACAGAACTATCACAACAGAAAATAATTGAGCCATACTCAACGCATCATATTAACCTTGCGCAAATGTACCACATTACACAATTCTTCTCCAAAACCGGAGACTGCATACATCAGGAAGAAGCCCGGATAAAATCATAGTTAAGACTGAAAATTCTCCATAAAACAGATCGCACCAGATCTTATCCCATACAATCGCACACTACTGCACCACACACGACTCCCTCAATTTCCCCAAAATATATCTATAAATAGGCTTATGCCTTTACATCAAGGGTCCACTACTAACTAACTTCTAACTGCTACTGACCTTTTGCAACAAAACTTGGTCAAAATATACATAAAGTATTCAAAAAGAGGTTATTCTTCTGCTTATCGCGCCAATCTTCCCTTGCGCGGTACCACGTGAGCTTGCACAGCTGCTGCGATGTTGCACAACTTACTCACCCCTAACCCCTTGCCAACACATACACTGTTATTCTAATAGCTTCTGCCAATATATGCATGGGAAGATCTTGATCATGAGCATGGCCCTTGCAGCTTCCATGATCGTTCTATTCTTCCTTTTTGCAACCCCATTCTGTTGTGGATTACATGGAGTAGTTAACTCCCTCTTAATCCATGAGTCTTTGCATAATGCTTTGAATTCATTTGATGTGAATTCTCCACCATTATCTGATCGAAAGGTTTTGATCTTCTTTTCTGTATGGTTCTTGATCAAGGCTTTGAATTCCTTGAACTTGCTAAATTCTTCATCTTTGTTCTTCAAGAAGTATATCCATGTCTTCCTAGAAAAATCATCAATAAAAGAAACATAGTATACATACCTGCTTAATGAACTAGATGACATTGAACCACATACATTGGAGTGGATGATTTCTAATATTCCTTTTTCCTTGCTCTCGCTACTTGGAAATTTCTTCTTCGTGTTCTTTCCTTTCGCATATCCTTTGTAGACACCATCATGTTTTTCATGAATTTATGGAATACATTCAATACCTTTGCTTGCAAGTGGTAGTGCTCTGTAATGCACATGTGCAATCCTTCTATTCCAAAGTTCATTTGGTTCTACTAAGTCATGAACCAAATCTTTTTCTGGTTGGCCCTTCAATTTGTATAGACCTCCCTCTTGTTCCCCAATCACTACTGCATCATCAATAGTCTTTCCCTTTGGCCATATGAGAACTTGGCCATCTATAAATGCAACCCTCATACCTTTTGCATCCAATGCATATATGGATAGGATTTTCTTCTTAAGTCCTGGTACAAACAAGACATCCATCATCGTCATATACTTTCCAGAGTCTAGCTTATAGGAGGATTCCCCACTACCTTTTATTGGATACTAGTAGTCATCTCCAAGTATGACCTTGTGGGGTGATTCATGTTCTGATAGTTTCACAAAGGATTCTTTGAATCCCATCATATGTTTGGAATCCACACTATCTATAAGCCAATCATTACTTCCATGTGTGATGTTTCCCGTGAGAGCGGAAATCAAGACATATTCTTCATCACTTGAAGAATCATCACTTTCTTGATTGATTCTCTTTGTGGAAGGTTCATCATCTTCTGCAGCATGAGAATGATGCCTTCTCTTGTTTCCCTTCTTCTTATGAGAGTTATTTTTGTTTCTAGGACAATCTTTAGCAAAGTGTCCTCTTTCATCACATGTATAGCTTCTAAATTTAGATAAATCTCTTCTAGTATTATCTTTCTTGTAGAAGTGCTTACCTTTGGGGTGATGAGAGTTTCTTCTTCTTTTCTTGGAGTGTATTGTAAGAGATTTATCTTCACTTCCCATCTTTTCTTCTCGAGCTACTATCCAAGATTATTCTTCTAAAATTGACTAGCTTCTTGTTGGCGCAGATCCCTTGAATAAAGGAGTCCCATGATCTAGGGAGACCATTCAAGGTGGTCATCACAATTTCTGCATTCTCTACTTCTTCATCTACTACTTCAAGTTGTTCCTTGATATGAGAGACTCTTGAAAAGTAAGACTGGATGGTTTTTGCATTCTGGATCTTTACATTCTTCAATTGGTTTCTTAGAGTCATCTTTCGATTTATGTTCTTCCCTTCAAATAGTTTGGTCAGGGCATCAAACATAGATTTAGGTGTCTTTAGGGAGGACACATGTGGTATGAGGTGATCCTTGATTGAATCAGCAATAATCCTTTTAGCCATGACCAATTTATTCTTATGTAAGGCCTTAGCCTCATCTCCCTCTCGAACTAGAACCTCTTCATTGATGTAAGAGTCCAACTCATTTTCTTCCAGAACCAAGGAGATCCTATACTTCGAGGCTCAGAATTTATCAGCTCCCTCAAGCTTTTCATCAAGCTTGGTATTATGAGAAATATTAACAATGAACCTCAAATGGAGATGCAAAAGATTTAGATCTAACCAGGTCAATATGTCGAACTAGATCTTGAGCTAAATTTCTGCAGAGTTGGTTCAGGAGCATATTAGGGTTTGACTTTCCCAGAGTTCTGCCCTACCAAAAACTTTGATATTGATCTCTAAAATTTGATTTTGAGGAGAATATCAATCCAGCCCTGGGCTCACTCAAAAATTCCACTTTTGTGGAAAGCCCTAATTTCTGGCAGTAGTGTCAGGTCAAAAACTGAAAATGCTCAGAATTAGATTCAGCTTCGACATAAAGATGTGCCCTAGAGAGGAGAGTCATCCCAACCTTATTTTGCTGAAAATATGTGGAGAGAGATCCAAAAAGTAGGAAGCCTTAGTTTCTACAACTGCATGGTGTCTTCTTCTCAGGTTAGCTCTGATACCATGTTAGATTTTTATCATTCAAGATAGAATTATCTTAGGATATTTAACTGAGAGAATAACAAGCACATCAATCAAACACAAGAGATAATAGACACAAATATTTTCCTCAGGGAAACCATAAAGGAGAAAACCCTGCAACTTCCTCAGAGACAAAATTAGCATCAAAAGAAAAACCCCAAAACAGTAAGATGGTCTCCTGACAGCAGTAGTCTCTCTCTCTCTCTCTCTCTCTCTCTCTCTCTCTCTCTCTCTCTCTCTCTCTCTCTCTCTCTCTCTTGTCCCAACAACTTCTTCTCTCTCATTTATGTGCTACAACTGAGTGTGAGTGAATGTGTGATAAATATAGTGACTCACTCTCTATTTACACTAATTCCCGACTTGACAATAACTCACTAGGCCCGACTTCTCTAGGAGAGTCTAATAACCCTAGGGCCCCACTCCCTCTTAACTAGGAAGGTATTCTCTTGACACTCCCTCTTAACTTTATTCCATGGAAGATCATATGAATGTTGATTAATTATGATCTTTGTTGACTAATGACAACTAATATTTACTAAAACTAGATAAACTTGACTATGTTCATCGATTTTACAAATATTGACTCATGTAGATTAATATTGGAAAATATTTACTAAAGTTTACTAATGCTCATTATTTTCACTAAGTTTAAAAATAATGAGAATAAATGAACACATTGAACATCATCATCATCATCGTCATCATCATCATTGTCATCATCATCATCATCGTCAACCATGATTGTCTCTAACAAATCGAGCAACAAAAACCATACCAAAAGATTAATTAATGTGCTACGTGGGGCCAACGATGATTTTTTTTTATATATGTGTCGGCTTGGTGTGAAATTTGGCATGGTTAGACTAGACACATGCATTGACGGTGTGGGAGGGTTTATAGACTCAAACATCATCATCATCTTTATCATTTCATGTGAGATCAACATGGTGATCAACATCATCATCATCTTCATCATCATCATCAACATAATCATCAACATCATCAACATCATCATCAACATCATCATAATCATAGTTATCATCATCATCGTCGTCATACCTAGAAATACCGTCGACATCTGGCGTCATTGGTTTGGTGAGGTCGTCGGATTCTTCATCATGTCATAGGACATCATCATCGACATCACCATATTCATCATAATATTCATCATCATCATCTTCTTCTTCTTCTTCTTCTTCTTCTTCTTCATATTTTTCATCAACCTCTTCCTCGTCAACATCTTCATCATCATCATCACCATCTTCTGTTAGATTTTTATCATTCAAGCTAGAATTATCTTAGGATCTTTAACTGAGAGAATAAAAAGCACAACAATCAAACATAAGAGACAATAGACACAAATATTTTCCTCAGAGAAACCATAAAGGAGAAAACCCTGCAACTTCCTCAGAGATAGAATCAGCATCAAAAGCAAAACCCCAAAACAGTAAGATGATCTCCCGACAACAGTAGTCTCTCTCTCTCTCTTGTCCCAGCAACTTCTTCTCTCTCAGTTATGCGCTACAACTGAGTGTGAGTGAATGTGTGATAAATACAGAGACACACTCTCTATTTATACTAATTCCCGACTTGACAATAACTCACTAGGGCCGACTTCTCTAGGAGAGTCTAATAACCCTAGGGCCCCACAACTGCAGGGACTTTAACCCTTGATCAATAGGAAGGGTTACCCTCTATGACTTTACATGACTTGTTTACATTAGTGAATCTCCCGATAGGAACATCGGAGCATGACATGACTCAATTACATTACAGATACTTCCTGGAATAAACATCGGGGTACAATACATAAAATATACAAGTGAATACATTCTGAAGTTACAAATACATCAACATCTTCATCATCATCATCGTCATCGTCATCATCTTCATCATCATCTTGGTCATCATCATCTTGGTCATCATCGTCTTCCTCATCAACATCTTCATCATCGTCAACTTCTTCATCATCATCATCATCATCGTCATCACCATCTTCATCATTGTCATGACGATGTTATGTTTGTGAGGGATTGATGATGAACTTCATTCATGTGTCACATGGATCATTTTCCTTAAGGGGTGCCCCAATATTCTTGGTTTGATTTGCTATATTGATCCATAGTACTTGGTTTTTTATACATATTAATGTGGTGTTTGGAGGCTCTTAAAGTGAGGGTTTTTTTATACATATTTTCCATTACATAAACTACAAAAGACTTACCTTTACCCAAAGTTTTATTATTACCCAAGTTTCACTTACCATTACATCAACTACCAAAGGCTTACCTTTACCCAAAGTTTTATTATTACCCAAGTCTTACGTGGAATTTATAAAGTAACATGGGATCAAAAATTTATTGGATCTATCGTCCCATTTTCAAGGCATATATCATGGTCAACTTACCAACACTCATACCCAAACCTTCACCGTGCACGAAGATTACAAGGAGCAACTCATGGGTTTTTTTTGCACTACGCATTGACATGCAAAATGACAATGTTATAAATAGACGAGGTTATATTTTTATGTCAACATTTGGAAGCTTCTGCACTTACCGTCCGCAATTTTTATTTCTCGACACGATTTGTGTATTGGGAACTGCATGCGATTTCCCCAACAGGGGTTAACAGCTTCAGTACAGGTGTATGTGATTTCTGTTGACGGTGTTCACAGTGTTCTCTGAAATTTCTCTTCATGGGTTGTCTCCAATTTCTCTTCACGGGCTGCTAATGGATATACTGCACCTTCAATACAATTTCCTGCTGAAAAAACTCAAGAGCAACAATGTCTTCAGTATGTAAGTAGGTTTATAAAAAAAAGGTTAATTTAGTATGGAAAGGTTTCCAATTCTATACCAACCTTTCAAACAAACAATGGAGATTTGGGTTGTTTAGTCTGGATGTATGGGGTGCTAAGGATATCGCATAATAGGTTTATTTAAGGAATTTAGCGCATACCCTTCCCAAACCCTATCTTATTTTCTATAGATAGAATCAAAATTAGCACATACCCCACCTCGTAGTTCCAGCTACCAAGTAACCCTAAGAAACAAATCATTGAACACAACAGGCCATGATTGAGCATTCTCTAGTGGCCAATTGGGGATAAAAACTTAAAAGGCATAACCTAATGATGAAGACAAATTGGGGATAAAAACTTAAAATGCATAACCTATACCATAGCATACTTGCAAAGACAATAAGATTGGCATAGAAAACGCTATCATCAAACTCTTTTCTAAATTTGGAATGATTATTGCAACAAGGGATTCAATCAGATTATTTTTTTAATGTACATTTGTCCCACCTTGTATTTCAATATTATTCTCTATGGAAATCCATGAAGTAGATGCTCCAACACTGTAGGAGGTTTTATGCTCTTGGGCCATTTTTGAATCAATTATTTGAGAGGGAACGATGTCAGGAATTTTATTTTTGATTTTAGGATTCAAGTATCCATGTTTCTCATTTTATTTCATGTGCTCAAAAAATTTGGTATCAAATTCTTAAGATTAGGGTCTCTTTAGGGTGCTATGATTCTTTATTCTTGTGGATGTTTTTCCACCCTAGAATTCTCCTTGAACTCAACTCCAAGAGATTTGAGCAATCTATAGGTGTGTTGACACCCTCCTTTTTTATTTTAGTGCATCAAAACTCGGTATAACTATCTTTGCTTAGACTACTATTCTCATTTTTACTTGTCTATAGTTTAGTTCTATTATTTTTATACCTTTTTTGTTGGTGTATGTCCATTCCATTGGTATTCAGTCCATTTTTTCCAATTAAATCCATGAAAAGGGGCCATTGCATTGACCAAACCTGCATAATGGTTCAAAAATCAATTTTTTGGTTGTTGCATAGGCCCATTATGCATTTGTAAACTGTAATTTACTATTTCTTGGTGCAAAATAAATCTATTCTTGCATCCCCCATTTTTCTATGGCTCTCTACAAGTCCCCTAGTGACTCCAAAGATTTTCAGAACTCCAACATTACTCAAATCCTGGTAGATCGAAAGTAGGACAACAACATATCTTTGTGGAAATTCTTGTTATTTAATAAGGATAACAACTTCCACAACAAAAAGTCTTTAAAACCAAAATGATATATATATATATATATATATATATATATATATAGTTTTACATTGAAAATTTCCTTGGGTAAAACCTCTAGGCAATTCTTCACATTCCAGGCATGGATCTTGGGGTAAATGTTGTTGGTAGACATGTATACCTGACCATAAGGGGCTCGTGGATTCTATCTTATGACCTCCTTCTGACTTTTGCATGGAAATTCAAACCACTTGAATTATCCCTGGGGTTTCTGGAAGGTGCATTGGCTGGAATGTTTGTAATCCTTTGGTTGCACTTACATCCAATAGATATTGTGAAGATAATAATTCAATCTTGTACTATTGGTCATAGGTTTCTCTTTCATAATTTGGGGTCCATTATGTCAGAGAGCGGTATGCTTCTTGTAAAGTCAAAACAGCTCCCTATAAACTTTTCATTTGACTAATTACCAAGACTGGTGTGTTGTCTAGTGCTTCTTCTTTTTTATCTCAACTATGGTTGCTTGGCTTCTAGGTATAACACTCTTGTACAGAGGTATAGGAAGTAGCCTTGCATCATATGCACCTATATCAAGAATTTATAACTTTACGTATGAGTTTGAAAGAAATATTGCTTCCACACTTGGAAAAGGTGAAGACTTCTTCTGCGTCACATCATGTTCTTCGTTTTATATTAGAAATTGCTTTATTCCTTCTCCAAGTAGAGCAACATGTTTTCACTTGGAGTGTGGATGTCTACTCATTAAGAGACAGTACCTACCATGAACTTCCCTAATTCCCAATAAACATGTACTTCTGAAGTGGATCAACCCGCTTTTAGAGCTACTGCTATAACAACTATGCTAGGAAACTAGCCCTTTTACCATTGTATCACATGCAGATCCACTTAAAACTAGGAAAGATGGGGTTAAGGCACCTAGAACTGTCCATTTTCACACAAATTGCATTAGAGAGACACCTAGAAGTATCCATAAGACTTATATTAGGTGAAATTATGCCCAAAAGCAGAATTTTACTGTTGTTTAGCCTTCATGTATCCCAAACTTCATCTTAGGGTAATTGTCATGACTATTTACAGCTAATTTAACCCTAAAATATGCATGTGAATGAATATTGAGGTTTTTTTCATGCCCAGACTTGTGCAAAAGTACCCAAAACCTATGCAACAAGCTGGCTTTATGTTGTAACTATGCACAAAATGTTGGTTCAATCTACAAAACTGACCTAGAATTCGTCTTTCATGTCATGGTCTGAGTTTTGGTCCTTTCCTCATTGTTATGCTGCCCATAATACACCAAAATCACCTTTGAATGCTTATGGCCTGAAAATGGCCTCGAAATTTACCCCCTAGATACCCATTTAAATAGCTTTTATTTTGATCTGTATTTGGTTTTCATTTTTTAATGCATTAGACAGGGGTTTGGAGAACTTTTGTGTTGCATGGCATATAAAGAAAACATAAAAATCGGGACAACACAAGGAAAAATAGCACAAATTGATCCATAAACCAATGAAGATTGTGAAGCAAGATTTAGAAAACAGAAACCTAGGGATAAATAACTGGAAACCTAGAATAATAGGTGGTGGCCCAAGCACAGAAAAGTAAAAATTCTTGGCATAATTGGAAAACAAAAATTTTACAACATAGACCTCCACAATTCTAGGGTCAACCTTAGGGTTAGGGATTTGGGGAGGTGCCAAGGACTTAGAATAGGTTAGCTTCTTTGAGTCACTAGCCTCTTCGATGTTGTTATGTGATACCCTTGAGAATTTCCAATGTTTTAGTACTTCATCCCTACATCCAAAAATTGGTTTCAGGAAAACTTCCTCTACCTCCTTTGAGTAATCCACAAATTCCTCTTCCTCCATCCTAGCCTCCCAATCTTATCACCTCATAAACTATATTTATGACCAAAACATGTATAAGAATATAAAATCGGGAGATCATTATATTGACTATATATTATTTTCAATATCAGGAAACAAGAAGAAATTTTTATGTGCAACTAAATTCTAAAAAAGGATTTCAAATGCCAATATAGTTGGAAAGAATGCATTGAATCGTGTCACGCATTGGTTAAGTTTAGAAGAAAATGTTGCAACGCAAAGTTGTGCTTGTACTAACTGGATGTACAGGATGGCCACTATGTTTTTGCAGGACTCGATGAATCTGAAACTCGAGAAAGTGAAATACATATCTAGACAAAAACATAAATTAATGATAACCCATCTCAAAAATCCAACAAATGTTAATATATTGACTTTTCATAATCCTTTTGGAGACCAAGAAGTAAGATTATCTTTGACTTATGAGTCATGAATGAATGGTCACAATATGTAGAAATGCAAAAGTCAAGTAATGTATTTATACACAACTAAAGAGGTAGGGTGCTTTCCCCAAGGAGGGGTAGTCAACCTACATTGAGGTGACTTGGTTGGCCTTAAAAATAAATAGGAATATACAATAAAATTACAAATAATGTCTGTTGTGTCCAATGTGAAGATTAAACTCTTAGTTTCAACAAATAAGACACTCAAAGGACAAATAATATTTTAAATTGTAAAATATATGCATTATTAAAACAGTTCCATACTAATATTCACTCAAAGTGTCTAGCTACTCTTGAGACCACCGCATTTTCTCATTCATTAATTACAATGATGCTGCAAAAACCATTCTTAACTACAAAAAGAGTTTACTAAAGGAATGTTTTCGTGTTGATATCTATGAAAGTACTAGATACATTTTGCTTCTCAGAGTCAAGTGAAACTGACCTTGTTATTCCTTGTGGATGAAGTTCTCTCATTCACAATCTATGCTACTTATTACCTAACTAGCGTAATTTGTAGGAAATATGATATTTTTGAAACCACAACAATTTTGTAGGAAATATGAGCTTTTTGAAACCACAACAATTTTGTAGGAAATATGAGCTTTTTGGAACCACAACAATTTTGGCCTAAGAGCATTAGTATTAAGAACGTCATTAATTTATGTCCAA
>LPNX010208990.1:153237-350030 GCA_001517045.1 Pseudotsuga menziesii | reverse complement strand
GGGGGGGGGGGGGGGGGGGGGGGGGGGGGGGGGGGGGGGGGGGGGGGCATAAGAGCTTCCACCTTCACGTGGTTGGTCCTATTTAGTAGAGAATATTATTATTCTCGAAACAGAGAGGAGCTCAATGAATGGTAAGGAATTATACATAAAAAAATAGTTATTTCTATAATTGTAGTGTTTAAATTTTACTATTGCTATTTGACTCAACCATTGGAACTTGTTACATATAGCCTTGGGAAACATTTTCATATTTCAGAGGCAAAATTGGCGTTTTGATGTGATCGATGGCCTTATATACATAGTATTGTGGTTCTCCATGTTTCCTCAGGTGATATCTTATTACCAATTATTTCACTTGAATATTATTGTAATTTACATTGTCAAATTAAAAATGTTCATCAACCGTAAATGTTCATTATTATTGTTGTTTTTATTCATTGAGACAAACTACTCAAACTGTATTTTTTAGCTTCGTTTTGTTGTTTTCATAAACATGCAAATATTTATTTGATGGGTCCTAACATGAAATTATTGTAATAGGAAAATATTTGTAGTATGTTGAAAGATGTTTTGAAAGGTAAAGCAAAAGAAGAAAGTGCCAAGCTCCACAAATCATGGTAAGTTGTACCAAAAAATTATAATTAGTATCGGCAACATAGCTTTGTTGCATGTACATTTTATAAAAATACTTAGGGGAAATCTGATTGATCTTTCCTTCCTCACATTTTATTCATCAATCAAAACTCGAAGAATCTAGTTTCCAAGTTCACAAGGATATAGGCCCCATTCATTTGTGATTTGAGCCTTAGCACTCTTCTTTAATGATTTCATATGTTAGCTCAACTTCCAACGAATTGGGAAGAAAATAATTGGGCTATCAATAATGGTAAAGGATCCATGAGCTAATGGATCCACGAGCCAAAGGAAAACCTCTTGTGGCTGCCGCTAATGCCCTGTTGTTTCCCTTAGTTATAGATTTTCTCATACTTGATCAAGCAAAGTTCAATATAATATGCCATGATTCACCTTTGACTCTCAATTTCAATTTAGAACTTATCTAGAGTCTAAGATCAACTGTGTCACCTTAAGTGCTAAAATATTTTATAAGCTTTCTTATCTCTACTATTGTCCTTCAATATAGATGTACATGAAAATGGAGAATTTGGTACTTCTACAGTGCTTATTATATTAGGGAGGTTGGAAGTAGACAACAACCCAAAGTATATCATATTTAAGACACCCTTGGAAAATGTTGTATAAGTGTGGTGAAGAAGTCGCTCTGGAATTGAGATGGTGGTATAAAGTCATAGATGATTTTAACCTCATCCATAGGTATATCTAAAAACACAACTTCATAGTAATGAACTTTCTTATAAGTATATTTTACTTCATACTTGTTCCCTTCAATGAAATTGAAGCAAATTCTTTGTGGAGATGCAAAGAAACTTCTATTTGCTCGATCATTCAGACTTGCATCCATTTTCCAGTTGCCTCCTTCCACTAACCAAAGTCCACCACCTAGTCCACATAAGGAAACTGCTCCAACTAAATGATCAATATCCAAATTTTATCAATAATTGATCCTCACAATAACCAACATAGTGCACATATCCAAATTTTGAACATATGCACTTTAGTGGCCTAGGATTTCAATTTTTACAATCTCAACTTATCCCATGTTTTGCATATACATGTCACCATTTGCCACATTTTCTAGCAATTATAAACCTTTTATGTCAACCTTACCTTCCCTCATTAGCCATCAATCACCATTAACATTAATTTGTTCCCTAAAATGAACTGAATCCAAGACAAGATTCACCTCATGCCTTAATGTCACAACACCAGAATAATAATAACATATCAAGGGGCTAAACGAGAGGGTATTGCAAGTTTGTAGCGCTAGTTGCATAGCTCATGAATCCAAAGGTTTTTCCATATCTATATAGATCTCTCCTTAAGCCAAATATGTCCTCTTATGAGTAAAATATGGCATTTCACCCACATCGTTAAGGGAATCATTGGAATAATCAATTATCTCATTTTCCTTGTCCATTCATTAATAGACCCAATCACATATAAACATTGACAACACATTTGAGGCTGCTTGAGTGGGCCTAATGTGAAGAGCATGTGTTTCCTCCTAGGTGGTCATAAGTTGGAATCTAGTGGGGGTTAGGGCATGCACACTTCCATAGATTAAGGAATCCTTAGCTTTCCCTTTGAAGAGCCTTTTAACCCCAAACTATACTTGAACTAACGTAAAAAACTCTTCCTTTGTAATAAGGGTTTTGAATGTTTTCATAAGACACTAGCCCCAAACCTGCTCCAAGATTCCCAATTTCTTAAATTCACTTCCATATATTTAGGATTCTTCATGTGCTTGAGAATAAGATGAAGGTGAGCATATAATTGGAATAAAATTGAAGATGAAGGTGGTGTGAAGAAGAAACATAAAATGAAGGTGGTCAATAACTTCTCCCATATAGCTCCTTAGGAAAGGGATGTGCTCAAGCACATGAAGAATCCTAAATATATGGAAGTCAATTTAAGAAACCAAAAGAGTAAATTTTGAGCATCAAATCCACTTAATATTGACGATGTAGTGATAAGCATATCTAAAATATTTATCATTTGTTTGCATAGTTTCAGGAATTAAGGAAACATACTATATTTTAAACGCCATTAAATCCTCATTGTTAGTTTGGATTTGTCGCATTCAAAATTGAGAGGAAAGTCATGTTTTTGAATCTTAGTCAAAAATTGTGATTTGTTTCATAAATATGCAAATATTTTTGTTTCCAAGAGATAATAAATTTGTTTTAGATTTTTATACAATGAAATGTGCAACTAACGTTTCAAAATACAATATTTTTTCCTATGTTTTACAACAAAATATGATTTACATTGTTTTGTTTAGCTCTATGAAATAGTTACTCTCTACATAGAATTGAAACTTTGGCATTTGTCCAATTTGAACTTCGATCAATATTACTTGCTTTCTCATTAATCTGTAAGTATTAATATTATTTGCACATTTTCCCCCAAGAAATAAATCATTATATTGATATTTCAAAGTTTGAAATCAAATATACATTTTGTGTCCAAAGAAGTAATCTTTAAAAAATGAAACTAAACCTTTTAGCGTTTGCAAGCACACTTTGTGTTCTAACATATTATGGTCTTCCAAGTTCAAACACAACAAATTTTCTAAATATTGCCCTAAAAAAATCTCATGATGTCATATGCATCCAAATGACATGATAAACTTCAGCTAGATTTAGAATTTGGTAGGACAGTGCCTCCCTTGAAGACTTGTTCAGTAAAGGTACCCTCTTGTAAGAGTAGAAAACCCTTGGATAAGTTGTCAACTTTGGTGTTGAATTTTCTATATACACATGTAAAGTATAAATCATGGAAATGTGATTTTACCTCTACAATCTTATTGATAATAGGTTTTAGATTAGAATTTCTAATATGATGATTATGGTTGACCCACTCTATCACAATATTTGATTCACCAAAAACTTGTAAATGGTTAATCCTTTGTCATGTGGTGTCTTTAGAAGTATCCTTAGAGTGTAGATTTAGTCCCATTCCCAGCAACATGTCATAGATAAAAATAATGTGAGGTATCAATAAAAATTATCACTACAACCCCACAAAACCTTGGTACCCCCTAACATGCCCCATTAAAAAATCATTAGGGATTCTCTTTGTCTATGCTTAGAATTTGTAGAATCTTTGGTTGTTTTGTCTTTAGTGGCTTCTTATTTCCTTCATAAGTGATTTTGATCTTGTGTGCTACTTGAAAATTTGTCATATACAGATCTTGAAATATCATAAGATTCCCATACATATATATACCATATATAAACACACAAGGTATGGCCCTATGAAAATTCACAACTTTGTTTGCAATCTATTCCAGTAAACTTTCTTCTAAATTCCCATTTTCCCATCTCACCTTAATTCCCAAATCTTTGGTTTACCTCTTGTTAAAAAAGACCTAAAAAGGAACAATATACAAACAAAGACTAGGTCTTGTTCCTTCCGAGCACCGAGAAATCGAGATTAACATTTCTCCTAAGAATTGGCAATTCAATATTTGTATGAACTAGGGAAAAACTAAGAAACCATATGTTGTATTAGCTTTGACCTAGTTAGGGAAAAGAAATATGCCAAGGCCCAACACAAGAGAAACACTTTAAGAGGGATGCTTCACTTACAAGACTATACTATTATGCATAAAACCCTAGGTTACTCTTAACTTGGATGCCTCTAGCAGTGTAAGGAAAAAGACTCAGAGATATTGCCACAATTGAGAAATAAAAGAGAAGAGATTAAGGTTCTAAGAATATTTTCACCTTATACAAGCTTTGAAATACAGTAAAGTGACCTCATGCATCAACTTTACCCTTGAAAAAACCTAGAACTTTCCAAGAAAAGATGTGCACACCACTTAATTAACCCATTACATGAGAAGAAAGAGAAAAAATATCTTATTTTATCCCATGATCTTGATTACAGATGAGGAGGAGTTGCCTTATTTATACTTGAAATGCTAACTTAACCCTCCTTTAAGTCGACCTACCTAATTTATCTTCAAAATGATTTTTAATGATTTTTTAGGGTTTGTAACCCACAATTCAGGGACTAAACCTCATAAAACATAAAATAATGATAAAATAAGATGAAATACTTCAACTTGATGATGAGTTGAGCTTGGAAGGAGGACGTCATGCCCCGTTTAACCCCAACAGTTTTCTTTTTCCATAATCATTTTTTCTTGTTCCAAATAAAACAGAATAATCTATGGTCGTAATTTCATTGATGAGAAGTGGGATAAGAATCATGTTATCTACTTAAACACGTACTACTTGAAATAAGAAAAACATGCTTCTTTTTTAATTTTTTATCTTTACTCTTTTCTTTGAGAAACTTGGTGTCATTAGAAAATTTGACAATCTGTCCTTGTGTTTGATAGTAGTAAATGTTGCTTATTTATTCTCAATCCTTTGTACAGTTAGCAGGTGTTGCTGGACGTGCAACGACTTCTCTTGTCTAAGTGCCAACAGAGGTATAGAAATATGATTATTACATTTTTTTATCATCTTAAGCATTCATTATCCACATTGAATGCATTTTATTTGGTGTTGTCCTTTCAATTAAACTTGACAAAATAATGCAGGTTGTCAAGAAAAGGATGCAAACAAGGTAGTTTTCCAACGCTCATGATGTTGTGCGTTGTATTCTTGCAAAGGAAGGTGTTAGAGGTCTATATGCGGTATTATGTATTTATTTCACATTTTATTTGTTTATATTTGTTATATGTTGCTTCTCTTTCTTTAAAGGTTTCATTTGGATTTCATTTAGTATGAACTTTATATTTTAGTTTCCCATTTTCACATGTTGCAATATATATTGTTGTAGAATACTGGCTTGCAGAATTTGTTCTGTTGTGGATAATTTGAAAGTCATGACGAAAAACATAAAGTATGGTGTATCTCCAGTTTAATGTATATTTCCTACTTCAAATAAGACTGAAAAAGAAGGGTTTAGTAAATATATTTTACAATTTTGACTTAACCTCTTCTACTATTGCAGGGGTATGGGTCATTTCTATTACGTGATTTTCCTTTTGATGCAATTCAGTTCTGTATATATGAGAAATTTAGGATAGGCTACAAGCTAGTGGTAAGCATTCTTGAAAATTTTTTCTTCTGGAATTGTACTTCTCTTCTTCCATATTGGTTACTATAACATGTAACGATATAATGTGTTGCTTATGTATTCTATGTTGAGAAGGTAGAGAAATCAATTGCATTATATTAAGCTTTCCAATTATTGTGCTTTGTTGTAAGTTCCAACCTTATAGGTCTGGTTATTAGTGTAACATAATATTTCTCATTTATAGCAATCTTATTGCTCAAGTTAATCTTGAGAACCGGTGAAATAGTTGCAACATGAGGCTAACTATATTCATACTTCATAGGTCTTCAAAGTTAGTTTTGTGAAGATCACTTTCCTGCATGGCCTACTATTTACAATCTAAAAAACCTAAAAAACTTAATATGGTTATTAAACTGGGACATGATATTACACTGTTTTTCTAATTTGCAAACTAACTCCATGAAAATGTCATAGATTTTTTTATAACAACATAATGATATATTTACTATATATAAATTGATATTACACAGTGTGTGATCCTAAAACTTCAATCCACTAAATGATTAATATTCACTACAAAACCAGATATACTTGGCTGACTATTATCATTACCCCTTTTTTCCTGTGCCATTACTTGACCCTATTGTGTTGGTGATAATCCTAAAACTATTTCCAATTAGACAAAAAGTGTTAGTGCTACTCTATCAACTTTGCTCTACACCTGCATTTTCTTCTTGTTCACTGGATGAAAGTAATGAGCCCACCCCTTGGATGGGTAATCCATTCTACCAGTATCATGAAGTTATAACTTATGCCTTATAGCCCTTTTCTCTATTATGTTGCTCTTAACCACTAGCATTACAAATGCACATCAACACATATGATCATTTTTTTAATTTTACCATTTTGGCAGAGTATGTATGTTGTTCTTCCCAACATTCAAAATATTAGCCCCTCAGATTAACAGTATCTCTAAGAAGATCAAGCATAAAAATGTAAAGATCTTGAAGGTCCTTTTTTATGCTAGTCATCCTGATTCTCACCTCATAACATAGCTCACTTGCAACCATGAACACATCCTTCCAGCTCTTTATATGCTTGGGACTTGCTGACCATCCCTCTACATAGGAGAACCTGAAGCTGAATGCTTCCCTGTAACTTTATTCTCATGCTAGGCCACCTATAATTCTAGATCCTCTTCATCATCAATGGTGATATTCTACTATCACCCTCATCTTAGAGACCATCCTTGTTTCCATAACCTACTCCAAAATAAAATCCAATTAAATGGAAAAACAAACAGAAGAAAATGCAGCAACTGGGGCATGGATTTGATGAAAATTGACATACTATTTACATTCACCCAACAAAGTCTATATTTAACTCAATGCCCTAAAAATCATTAGAGGTGGTTCTCCTTAATATCTTAAGGATGCATGCAACAAATATAGTTATTAGGTCAGTCTGAAAGCTTGAAAGAGAAGGCAAAGATTGATTAGAAAGCTAATATTCATTCCATGACATAATTAAGGTTGGGATTGGGATTTTTCGGGCTTCAAACAACAGTCTTAATGAGGTTGTCATTTTGGGAGCTTTCATGGGATGTGATGGAGCCAATATGCTTCTTTCTCACATCAATTTATTTTATGGATATGTATTTATTATTCCTAATACATCCACTAATATTTCATTCAAGAGCTTCTTCAATGTTGGCTTCAAGGATAAGTAGAGTAGAGTAATGAAGAAGAGCAATTTCGACTTAAACACTTAAAAAACTTCGGATGGTATCTAAGACCAGGTTGCAACCCTCATATTCTAGAAAGGGTGTCTGCAATCTTTAGGATCAACCTTTGCAAAAATTTTACTTTAATTTAGTTTTATTTTTAACATTAAAATTTGATGAAAGCAATTAAATTTGAACCATTTCGATAATCTCCTTTTTGCATGAAAACTAAGAATTATATTCAATCGGATATCGAGATGGTGCCATAAATTTTCTTTTGATATGCCTAAGTTGTGTTTGTTGATGAAAGGTAGGTTAGATATACTCTATGTTTCATGTTTTAAATCGTTAGTTGCATAAAATATTTTGACCTTAAACATACGATCATCTCTGAATTTATCTTCAAGTATGCTAAAGTTGCATTTTTCATACTTAATAGCTACCACAACAGGCACAAGGACTGTCTTGAGCGCTTTTCGGGAGTAGGTCATATGTTTAAGCTAAATTGATAACATAAATGGAAACTTTCCTCATTCATTTGACTACCCACATGTTTCAAGCTCCATAGATGTGATGTTGAGGAACCTTCTAAATCAATTCTTATGCATGCCTCATCTCTTGATGATCTAGCTTCAAACAATTTTAGCTTCAAATTAATACCTGAAAATGATACTACATTTGAAGAAATATCTACTCTGAAGGTTAGTATATTTGGATTTTCCAATCCTCTTTCCATTTCCTCTAATTTTCCAACTATAATTCTACAGTCATAGAATGTGCCTGAGATTCCACCATCAACCTCCCCTATAACTAACAATGATAAGTTGGATTTGTCCCATTTCTATAGAAAGCGGGTCAATTCAAAAAACATTGCCATAGTATTGAGAATACTTCGGATGTTTGGCTGAAAATCTTAAAACTTCTCAAGCTAAAAAAGATGCGGGTATGTTAAGAGGAGAACTAGTTAGTGTTTGAGAATATTGAGTAGATACCTAGAGAAAGAAATGGAATTAGCATTCTAAGCAATTTCATAGAAATGTGCATACAATAGAAAGCATTGCCCCAACATCATAGAAATTGATCGGTAACAATTTTTTAGTAAACCTCCTAGGACATGTTCCAAGGTTTCATGAAATATGTTATCAGATATACCAATTATTTCCACTTCAAAATCCTTAAAGCAGTTAAGAAAAAAAATATGATTATTTGTCATTTGAAATTCCCTTAACCGACTACAATTGATTGGGGGTTTTTCACTACACAATAATAAGAGTGGATTTGTAAAATCATTTTTGTTTGCCAAAGGAAATTTCTTAAATTCTATCATGGCATCTTAAAAAAGTTTGGGGATGTGTAAAATTTAAGCATAAGTCTGTTTATCTGAAGAGATAGCTGTAAGGGCTGACTTTCAAAAGAAATTTGCTATATCAAGTTAAATTCATTTCCCTGTAAACATTTTCCCTGTATGAAATAACTTATTTTTAGGCCAGCAAGTAGTGGGAGATAGGTCAAATCTCTACAAATTTTAATGCTAGCACTTGAGATGGTTTATAAATTACTTTAGTATTCTTGAAATTATCTCCCAAAGAGTTTCCTAACTTTAATTTTAGAAACTTATAATTCATTTTGTTTGTTTACTTTGAGTAGTCTAAAAGATTGGTCATTTGTCAAACTAGGTCGTACAAGATTTTCTATATTTTGCCTTCATTTTGAATGCCTATATTTTGAATGTCAATCCAAGTTTAACATTTCTGCACATGATATGTTGGTGTTGAGTAATATTGAACAACTTGATATTTTGGAAAGATGTGTAGTTTTGGTTGTTATAGATTGGTCATTTAAATAAGATTCAAGTTAGCTACGTTGAAATTGAATCTTGGATTAAGTAACAAAATTTGAAAATATGTTGTGTAGTGTGTCAAATGATCATTCCAACTAACTTGATTGGGTCCAGGAATGTAAATTTTGCTTACTACTTTTGAATGGCTTTAACAACCACTACTAATTGGTGTACCAAATTTGTTAGCACCATTGGGAAACCTATAACATTTCTAGAAATATATTCTAAACTGTAATTTTCATGGTTCTGTTGAGGCCTGTAAATTCGCAGGCGGCAACAATAAGGGATTCTCCCCAATCAGCGTTCCCAACTAGCCCGCTGACTGTTTGGTATAGGGAATCCGTCCGGTTTGCGGTCCGGCTACCGTAGGTCAAAGTAACAAACACAGGCTTTACCGGTTGCGTCCCGGCCCACCGAGTTTTTTGTATTTTGACTTAAATGAATTATATGCACGTGCCTAACTAAATGCAGGCTGGTCTAAATGCAGGGAGCGGTCACAAAGTGATGCGCAGGTTCTTACCTCTCGTCTTGTGCTCATAAGCAACCAAACCAGATACGAACAGAAATAACTAACTACCTAAACTATCCCTAGGGAGCGAGGTTATCATCTTGACTGAGCAATAAATTATCACACACAGTAAGAAAAATCACAGATAGCTGATGCTTTTCTCACAGCACATGAAAGCTTACAAATATTCAAATAACCAGATAGTCGATCATTCTATAACAACATTTATTGCTCTTAGTGAAATTGCATCCCAGAAACTATTGAAAAATAGTTAACAAGAACGTAGGTTCAAAACATCAACTATTCTTACAGCAAATGAAATACAGCTGAAAACAAAATAGTTCATCTTCAACATTATTCATCGAATGCTTCAGTACATTCCACTTCTTTACTCTTTCCAGCAGACAAAATTGCAGTTCACTTTGCAAAACGAAATAGTTCCTCTTACAAGCCAACGATTACAAAATTTTCTCAGGAAAAAGCCCCCCCTTTTCCTTCGGCTTCCCGTTATTTAAACTACCAATCATGTCTCCTGGGCTACCCTCGGCGTGTGACCTTTCAGTGTCCCTCCACGATTCAGTTGCTTTTCTGGTCGTTTCGCCTTCCCCATCATTTCCACAGGCTTTTATTTTCTGACAGTAACTGCTAAAAATGCCCCACCGGCGCCTCTGTCATTCGTTTATGTTGTCCTTTTCTGCGCGGCGCTTTGCTTCAGTGATTCATGGGATGATTTCTGCATACAAACTTGGTGCATTATCCACTAAATTAAGACATTAGGCATCAATAATTTTTAAATTATAATGATACATCCACAACGAGCTAGCCTGGTTCATCCGGGTGAGGGGAAATGCGAAGGGTAGGAAGAAGCAAAAAGTCATCAAGGACTCCACACCTTTCGGTTTAACTGATGATGACTATAACCTATTAGTGGATAGAATGGATGAGGTTGTCGATGAGACACGCCAAAATATTGACAACCGATATACTAAGTTGTTTGAGGGGGTTACTTACCTTCTTCAAACTCTGTGTAAAGCCGTGAAAGAAATAAGAGTTGCGACCAGTAAGAAGCCATCCCAGTCGCAGGAAGTTGGCCCCTATATTGATCGTCTAGTTGAAGTCCAAACGTCATGAAATAGTTGTAAGGTCCAAGTGATATCCAAAGCGTTGGATTTAGGCATGATGGAGATTAACAGTACTTTACAAGATATTGCTTTTGTCGGGTTAGACATGTCTATGCTACTAATGTTAACATAACACACCATTCAACAATTGGAAGTTGAGGAAATTAAGGCACGAGAGCATCCAATGTTTGACCAACTAAATCAATCATAGAACATCATGTCTTTGTTGCAAAGTTAGATGGAAGGAAAAGAAAAGTAAACGCAAAAGTGGAAACAAGATAGGCAGTGATTAGGGAAAGTTATTGCTCTTTCCCGTTAAGAACTTCCAGAGGTCAGGGTCACACATGACATGGTTGTTGAAGATCATGTATTCAAGTTAGGGGAAGTTTCTAGTGACTTCTGTCACAAGAATGTAGACTTAGAAGCTAAGCTTCTCCACAGTACACCTCCTGAAGTATTGGAAGAGCGACGAAAGAAGGTTGAAGAAGATATGCGACAGATTTAAGAGGTCGAGGCACTTTGTGCTAAGGCATATGAGCATGTGTCCCAGGAATGGGAGGCCTTGATGGATGATGTGGAGCTGCAAGAAATAATAGGGAGACTTCTTACAGCTATGACTAGTTTGGCTAGTCTGTGGACCGCATTGAAAGAATTATCACCAATCAAGAAGATGATTAAGGTTGTTGAGCTTAAGGTACTACAGCAACAGGTTTCCAAACTACAAACAAAACTGCAAAGAAGAACAAATTGTGTTGCAGATTGATCTGGATCTTAGGGGCTAAAACTCCGGAGGCTTGGATGCCGAGAGAGGAGGGGGAGAGATAACATAATGAGCCACTTGTGAGAAATACATGGCAGTGAGATCTAGACTTTGAATAGACTAAACAAATAAACATAGAGTAAATATGTGACATGGAGGGGCGAGGCTCAAAGAGAGTTCTTTGAGCCTCACCTCTCAAACCATACTAAGAAAGACACTCAGAACCAATAACCCAATAACGCAATATAATAAGAGAAGTGGAGGATGTCAAAAATCCTTGAATGCTTTATTGAGAAGGCATAGAGCCTTTTTATAACATTATTACAATGTGCTTTGAGGCAATAACATGGGTCAAAACCATGGGTTGTGAAATACCATGGATGAAAGAGGTACAATGTGCCTTGAAGTCATACCATGGAACAAAACCATGAGTTGTCAATTACCATGGATGAGAGAGGGTGGCCTCTCCATTTAATGCTTTTATGATGATTGCGAGCGCGTGGCCTCTCATTAAATGCTTTTATGACTCATACATCCAAATTTAAACCATATTCCCCTTGAAATTCGGATCATTCTTTCCCCCTTAGTTCATACTAAAAAGAGACCCATGATTACAATGTGTCAATTGCCAATGAAGATAAGGGTTTTCTATGGTTAACCAATAACCGTGGGTTTTGTGTGGTTGACCCATAACCATAACTATGGGTTTTGTGTGGTTGACCCTTAACCATGGGTTTTGTGTGGTTGACCCATAACCATAACTATGGGTTTTATGTGGTTGACCCATAACCATAATTACAATAGGATTTCATAAAAGTAAAAAAAAAATGGTCTTTGGTGAAGTTGATGTCTCGCCGCAAATCTATTCATATATTTTGATGTAGGTGATGAAATTGAATTCCGTTGAAGACCCATTTGAGATCTTGAAGAGACCTTTCCATCCATATAACATACTCTCTCTGTGGTGGCCCAAGGAATGAGAAAATGGTTGCTGAAGCTCAAGGGACACGCGCACACAGGTTTTCCAAACACATGTTGCTTCAATTGATGATATCTCTCAAACCAGAAATCCAAATGAAAAATTGCGAAATACCCATTTTAGCTAACAGAAATATCTTTCCAATGAACTATGGTAGAGCCTCTGATATGTTCTGTGGAGTCCATGGTACTTGTTTGAAGTTGCAGTACGTGAGGTCGCACTGTGTACAAACATAGGTTGCTTCAAACAAGCATATCTCACAAACCAGGAAGGTAAATGAGAAACCGAAAAATACCCATTTTATATGACGGAAATATCTTTCCAGTGAACTATGGAAGAGCCTCTGAAACTCTCTATGCAAGTTGTAGTATCAGTTCGAATTTGTAAAGACGTGTTGATCTTCAGTTCGTATATTGTCAAGGGTTTGTAGAGCAAAATCAGATGTTGTAGAGATCATGGAACTTCCTCTTGAAACTTAGATATCATGTATTGCCCGAGGACCAGCTGTGATGCTTACAGTGTATGGCCCAGCAATGGATTCCGAGTGTGCCAAAAGGAGGTTGGAAATCTCCGCAGATCTTTGAACCCATACTATGTTCAAACCTTCATTCCCATGGAGAATGAACCCGCTCTGAAACCACTGATTCGGATCTTGGGGGCTGAAACCTGGGAGGCTTGGATGCCGAGAGAGGAGGGAGAGAGATAACATAATGAGCCACTTGTGAGAAATACATGGCAGTGAGATCTAGACTTTGAATAGACTAAACAAATAAACAGAGTAAATATGTGACATGGAGGGGTGAGGCTCAAAGAGAGTTCTTTGAGCCTCACCTCTCAAACCATACTAAAAAAGACACTCAAAACTAGTAACCTAATAACACAATAGAATAAGAGAAGTGGCGGATGTCAAAAATCTTTGAATGCTTTATTAAGAAGGCGTAGAGCCTTTTTATAACATTATTGCAATGTGTCTTGAGGCAATAACATGGGTCAAAACCATGGGTTGTGAAATACCATGGATGAGAGAGGCACAATGTGCCTTGAAGCCATATCATAGAACAAAACCATGAGTTGTCAATTACCATGGATGAGAGAGGGTGGCCTCTCTGTTTAATGCTTTTATGATGACTGCGAGCCGAGCGTGTGGCCTCTCATTAAATGCTTTTATGACTCATACATCCAAATTTAAACCATATTCCCCCTGAAATTCGGATCACAGAGCTTCAAACAAAAGTAGAGTAGGTAACTAAGACCATTCATCCAATCCATGTTGAGGTGAAGGAATGTTTAGATATGACTCTGGTGGATGTGTGAGAACATCTCAGTTTTGAAATTATTCAAAGAGTTTCCAAGGTCAACGCGGATGTTCAACGATGGGCCGAGGACATGATGAAAACCTTCCAATATTTTCAAGCTAAGTTGAACATGTTGGAGGGTTATGTCTTAAGTGGCTATGGACGAGCCAAATGTGAGTGTTGGGGGCTTGTTGGCCCTAGGAAAGTTGGGTAATTTTTTGGTCTATAATTTTGGAGATGGTCAAAGTGTGAACAAAGCTGTGTTGAAGCGGGTGTTGAAATAAAGGGTTTACAATACATTGTATGGAAACTTTCTAGAGAATTGAAGAACATGTCTAGTGGTGAATTTTATGTAGCAAGAGCTTTTTATATCGTCAGCCAAGATGGATGAAGAATGTTACGAGATTGACTTGAATTCTGAGATGGATGAAGAATGTTGAGAGATTGACTTAAATTGAGTAAGGGAGGTATTGGATCAAGCGGTCCAAACCTAGAGTGAGTCTCACAAGGGCGTGGGTTTATATAGAAGCCATTGCCCCTCCCACGACTGCCTCGTTGGTTGAGTAAGAAACTGAGCTTGGGATAGGCAAGAGTAAAAGCCTAGGATCATCTAGTTCAGTGAAGTACAAGTTTGATCATTTGGAATTCACATTTCACCATATTTATGTATTTTAAAGGTAATAATAAGTTCTTAAATAAAAATTAATTACATTCTTTATTCTTAATGGGTACTTATTTTAATGTTAATGTGTACTTAAAAAAAAAAATCTTTCAATAAAATAACCCTCCGTGATTAACTTTTATGGAGTTTAGACCTCACATATTTAAATATGGTAATGGTAATAATAAGTTCTTAAATAAAAACTAATTACAATCTTTAATGTTACTGAGTACTTTAATGTTAATAGGTACTTTCAAAAGAGGCAAAATTTAATTTTTCAATAAAATAGACCTAATTGATTGAATTTTATGGAAACGTTCATTGCAGAATCGAGATGATACGACATCTGTTTTCTCTTGGAGCAGGCTGACCATGTGATGGAGGGGACATTCGAACCCTTGACCTTTGCTGTATAAGCGTTAACCAAAACGCCCCCTTCTTGCCGGAATCCGGCGGAGAAATTCGTGCTGAAATAACAATTTTGAGGTTTTAAATTACAATTTCAGCAATCTGGGTCGTCGTGAAATAGGCCATTTACTACAGAGCTACTAAATATAATTGCAGAAATCAAGAAATTGAAAAAATGAGCAGTTTTTGTGAACAATCATGACCGGTTTCTATCCAAAATTCGCCGGAAAAGAGGAGCGTTTTAATTGTCATTTATCCTAGGCGTGACCTTAGGAGAGTTTGTGTCATTGTCAGCGTCGGATTGTTTACCGCAGACGCAACCCATCTGTGCGAAACCTTCGGAGGCAAAAAGAGAAAAAAATTCTTATACAGAATCATTAATATCATTGCATAGCAAATACCTCTCGACAATTCAAGGTAATTTATAATTTTATGTCAAAACTGCAACGACCGGTTCATCTGGCTAAGATGGTCAGCTTGGGATTAGATGTAGAGGCTAGAGCAGCTGCCATGGGAGCCAGACCTAACACACTGTGATTAAGAGTACATGTACTACCAGCTTTGATTCTCGTACAAAAACCTTGAGCATCCAAGTTCCAACCATTATGGCTAACCAACCACTAAAACCTGGTTGCTCAGAGCATTATCGGTTAACCAACCATCGAAGCATCATCAATGATCTCGGCTCCGAGCATTCTTAATTACCTCGCCGGTATAGAATCGGAGCCTCGCCTTCTATCAGAGCAATTATCCTTTATTACGACGCATGTGCGTCGCCTAATGACACGTGTTTAATCCAATGGTTAATCTTTAACTTTACTCTGCCCCTTTCTCTGGGTAGGGAATTAGCTGCATTTAGCCCCAAGGGTTAATTCAATTAGTAAAACGTGCCCACATTCTCTCGGTTTGGGGAGAGGTCACAAGTTCGAGCCTTGAGTCCGTTGAGTCTTTTGGGGTTAGGTTTTCTGCTAGGATGGCAAATAGGGAATTAGCTGCATTACAGCTTTATCAATGGTTACGAAATAAAATTGATTACAACATCAAATTGAATTGTTTTGCATTAATATATATATATATAACTTTACATTTCTCAAAAAAAAAAAGTTATTTGACATACTAATTATGATTAGCCTTCACATTATGACTAACTAATAATATTTAAAAGCATTACTTTACTTTTTAGTAAGAAGAAAAAGTAAAGTGCATATATTTAATGTAGTTGAAAGAAATAAATGGCTTGCAGTACATTGTACAAAACTAATAATAAAAAATATCCAACTTTAAACAAATGCAATAGTTAGTACTTTTGGGACGATTAGACATGACGAGAAATATTCGGAAGGAAGTCTACGTCGATGATTTAAATAATGTTTTAACCTGTTGAAATAAATAAAGTGTCCTGATTCCTGAATCTGTGGCAGAAATAATATTTTCGATTAAAGAGGTTGTAATAAGAAAGGTTTCTAGAACGATTCGACATTCGGATAACTACCACGGAAGTCCACGTCAATGATTCAATAATATATTTAACTCATTGAAATAAATAAATAATAAATACTGCAGCGCTAAAAAAACAAAAGTAATCACGTGAAAAATGAAATATGTTTTTAAAGAAAAACAAACATGGAGTCGGATACAGCGCCTACCTCTTGCAAGAAATCTGCGACGCCTTTTCTTTCTGGGCATTTAAATCCCATGGTCTCGAAGAAATCCAGAACAAATTCTCGGGGTCCTTGGTACACGATATAACCTTCTGAGAGCAGGATTACATCGTCGAAGAGATCGAAGGTTTCAGGGGCAGGTTGCAGAAGAGAAATCGCCATGGTCGCCCTCATAACATGAACGAATTGGGAGAAACATCGCACAATCTGATATGTGGTAGAGCTGTCCAACCCCGTCGATATCTCATCCATCATAAAAGCTTTGGCACCTCCCACCACCATCTCCCCTGTTGTCACTCGTTTCTTCTGACCTCCAGAAATCCCTCGCCTCATATTATCTCCTACCAACGTATCCGCGCATATGTCTAACCCCAATATCTTGACCAACAAGTATATATTTTTACATTATTCATACAAGTGCCATAATTCACATGAAACATGTTGTTAATTGCGAGGATGAATTCGAAGACAATTTGCCTTCTATTTTCAGATCTGAACATAAAATTTGAATTGATTTGAAGATGAATAGGAAGAAATCTTACCTTCAAAACACAGTCCGTCATAACACTGGTTTCTTGTCCCTCTATTGCTGTTGCCTGTAGATTATATTCAGCCGTTCACAGTATTTATTTCACCTCCACCATTTATTATTAAAGAAACTACTAAGTAAATTCAAAAGTACATCATTTTTAAAGTCGATACCTTCATGAAAACATCAATGTCCGCATCTGGTTTCAGTCCTAGTTGTTTTTCTCTTCTGGAAAGTTCAGTCAACACATCTGCAGCGGAGATTGGTTATTTCAGCATAGATCCATTTTATTCACGAAGGATCAAGAGGTTGGATTATTAATATTTCTGGTATATATATCTAAAGATTTTAGATAGATATATAGATGATCTTTCACGTTATAAATACCTAGACCTGACCTGTAATAATGTAGTGAACTGAACTCTCATTATCAATTTTATCAACAATAGGTCCATTAGCAATGTAAACACACTAGTGTGGATCTGTAATAAGTAAATCCATAATGGTAAGCTAAGTCCATCAACAATGTAAACACAGTGTACATTAAACTCTTAAAAAAATACCATATCTTGAACCAACGCCTTGGCAGCGAGCCGAAAAGTTGAAAGTTTCTCTAACAGTCATTTCTCCCATATGGGTATCATGCTGACTGATGTAAGTAGAAGTCCTCTCTGGCACGAATTCGTTAAGGGCATGCCCATTATATGTCACTTTTCCTTCAACCTGAAAGAAAAGCTCATTATATGTCACTTCTCCTTCAACCTGAAAGAAAACCTCATACACAACTTAAGTTCTATCTCGTTGAATAACTACAACACCATGAAATTGAGACTTTAAAGGACTACTTACTTTGAGAGTGTTTGGAAGCTTTCCGGCAAGTGCCAAGAGCAGAGTAGTCTTGCCCGATGCAGGAGGTCCAAGAAGCAGAGTTAATCTTCATAATTGCAATTTACAAACCACGAATCAGCCCAGACCTTCGATCTCTTATTCATTTCAAGTTAAAATCTTTCAAAACATCTGTTTACCTTCCTGGTTTAACGATTCCGTTGACATTGTGAAGAATCGTTAAATTTTTCTTCTTTGTTCTCCACAACCGAAGCATTGCCAAAGCATCCTAAGATCAACATCACAAAACTTTCGGTCAAAAAGCATAAGTCACAACGCCCATATGCAATCCAGAGGTTATTATAATTATTATTAATTTGAATAATATAATATATATATATTACTTTGAGGTTTGACATTTTGTTCACTTTGAGGTTTGACATATTAAAATCTTCTTGGTACAAATCCACAGATCCGATCGAGAGAATTCTCTAGTAAACGTAAATCGAAATATTATATTTAATCCTAACATATTACCTCGACCATATTGACTGTCCAGTTGATTAAGGTTGGCAATGCTCGACTGCCAACATAAACATCAGCGGAAATATTCAAATCCTGAAAACGGATCTCAATTTCCGGTATGATAATTCCCACTCTGAGCATCACAGGCAGAAGATGATGACATTATAAGAGAAAAACAAATATGGGTATAAAAAACTGCAGCAAATTCAAAAAAAGAGTAGAGAGCGTAAGATGCAAGAACCCGTCGAGTCTTTGACGAAGCTTGAGCATAAATCGTTCATTGTCTTGGTCCGATACTCCCAGGAGTCTTTCGATGAGTTGTTTTCGAGCTTCAGCTGGAATTTTTGTGACGTCGATCTGGTTGTGAGTGGATCCGATTGATTGACTGTCGACAAGGTCATTGAGTATGGAAGTTCTGAGACGTTGGTATGTGGGGAGCCGCTCTATGGCTGCCCATGCCAGCGCCTCCTCCTCGCATCTGCGCGCTCTGGAACTCGATGACAGGCTTGGGAATCGATCGCTATCCCCAAACAGATTTGAGGTGCCAGAGCCCAATATGCTGCTTCCCATTTCTTCCTTCAATAATCCTCTGAATAATGAGGAGCTTCAGACGAGATGATGATAAATGGACAACCAGATTGGCTGTTTGGAGACGGATTTGTGTTTGAGGAGATTCACGTGGCCGACAGCGTATGGATGTCAAATTCCATTGTTGCTTCTAACTGGAAGGGCAGTGTTTTCAACGGGCTTCTAGATACTCGTCGGTACACGAATGACAGACGCAAATCAAATAATTTGATTTTGCCCACTTTTTACCAAAAGACCCCTTAATCACCGGGGTTTTGTCCACATGTTACTGGAAAACAAACTCGTAACCGGCTAAGATTAATTTATTTTATCCTGTATACCTGTGGAGAGGACCTTCTGACATTGGTGTCTACTACATAATAAAAAAGGAATAAGTCAATGAAGTGGGGTCCAATCGGTGGGGGACGGTGCTTTTCACCCAGCCCACCAGGGATCAATTCCCATCGAGACATGGCCCGCTGTGATAAGGCTCAAAGGGTAGGCGCCCCCTGGATAGGCTACCGCCCCTTGTCGGGATTGGAGTCGGGACGTCTCGGTCCTTGCTGAGTCACAAGTTTCTGGTATATCCTGGCTTGCGGGCTGTCGGTTTATACCACGGAGGTTATAGTGGCAGCCGGCGGATTTGATCCTGGGTCTGACCCAGACAATTGCGACGAGTTACCGATTTCTCTATCAAAAAAAAAAAAGGAGTAAGCTTGTCTGCTACATAATAAAAAAGAGTAAGCTAAGGACGCTGACGATTTTGTTCGGCGGTAATAGTCGCCCCGACACTCCGACCATCACCAACGACCCCTCCTCTCTGTTGCCGGCAGTCCGTTCCACCCCGTCGCCCTTAGGAGTGGATTACCTTCCGCCGTTAATGTTGATTTAACCGCGGTTATTCCACTCCTCTACCTTCTCGACGTACTCCCATGCATTGATGGGTGCCACCAACCACACTCCCTGCACAATTCAAACGATCTCGCGACTTCTCCCTATGCTCTATTTCTACTCCGAGCTGCTATTTGCATTCACTGGTCACCACAACACATCTCCACTGGTTCCTTCCGCGCGACTTTTTCGTGTGCTCTGTTTCTTCTGGAGCTGCTATTTGCATTCACCGGTCACCAGAGAGTTTGCAAACTCATCCATAAAAATCAACAGGTTACAATCTCAATAATCAATAATCAGAAATTGCAATTTCAATAATATTCTGGAGGCTTTGAATCAATTCAGATTATTGAAATTACACTTTGGATAAGCCTTCTTAGTCCACAACCTGCAAAATGGATTCATTAATGTTCTGAATAGGAGGCCAGCGCACTGCTTTAACTTTTTCGTGCCTTCCAGGCAAAATCACACACGCAAAGCAAACTAACTCCAACAAAAAAAGTAACCGCAAAACAAATACATTCGAAGTAATTTTTTATTTTTAAAAAGAAATTCAGTATTACCTGAACTCCAACACAAATAGCTTCTAGCTCCAATGAGGTTTCCATCTCGTAAGAGCATTCTGAATTGGAATTCATCAGTCTTGTCCCTTTTGTGGACTTTCGTATGACATCCTTCAAAATTGAACCATATCTTTTGTGCTCTAAAAGGCAGTCATGTACAATATCATCCGAAGAAGTTTCCTGGCTTTGCATTGTCCAATGAAGCATCTTTAAAACTGTCTCAGAGTTTTCAATGCAAGCGGCACCATTGATTGAGCAAAACATATAAGTGCCAAAAGGCATGTAAGGGCTTCTCTTGACAGCCTCATCTAACTCCATTAGAGAATCAAGGACATTATTAAGAAGCGTCCTACAAGCATTTTGAACAAAAGCATCAGGTACATGTATGCCCTACCAATATGAAAAAATAGCAATCAAGGGCTTAGCAATTGACTCCAAGGGTGCAAGAAGCATCCGTGGAACAATATCATGTTTGGAAACCACGTGACAAAAGTTACCTCCCCAGTTCTCACGGCCAACCACTTCAACAAGTCTTTTATCTCCCACTAAAGGGCAACCAAATGTGACACAAAATGGAGAGCTATGCTTTAATGTGATACACAAAGGAGAACTTTGCTTCAGTCTCTTTTCCAGTACCCATAGTGTGACCAAGGTTGCAACTGCCCTTGCTAAGGAATGACCCACAAATATAATCGGTATGAGTTTCTTTTGTTTCGAATTGATATGTATCTGCAACTGATTGGTCATGGAATACATTTCAAAAGAAGGTAATTTTTCCTTTGAATACTAAACCCTTTTTTATGATTTAACTAAGATTACATTGTCTTACTGTTGTAATAGATAAATCAAATTACCTTTGTTTTGAAATCCGTATTCTCCATAATATGCAGGAAGATCTTAAGGGCTCCCTGATGGACAATGGCTAGTTGACCAACCCAACCCAACCCTCATAGCTTGAGAGGAGATAAGATCGGACTTGGTAAAGTACTTCACCGACGAATAATTAGAATGGACTTGTTTTTCAAGTCTAACCACACAATATTGAAAGTGACAATGCCATCCAAATAACAAGTTCTGTTATGCCCAAGGATAGATCAGTGGTGAGATCTCTGCATAAATACATGTTTTCTGTTGGTTCTATGAAAATAGTTGGAAAGCAGGTCAGGATTAATGCAACAATTGACCTGCTACTAGCAATAGAGTGCAACAGTTGTTCTGCTACTAGCTAAGCTATTCAACAGCTTGCTTTAACTGTAGGCATTTATGTTGGGTATTTAGATCTATAAAACTTAATCCCTGTCATCTTGCCTTCCAAATTCCCATAGCATCACTGCAATTGTAATATGTAACCCCCCCTGCAGTAAGTAATGGAGTGTTTACTGAAGCACCAAGACCCACTTTGAGTACTCATCCCTTCCTCCTTGGGATGGCAGTTCACCCAAGTCCTCAATAGTGGCAAGCTGCAAGCTCCAATAGGGCACAAAAATCTTTTATTTAATATTGGCAGGAAGATAGCATTTTGTCTGTGAAGATTAAACTTATGGGTTTGGGCCAATGGCACTTGGAGGTCATGACTCGTGCACATATTAGGACCCAAGCCTGAGCCATGTTTCCCTCTAGGCTTTCCATTTAAATTTGTTGGTCGGGATGTGGTCCATAGACCTGCGAAAGCTTACCATTGCTGATCTAGGTTCAATACACAGTGCATTATGTATGGCTCTACCTAAGAATCCCAAGAGCAACATGTCCCAAGAGATTGACCCCATTCCAACTAAAAATGGGGAGTTTCTGTTAGGAAAAAATAGTGTTAAGTTCAAATAATGGAAAGTAGAATGTCTATCGAAGAATAAGTTCCATTATGGCCAAGGACAGACAAGTCATCATGTCTGTTTTGGGGATCCTTACACAGTTCTGTTGCTTGTAGTTAAAAATATTGTGATAGTCCTAGAATGTGATTTAGTACACTCTCACTTTATCATTTCATGGACTTTGGACAAATGAACCTCCACGATCATGGACCAATTAGGCACCAATTAGGTGAAAAGACACAAATCAAGCTTTCTAATATTTAGATAGCTAGGTTGTTGAATCATCTATGGATAATATAAAGGTGTTCAATGGATTATTAGAGGTTAAAAGCAATTGAAAACACACATGATTAGTACATTAAACCAAGTTGGTATTAGGTGATCCCCTAATGTATAAGATTATAACACCCTTCACCTAATACTTTCCCATTATGAGCTTTCCCCAAGTCAAGAAGTGGATTGCATTTTCCTATCTATGGCGATATATAGTAATATGACTGGTATTTCAATAGAATTTTTCCCTAAACAATTCCCATGCAACTACATATGCAAAAGCCCTTATATATCTTTCCACTTTATCTGACTATAGTGTGGCACTTTGCTTAAGATGGAAAATTATCAAACAAGCTTGGTGATTAATAGTGATATTTGAACCCAAAACACATATGGACATTAATTAACCAAGCTTCTATTAATTATAGCTTAATACAACCACTAAGCTCTATGAACTTTCCCTTATACAAATCCTTGAGGAGAATGTTTGATTTGGATCTAGTAATATTATTTCCTTCATTCTTTATGACACATGCACCCCTACTAGGGTTAGGTTGTGTTGAAACACCACTTACCCCATGTGGGATTTGTTATGCTTCTTGCTTCTTAGGGCATCTGTTAAGTTCACTGTAAAGAATGGTTCATGGAGCCTTCCATGTCGTATAAATTGCAAGCATGTTTTTAAATATAACTAGTCTTTTGTTTTATTTTCAGTAACGTGTTTGCACATTGTTTGTAGGAATTTATTCAAACTGGGCAAGCAAGGCAAATGGAAGGCTATCATGCAACTTGAAATGCAAGACCCTAAACACATGCTCACCTTTTCCTCCAAAGATATTCTTTGGTCTAAAATTGATCGATCAAATGGAAGTTTTGATCGTGTTGTGAAAATCCCGTCCCATAGAGTATCCGACTTCATTAGGGGGGAAGAAATGAACCCTGATGCTCCATGTAGTTTCATCCGACGGAAAAATAAAGAATCGGGGCAAAATGATACTGCTTCATTGAGTTATGAAGTGTAAGTATCTCAAGAATGTATTATTTATATGTAGTTAATGATATCGTATTTATAATTTGTTGTCTGTACTGACACTGGAATTTTTTTTTATGTAGTTATGCATGTTGTTATGGTCCGGAGGACAAAAGAGAACAACCAGCTAAACGTAGGGCCTCATTTTCCAAGAAGAGGGGTTGCCAATGCCATTTTATAGTTAAGGTTATGGTTCAAAATCCCGAGGCTACGATATTGACATATAATCTATACGAGCATGAAGACAAACAAGGATGGCCTTGTCATGGTTTTCATGACACTTCAGGTGAGGCCAGGTCTCTGCATAAGCCTAAGCTCTCAAGGGACATAGTTTCGTATGTCAAAATTTGCTTTTTTTTGGAGGTGCCAGTTGACTCAGTTTGAAAAATGCACATAAAGAAACATGTTAACTTGGATGCGACAGCTCGGGATAGGGATTTCTTCTTGAGCAGAAAGGATGTTGTAAACATCTACTGTCAGTTGAGCAAAGGAAACTATCAACTCCACAAAAAGGATGAGATGAGTGTTAATCTTTGGTACCAAAAACGTAAAGAGGATTTTTTCTTATACCAAAAGCCCAATGATGCAGGCGTGCCTTTCATAATTGGAATCCAAACGAAATGGATGTTGGAGACAATGGTCAAGCTATGTCATAACAACTTAATAGCCATGGACTCAACATTTAGTACTAATAAATACCAGGTATGTGTGTTGTCCGTGTTTTTTTAATATGATTATCCAATATTAATCCATTCAATTTATTTAATAAAAAATATTTTTCACTTCCTATCTTGTTTGAGTATGGCAGTACCAGCTTTACACACTGGTTGCATTTGATGCACAACAAAGTGGGGTTCCAGTTGCATTGATTGTTTCATCGCAGAATACAACTGAAGATATTGCACTTTGGTTGGAGCAGCTTATGAATAGCTGTTACCAGCTCCGTCCTGATTGGAAACCCAATGCCTTCATGGTTGATGATGCGTTGGCTCAGACAGCTGCATTGAGGTATATTCATTATCATTACTATCCATTTTAACTTATCTATTTTATGAAAAAGTGTCACTTTAACCCATCGAACATTGCAGGAGGGTGACACAGTGCAAAGTTATATTGTGCGTTTGGCATGTACGAAGGGTATGCCTAAAAAACGTCAATAACTTGGCCACTAGTCCATACATGGCAAGTGCAATGTTTAGTAAGTTAGCTGGTTATATTATGAAGTATTGTTCCAACGATGATGTGATTGCTGCAATACAAGGATTTTTCAATGAATTTTTTGATGAGGGGAAATTCCTGGACTATCTCAACAAGAATTGGGTTTCCGGTAATAAGTTTCGTAAGTGCAGACGACTCTTTCTTGTGTTTTTGCTTAAGTGTTTCATAATTACCATATATTTCCACTGACTTGTTTTTTTACTTTCAGGGATGTGGGTGAAAGGCTATCGTGATTTTCCGCATGCAAATCAAGAGACCAACAATGTTGTAGAGTCCTACCATTGTTACCTGAAGACCAACTTTCTCTCCGATCGATGGAAGAAATGTGCTCGTCGAATGGATTGGTTATTATATGTGCTCTTGACAAATGTCAAACCTGTGTATCGGTTCAAAGAAATTCTGAAAGAATAAGGATACTTGAACAACTATAGGAAAGAGAAGCAGCTTGAATATTCAATGGAAAGAGCAAAAATAATCCTGGACAGTGATTGTTGCCCTCATGAGAGCATATCTCATGCCTATTGGGTGAGGAGTCAAACAAATCCTCATAAGAAATACCTTGTCACCTGGTATCGTGCAAATTTTATAGCGTGTGATTGCCCATGGTCTATTCATAGAAACATGTGCAAGCATGCTATAAAGGTAGATTGGTTGTATTTTCCATTAGGATATTCAAGCCCAATACTAGATCATGACGCAATGCATGCTTCATTTGATACCCCTCACAAGATAGAGGCACCAAACTTACATGTAGATGGTGATATAACGTTTACAACCACTATACTGTTGATCCAGATGTTGAGGGACTTTAATTAGCTAGGGATGAATTATTTGGCTACCTAGACCTGCTTAGAAACAATCCTCCTAGTACATTGAGAAAGACCGAGTAGTTGGTTGGTCTAGTTAAAAAATTGTTGGATGAGGCCAACACTCTTCATATTATGGACTTTGACTTCACCACTAGCTTGGGTTCTTTCGAGTCATCTTTGAAGAGGAAGAAAAGCTTCCTTAGCCCAAAAAAGAAAGGCAAAAGAATCAAGAAAAGTAGCGGCTTGGAAATTGATTTGAATATCCATGCATCTGAATATGATCCTTTCCAGTTTCAATATCTCAATAAGAGGGGTTGTCCTTGCTCCAACATTGCACCATCGATTGTCTCAAGTCAGTTGCATTTATTGAAAATATCTATGTGTTGTTGTTTTTGCTTTCTTCGTCATGTTGTTGATGTATCCATGCATACACATGTGTTGACGTGCGGTGCAGATGCTTGCAGAGGGGTAGCAGTCTGCCACGGTTGCTCCAAGGCAGATACATAGACCAAGGTAGCACCAACCGGGTCTAACTGCAAGCCCAGGTACGCTTCACGGGACTCCTTATGCAATGGATTTCAGGTGTTCAAGTGACTAGTGTTCTGCATCACAATACTGCCCTGATGATATTACATCACATGCACAGGTGCTTCTCCTAGGGATCTTCCGTCCGGGAAGCACGATTGGTTGATTGGGAGAAAACCCATTGGCAATTTCCAAGGTTTGGCGCGTGCCTTACTTTAGCAGTGTTTTTTTTGCTTTCTTTGCCATGTTGTTGATGTATCCATGCATACTTGTGTGTTGACGTGCGGTATGGATGCTTGCAGAGGGGCAGTAGTCTGCCGTAGTTGCTCCAAGGCAGAGACATAGACCAAGGCAGCACCAGCTGGGTCTAACTTCAAGCCCAGGTACACTTCATGGGACTCCTTATGCAATGGATTTCAGGTATTCAGGTGACTAGTGTTCTACGTCACAATACTGCCCTGATGATATTATATCACATGCATAGGTGCTTCTCCCAGGGATATTCTGTCAGGGGAGCACGACTGGTTGATTGGGAGCACACCCATTGGCAGTTTCCAAGGTTTGGCGCGTGCCCTACTTTAGCAGTTGTTTTTTTTCTTTCTTCGCCATGTTGTTGATGTATCCATGCATACACGTGTGTTGACGTGTAGTACGGATGCATGCAGAGGGGCAACATTTTGTCGCGGTTGCTCCAAGGCAGAGACATCGACCAAGGCAGCACCAGCCGGGTCTAACTGCAAGCCCAGGTACACTTCACGGGATTTCTTATGCAATGGATTTTAGGTGTTCAGGTGACTAGTGTTCTGCGTCACAATACTACCCTGATGATATTACATCACATGCACAGGTGCTTCTCCCAAGGATCTTCCGTCCGGGGAGCATGACTGGTTGATTGGGAGCACACCCATTGGTAGTTTCCAAGGTTTGGTGTGTGCCCTACTTTAGCAGTTGTTGTTTTTGCTTTCTTCGCCATGTTGTTGATGTATCCATGCATACACGTGTGTTGACGTGTGGTACAAATGCTTGCAAAGGGGCAGTAGTTTGTCGCAGTTGCTCCAAGGCAAAGACATAGACCAAGGCAACACCAGCTGGGTCTAACTATAAGCCCAGGTACACTTCACGAGACTCCTTATGCAATGGATTTCAAGTGTTCAGGTGACTAGTGTTCTGCATCACAATACTACCTTGACGATATTACATCATATGCACAAGTGCTTCTCCCAGGGTTCTTCCGTCCGGGCAGCACGAATGGTTGATTGGGAGCACACACATTGGCAGTTTCCAAGGTTTGGCGCATGCCCTACTTTAGCAGTTGTTGTTTTTGTTTTCTTCACCATGTTGTTGATGCATCCATGCATACATGTGTGTTGACGTGTGGTACGGATGCTTGCAGAGGGGCAACAGTCTGCCGCAGTTGCTCCAAGGTAGAGACATAGACCAAGGGAGCACCAACCGGGTCTTACTGCAAGCCCAGGTACACTTCATGGGACTCCTTATGCAATGGATTTCAGGTGTCTAGTGTTCTGTGTCACAATACTACCCTGACGATATTACATCACATGCACAGGTGCTTCTCCCAGGGTTCTTCCATCCGAGGAGCACGACTAGTTGATTGGGAGCACACCCATTGGAAGTTTCCAAGTTTTGGTGCGTGCCCTACTTTAGTAGTTGTTGTTTTTGCTTTCTTCGCCATGTTGTTGATTTATCCATGCATACACATGTGTTGACGTGCGGTACGGATGCTTGCAGAGGGGCAGCAGTCTACCGTGGTTGCTCCAAGGCAGAGACATAGACCAAGGCAACACCAACTGGGTCTAACTGCAAGCCCAGGTACACTTCACGGGACTCCTTATGCAATGGATTTCAGGTGTTCAGGAAACTAGTGTTATGTGTCACAATATTGCCTTGACGATATTACATCACATGCACAGGTGCTTTTCCCGGGGTTCTTCCGTCTGTGTAGCACGACTGGTTGATTGGGAGCACACCCTTTGGCAGTTTCCAAGGTTTGGCGCGTGCCCTACATTAGCAGCTATTGTTTTTTCTTTCTTCACCATGTTGTTGATGTATCCATGCATACACATTTGCAGAGGGGCAACAGTCATGGATGTTGTTAACATATTGATGCTGTCATGTCTATCTATATGCTAGGTGACTCTAGCACAAGAGGAGAACCATCATCTTTAGTTCCACAGAATCCCCTATGGGAAGGCTTTAAATCTATGAGACATAGAGCTTTCCACAGATAGTTATGGCTGAAAGTGAATGGAGCATTCTCAGATGTGAAAATCTAGCATTTTGCTTCAAGCACCCTTGGATTATAGCCTTGAGGTAGTGCAATGATGACGAAATGGTTACTCCAAAATCAACCAAAAAGGATTTCCCACACTAATGATGAAATGGTTACTTCAAAATCAACCAAAAAGGATTTCCCACACCCATTGGCAGTTTCCAAGGTTTGGCACGTGCCCTACTTTAGCAGCTGTTGTTTTTGCTTTCTTCGCCATGTTGTTGATGTATCCATGCATACACATTTGCAGAGGGGCAACAGTCATGGATGTTGTTGACATATTGATGTTGTCATGTCTATCTATATGCCAGGTGACTCTAGCACAAGATGAGAAGCATCATCTTCAGCTCCATAGAATCCCCTATGGGAAGGCTTTAAATCTATGAGACATAGAGCTTTCCACAGATAGTTATGGCTGAAAGTGAATGGAGCATTCTCAGATGTGAAAATCTAGCATTTTGCTTCAAGCACCCCTGGATTATAGCCTTGAGGTAGTGCAATGATGACGAAATGGTTACTTCAAAATCAACCAAAAAGGATTTCCCACACACTACAAGATGATGTTGATGAATAACAACAACACCTACAGCAACAAAATCAAGTGATGGAGGGTTAGATCAAAGATAAAAATGCAGATTCTTGGAAAACTCTTTTTTATTGAGAAATTGTCATTTGCATTATAGTATCCGGAGGAGTATTCTCTTTTCTGGACGTGGCATTTTTTCTGTATATGTCTGCAACATACTCTTAACCATAAGGGCAATAATCTTACATCTGAAGAAAGTGGATATTGTATTGTCTATATAGTTATTCCTATTGACAATTTATAATTCTGTCCATCTAAAATTCCATAGTATATTGTACTGTAGTTTGCAATGGGCTAATGCATTCCTTGAATGAAAATAGAGAAGTTGGGGACAATGCTTATTGTTGATATGTTATAAAGGAGAGTGCAAAATAAGAACAATAGCATGTCAAATATTGATCAAACATTCAATCCATGCCTGGGACTTTCTAAAATATTCCACATATAGCATGATGGCAGAGTTCTACTGGCAGAGTTTAATTATGCATATTTTTATAGACAACCTGCTCACTAATATTTACATCCTTGATTATATTTTAGATTTTTTTAAATGCTTATGTTTAAATTTTATCAAATACATACCTTTCAAGGTCTTAAGTTGTACTTTCTTGTTGCTGAACTTGTGTTAGCTCCATTACATGGGAGATTGAAAGTTTTTGTAGACATTAGGGTGACTTCATGGATGGCTAGTTTATACTTGTTGCAACTAGCATTTGATGGTAGTTTATACTTGCTTCTAGATGGATATGCTTATAGACTTACATTTTTGTAAACCCAATATCACTATGGAATTTAGGTTTGTTGAATTCAAATTATATTTATGTTGAATTCATACATAGTTAAGGAGTTGAAATCACTTGAAAGAGCATGGATTCATCTAGCAAACCCATTGTAGCTGATTCATCAGCTCTACATGCCAATATCATGAAGGACAATATTGATTTTGATATTGTTTCAGAGATAAAAAATACTATTGATGAGAACCGAAATACCCAATATGAGAAATAAATGCAACTCTAAAGTAGATACATTTAGTCTCATTAAAACAACTATTGATGACAATATAGCAGCCACCTCCAATCTTAAATATGAACATGAGGTTAAACTTTCATCTGTCAGTGGACCTACTCATTATTGGTAGAAGAAAGGGAAGTGGCTAGAGCATCTAAATCAGATAATCTGTCAAAGGATGGTGATCATATAGTAAAGGACATTGGAGTGGTAGTTTTGAAAATAGGGAATGTAAGCTGGAAAGTCAAAGTTCATCTGTTGTTGACATGAACAGGCTTAACAAGATGTCATGGACAGTGAACGGAGCTTAGTTGAATGATCTGAAGTAATGCCACTGTTACTTCTCATTATTTGATTATGCTGTTAGTGGACTTTCAAATTCAAATTAACAATACGATGACAGGAAATGTTACAGTAATTCAATTTGATTCATCAATTTACATCAATTACAATTTGATTCATCAATGTTACAAGAAATTATCCTCTAAGTAAAGATTTGATTCATCAATTTATGTTTCTAAACAAGCACTATTATCCTTCTCTAAAATAAAAATTTGTTGATTTTTTACATTTTGATTATTTTTATCATTCAAATATGGTTATGATTGTTCACAAAATTGTTATTTATATCCCTTGAAAAGGAATATTTCTAATGTATTAATTAATAATTACAACATCAACTTAACTAAGTTTAAATTTCTCCCACCATATTTATGTGAAAGCATATATTTATATTGTTATAATATAGCCCAAACTTAACCAAAACATAACATCATGATCACATCTCAAGAATCCATTGAAAGTAAAAGATGATTGAAACTTCACTTTTCCTATTAATATTGGTCAATGTTTTTTTATCACGGAAAAGAGAAATAAAATTTTACAAAAAAAAGTTGTAGCTTATTATATTAATAAATGAACCACATTATTCATAGGCCAAAAAAGTTGTACATATATAGCATCAACATCAATGTCTGATAGAGATCATAAATCATCATGTCTAGAAATAAACACATGTTTATGCTTATACACATACATATTTTCCTGCTATATGTATTAACAAGTACCAGCAATATTGTGCACAACAAAAATGTAAACAGTAACCAAACTGTGCACTATAAAAAGTATCGGTAAGCATGTGAAGAGTATTCCATCTACTAACTTTCAGCAAAGAAAGGATCAACTAGGGTGTGGTCTTGGGTCTAGCTCATTGATATTGTCATCAACCCCTTCCCACAAATGCCAACTTCCTTCACCAACCTGTAGTCTCATCTTAGAAAATTGATCTATTGACATGTTCCTTTCGATGTATATATGTCGATACGATATGCTCTAATAAGCTTCCTATTTTGATGAGTTCTCCATATAAAGGATTCAACATGATGTTATTTGGAGGATTTTCATTTTTTACCAATCTATAACCAGTATAGAATACCCATAAATTTGGAGCTTTTGAACCCATTTTGAGACAGCCAAGAGCATAACTAACTTCAGAGCCATTAGTTCAACTCGATTGTTGGTACTTCTCCCAATTCCAGCTGCAAACATGTATCAGTGAGTATCATATATAGCAAATTCCCCCTAGCTCCTCCCTCCATGTATTAACTATGTAAGGGCGCGAAATAAAGACATGATTTTTATTTTCAAATTATTCATTGCAGAGAGGACACCTACTTGGACCACAACCAAAATTTTTAATTATATTAGCCCGTACTAGGACCTTATCAACTAGTGTATGACACAAAACAAATTGTGTTGGCAATATGGAAGATGGCTATATTGGAATTGATGTCAATATATGAGATGATGGAGAATTGGTGAACTAATGATTGTGGACAGACACATTTTAGTGATGATCATTGATGGAAAAATAAGATGAGAGGCATATCCATGTTGACAGAACCATGGATGAGGATGAAAGCTCTATCAGAGCAAGTGGTGAAACTAGGAGACACTGTCTAAAAGAAGGGTGCTTGCAATAATAATGCAAAGACAGAAATTGATAGGTTTTCTCAAAGACTTTGCTATGAGGCTCAAGACATGCCAAGGCTCAAGACATGCCACTTCTTCAAGAAGCTTTGAGTTTCTATAGGCTAGTGTGGACTAATTCTTAGAGCTATGGTGCAACAATTACGTATTGCAACAAGACCAGAAGTTTGCACATAGGGGATTTATGTGATTTGCAATGTTGCAACAGGGAATGAGTTTCACAAAGATGAAGTCATGCATTTTGTTCAAGCAATATTACCAGGAAGAGTGTATTCCTTTGATTAGGTTTTTGCAAGACATGAACAACTCTCAAGTTCGTGTGGCAAGAGTATGGTGAGAGAGAAGGTATTGAAGATGTTATTGTGGGAAAGAGGAGGTTTCAGTACGAGGAGAAGGTTAAGAAGAACCCGCTTAATTATGATGTCTGGTTTGATTATGTAAAGTGGCTGGCATACAGATCCAAAAGAAATCCCATACAGGATGCCAAACAGCTCCCATACAGCTCAAAAAGATCCCATAGATAAGACTTTGAGATGATAGCATAGGGGAGACAATTTCCAAGCTTGCTTGTAGAGCTCTAGCAAGTTCTTCATCATCGTCCACTTGAAAACTGCCCCCTATGTTATTCGCCTTTCTTTGTTCTTCTTCAGATGGAGAAAGTGTAATAGCATGATCCAAATCCTCATTTCCACTATGTCCATGCCCATCCAAGGTCCCAGAAGGCATATCCCAATATCTATTTTCATCTGACAATACTCCTTTATATTGCCCCTCTAATATCCTGTGATTGGAGCCTTTAAAAATTTTACTGAGCCACTTCATGATGCGTGATTGTTTTTGCACATCACCCAGAACAATATGATCTTTACAGACAGCTTTACAGAATCAACGGGATTAAATGAACCTCTATGGGCATCCTCCTGAATGAAAGGCACCCAACAAAAGCTAAACCTTGAAATGATGATTCCGAAGCTCGAGAAAAATGCATCATGAGTCTTGGAAATTGTTTGCATAGAAGATATGGTGTTCGCAGTGGATATGAGAGACGTAATAGTGAGGGCGTTTCGAAGAAATTCAACCGGCGTAATACTCCGAAGCGCAGAAGATATAGGAGTCGTCTGATCATAGGATCGACGGTTGTGATTTGTTTGCCCATTGGGATTTATCCCACATTGACCGAGAGGAATGGTTTATATGGGTTTATATATCCCATTCTTTCATACTCTATTTGACGCGTAGAGAAAAGGTATGGTGGGAGCTCTGGGTGTTTGGAATCCACGAGAAGATCACCAGCTCGGAGCCTAAGACGACCTGTCAGGGCCTGTTGTAATCTCACAGATCACATAAGGTTACCAATAATACATACTAAAACATACATATAAAATAGAGACAAGAGATAAGAGCAAGTAGGTGAATTAACAGATTATATTACATGAATGAATCCATACAACACATAGAACTAAACTGATTTCTCATCTGGCTCAACAACCTAATATCTATGATTACAAAACAGTTACAAAATAACTACCTGTCGGTTCGGTGAACCGACATGACCTTAGGTGGCCGACCTAATCTCTAGTTTAGTCAGTTGATCGACTAAGTCGGCTATCATTCAAGTCGACTTATCGACTTGCTCCTTCTACATCTCCCCCACAAACAAAACGTTTCTTCTTCCCGAAGAAACAGGGAGGTAAAAAAATCCTTTCTATCTGGTCTCAATAGTTATTGTGATGTGCCTGGTCTTCATGGGCTGTGAAGTCTGATGGTCGGTCGCTTCTGTACATAGACTTCGAAAATGGCTGGTGCTGTTACTGCGAGGTGATGCTGGAAATCTGTCCAACTTTGCAAAATCTTCTGGATGTCGATGGTAAGTGTGGCCAGGATTGATAAGATCGACATCTTTTCTGAAATGGAGACTTCTGTGATTCTCTCCATGTCGGGACCCATAAATTGGTCCTTCTCCTCTACAGTCTCTATAAGTCGTTTCATCTGTGGACAGATGATGTTGACTTTTTCTATATTGGGGATAGCTTGCTGCACCCATTGATGTGCTTCCCTCTCTAGTATCTGCAGCTTGGCTGTTTCAAGCACTATTTGTTCTTCTATTGTGGTCTTTAGTGCTTCCTCAGTGGTTTTCCTGCTTTCCAATGCCTGGATCCCTTGTCGGGTCTGCCGAGATTGCTGATAGACTTGCTCGTAGTAAGCAAGCCAGTCTCTTATTATTTATTCAGTTATGATAGACTCCTCCATGTGATCTTGCAACACTTTATAAGCTTCAGTGAATGCGGTGTGTTGTGCCATTAGGAGTCTGGCAATTTCTTTTTTTTGTTCCTCCTTTGTTTCCTGAATGTGAGCTTGGAGTGTCGACACCATGCTCTCAAATAGCTGATATGCCCTTTCGAGTGGTTTGTTTGTGTCAACCTCTACGAGGCCCGGCATGAATGACTAGGCCAAGTTCCTACATTTGTTGAGGAACTTGACATGTTCTGCGACTTTGTTGTCGAGTTCCTTACATCTTTGCTCACTCCTCGTCTTTGCTTCGCCTGCTAGGGTCTTGAGGAGCTATCTTAGCTCTGCGTCAGTTAGCGAAGTTGCATCTTTTAATTTGATATGGACCTTTGATGGCTATCCATGATGCTCCTTCCTCTGTTTATCCTTCCTCTTCTTGTGCTTTTCCTTCTTTGCTTGTGTCGGCACCTGTGTACCTGCAAAATTCGAGTCAGGATCTTTGGTTTGTGGGATAGTAGTTGATGGTTTCTTTGGTTGGGGTGGTGGGATGATTGCTGCTTCCGGTTGTTTAGATGCAGGGTGTGTAGCTGGTTGTGGTGGGGCTTGCTCTGAGTTGGGGGGTGGTGGTGGTGGTGGTGAGGGAGTTGGTGAATGGTCAGGGGTGATTGGGTTGGGGGGAGTGTGGGTGAGTGGTGGATTGTCGAGGCAGGGAGGTGAGTCTAAGTCGGAGAACATTTGGTTAATTTGTCGGGTTATGTCCTCCTCATTTTCTTCTCCTCCAGTCAGTGTAGTGGCTGGTAGGTCGATTTGGGGTACGGTCGGAGTGATAGTCGAGGTTCGACGTGCAACCACTTTAGCTTCTTTGTCGGGATTTCTCTCGAAATTCGACGTGATGGTTGCAAAGGTTTTGGACTGGGCTTCATGTCCTGGTTTGGTATCCACCGACCTCGAAGAGAGATGATTTTGTGGATATCTTCTAGGCCGACGTAAATATCTCAAGCAGTTTCTCAATGAATGCCTGCAAATCTTTGTCTTTATCGAATTTTACCTTCACCGCTTTCGACATCGCACTTTTGCACAAGTCGAGTGGGCTTACTGACTATTGTAACGGTACTTGCTCCTCAGTTACTTTCGTCGGTGATGGGGGTGGAGGCGTAGACACAAGATCGACGACGTTCTCAGGCGTCGTCGTGTGGACGGTCTTAGCTTTCTTTGGTCGACCCGCTAGGGCTCCTGCCTCAACAAATCTTTGGAACTGGGCTTCGACTGACACCTTATTTGCTACGACATCCTCTATTATGTCAAGGGATGTGGCTGCCAGTTTCTCCTCGTATTCTGATGAGTCTACAAGGATAAGCTTGCGCTTACCTTTTCCTTGTTGTTGTTGTTGTGTCTTTAATTTCTTCTTGCCCACTGCTATCTCTTTCAACAATTTTCTAATGATTCCTTTTGTGACAGCATACTCTGGATTTTCTGGCTTTGTCTCTCCCCTTGGCTCCTTGGTCTGGACGAGACTTTCTGCAACCAGAGTAATTACCTGCTACTCTGGCTCTGGATCTGCTGTCTGGGGTTTTTCCCTTTATGCGGTCGGAGGTTTGATGGTTATTTGAATTCGGCCATTGTGTTCGACCGGTGTCTCCTCTGACACAAAGGTGCTGATATAGAGGTTGAGCTCACAGTCTTCCTCTTTTTCCTGGTCAGTGAGCGTCTCCTCGATCGAGAAGTCGATCTTCTTTGCTGCCGCTGGTACTAGTATTTTCGTTTTAGCCTATCGAGACAGTTCCAGAAAGATCTGGTCGACTGATGGATAGTAGTCGAGGGCTTTGGCATTTGAGTCGTCACCCTGCATGTATCACACCGAGGTATGGTTGAGTTCTAGCTGGATGTGGGAGTTCATCGGTAGATTTCTTCGGATGTTTTGAGGCACCCTCCATCTAGTCGTGAGGACTTTGAGCTGTTGAAGCCAGTTCTCCAACAACACTTTCCTGTTCTCAAGATTCTGCAAGGTTCCTCTCTAGGAGAATGGTTTGAATCTCCACATGTGGAACCTCGACGATTCCTAAAAGATTAGATTCCCCTTTGGGCAGATATGGTACATGACTATCCATAAGATTAGGGAGTGGAACTTGATGATTCCCCCCGTTTCTTGGAATATTTCACAGATGGTATTGACCATGTTGGAGACATATTTAGCCCATCTGTATATCCTTCCATCTGTTGCAATGGTGTCGACAGCTTCTAGCATGTCTAACTTGAGGTTGTTGCCTCGACCTGCCAGGGTGAGTGTTATTGCTATTATTTTCGCCACAATCTGTGGCATTCGGGTTGTGATTTGGATAATCATCAACCCCTTCAAGTTTTTTCCCGAAGTCAACCTGGTTAGCTCTTCGACCAGTCCTTCTTTAATACCGACTAGTACTGGGTTCCCTTCGTTTGAGAGACCAGTGAGCTTGGAGATGACTTCTCCAGAGATGTCGATCGGTTGGTCAAAGTAGAACCGACCATTGTGGTACCGGCTTATGATGAATTTTACAGTAGTTTCCTTCGTGCCACCGAAGCTAGCCATGAGTGGTGCATTGACATAATTGAATATAGTGTTGTATTTTATTTTCTCTGTGGCTTGAGTGGGCTTCTTGTTAACATAAGCTCATTCTTGCATTTTGGCCCATAGTTTTTGCCATGAGCCTTCTTGTACCTTGGCATTCGTAATGTTTTTCATCCTGCGGACTAAAGGTGTATCCACAGCCTGTAGTTCCTTGGCTTTGGTCGAGGCTCTAGTTTGTTTGGGTGTCATTGTGTCGGTTTGGTGGTCTATTTCACTAAGGGTTTCTTGGCTTTCAGTCAACTGGATGCTCTGATGCTCTCTCTGTATGAATTGCGGTGAATGATCCTTCGGCGGTCCAGTATTTATAGGCGATGATGTGGATGTGTGCGTCGATGGGTGTATTAATGGCGGATGTGATGTTCTAGCTGGAACACTTGAGTGTGCGTTAATGACGAATTGCTTTCGGAAATCGATGTCATGAATGCATGATGGGACTATCGAGGTCGTCGGTCGATGTTGGTTATGAGAATGGTCGATGGAAGTGGTCGGTCGATGAAATTTGTCGATGGTGTTATGTCAATGGGCATGATGTCGGTTGTCGAAATGGTAATTTCATGTCATAGTTTTTTGTATGTACGGTATTTGTTTTGGATTTTGGATTTTAAAGTTTTTTATAGGTCTTGGTTTACGGTTATGGTCGTTATAGGATTTTTTTTTTAAAGGTTTATTTCTAGTTTCTGTAGCGTTTTAGTCGGGCTCCATTAATGAGTTTCCAAAATACTATGCCCTGTAACATCCTTAGTCAGAATGATCCATTGGTATGTATCTCTTCAACAACATAAGGTCCCATCCATTCTGTGTGGAGATTTTTAGGTTTACATTTTACTCGACTATTGTATAGTAAAGCAACGTCTCCTACCGACAAGTTTTTGTTCTTGATGTTTCGGTCGTGCCATGCTTTCTGTTGTTGTTTTTGGATTTCTTGATGTTGTATTGCCATTAGTCGGTGCTCTTCGAGTTTGCTTAGTTGTAATATTCGGTCCTTCCTTCCTTGTTCGACATTGACATGTAGGATTTCTGCGATGATAGGTGTCTATTGTCGAAAGTGTAGTGGAACTACTGCTTCTTGTCCATAGACTAGTCGAAAAGGAGTTTGGTCGGTCGAGCGTTTATATGTTGTTCTGTATGCCCATAATACTGCAGGTATTTTCTCATCCCAATCATCCTTATCAGCATTACATATTTTTGTTAGTCCTCTTGTTAATGTTTTATTAAATTCTTCAATTGCTCCATTCGACTGAGGATGGTATGTTGTGCTCCGACGATGGTCGAATTGGAACTGGTCGGTTAGGGTTTTGATAGTTCTATTGATGAAGTGTGTTCTCTGGTCGCTAATTAGAGTTAGTGGACATCCAAATCTAGTGATGATATTCTCATAGATAAACTTAGCAGCTATCTCACTAGAACATGTGTTGACTGGTTCAGCCTCTGCCCATTTAGTGACATATTTGACTGCAGTTATGATATACCTTGCACCGTCCTTTTTGCTGGTATAGGAAATGGTCCTATGAAGTCTATGGCCCAAATTTCAAATGTCAAACTTGGGTTTACTGATATCAAAGGAATTTCTATACTAGGCAAAGGTCGACCTAGTCGTTGGCATCTGTCACATTGACTGACAAAATTTTTGTAATCTCTATGGAGTGTCGGCCACCATAACCCTGACTGTTGGATTTTCTTTGCAGTTGTGTTTGTCTGGAAATGTCTGCCTACAGTTCCATAGTGTGCTTCATGCATAATGTTGTCTCATTCATGTTCTAGTACACACCTTCATAGCTAAGATCTGCTTCTTCTTTGTACTCATTCCTTCTGGTGCATATCCATCTTCCAATAATTGGGCTATTTCTTCTAATTCTGCTGGGACTACTTCTATTCGAAATAGATGTGCATAAGGTAAGTCATCGTCGACTCCTGTCGGCCCTTCTCCTATGTCGATTCAGGATAAATGGTCGGGACTGACATTTAACTTACCTGGTCTAACAACAAATTTGAATTTGAATTCTTGGAATAATAGTAACCATCGACAAATCCTTCCATGATGCAATGGTTTATTGACGAGATACTTAAGTTCCTGATGGTCTATAAGAATATAAATGGGTTAGCTAGGAGATAATGTCAATATTTTTGCAGTGCAAAGACCATTCCTAATGCTTCTCTTTCTGTTGTCGAATAGTTTCTTTCAGCCTTGTTTAATTTTCTGCTACTGTAAACTATAGGATAATCCATTCCATCATCTCCTGGTTGGGTTAAGATTGCGGGCCTATTGCTAGGCCTGATGCATCAATATGAACATGGAATTTGATCGACCAGTTTGGAAACCTTAGGATTGGTGCTTCAACTAGTTTTCTTTTTAATTTTTTGAATGATATGTGGCACTCCTCTGTCTAGTTGAATTCTTTATCTTCCCTTAATAGTTCTTCAAGTGGATAGGTCATATCTGAATAATATGTTATGAATTTTCTGTAATATCCTATGTGTCCAAATAACACCCTGACTTGTTTTGGGTTTACTGGTTGTTTTAGGTCAAGGATAATTTTCATCTTTGCAAAGTCAACCTTAATACCTTCCTTACAAACAATGTGCCCTAATAATATCCCTATGGGGGTCACAAATATGCATTTCTTGATGTTTAGGGATAGTTGGATTTGTCAACATCTCTTCATCATAAGTCTGAGCCATTTGCAATGATCCTTTAACATGGAGTATATTCTTCAATCATCAAAGTATATTGCCATGGTCTTGTAAATATATTTCTGAAATGTTTTGAGAACAATTCTAGAAAATACTGCAGGTGCATTTTTTAATCCAAAAGGCATAACTTTGTAAGCAAATGAGCCAAATTCACACACAAAGGTTGTCTTCTTCTGGTCTTCTTTAGCTATTGTCACTTGGTTATAACCTGAAAATCCATCTGTAAATGAGTAGCATTCATGTCCTGCAACCTCATTTAAGATTTCATCTGCATAAGGAGTCGGAAATGGGTCTATCAATAGACTTTATTTAGTTCTCTGAAGTCGACACAAATTCTTAGTTTGGTCGGATCATGTTTATTAGGTTGTACAACCATTGGACTTGCCCATTCTAATTGGTCAAACTGATAGATGATGCTTGCTGCAAGCATGTTATCAATTTCCTTTTTGACTATCTCTTTGTATTTGTGAGCTAGTTTATATGGCCTTTTCCTCACAGGTCGAACATCAGGTTTAGTAACAATCTTCATTTCTTCCATTTCGTGGACTAAGCCTTTGAGGTATTTATAATCTCTAGCAAATACATCTTGGAAATCCTTTAATAAGTTCACTATCTTTGTGGTCTGCTTTGCACTCCAATAGTCACCAATCTTTGCCATTTTTGGTCGCTCATCATTTGAGATGTCGAATTCTCTAGTTTTGACTTTAGCATCTAGCCATTCTGGTGCTTTGGCTTCATTGATCAGTCGACTTCCTTCTTTAAACTGTGAGAATGTGGCAGGGAAGTCGGCTGCAGTCATTCTGTCAGTATCTTGTTTGTCGGTTGTTTCCACTTTAAGGATTGTACAAATAGGTTTGGTTGTTTTGACATGGTTGGATTTCCATCTAAAGATTTTTCCTTCTGTGTTTTCATTTTCTAACTGTAGTCTTGTCGACTGTGGTTTTGTCCTCATTTGTATATTGTTGCATTTCATTGTCTGTCAGTTATCTTTTAAGGGTTTGTTTTCGATCGGTTGTATAAATTCTTTAATTTGTTTTGCTGTTTCGACCAAGTTTTCATTTTGTGGTATAAAGTTGAAATCTTTAATGAAATTTTCCCTGAGTTCATGCCATAGGAATGTTTCACCTCTAGCTTCTTCCATCTTATACCATTTGTTTGGTAAGTCGATGAGGGTTGATGGGAACAGGTGTGACCATGCTCGTTCATCCTTATATCCAAGTCTTCTCCACTCTTTTTCACTGGTTTTAATATGATCTTCTGGGTTCTGTCCTTGAGTGAATACAGGTATTTGAGCTTGTTGGGTTAACTTATTTCCTCCAAACCTTTTGAAAAATTAAGTCGAAGCTGTTGTCCAGGTCTGTAGTCTTGTCTGATGGGTATCCCACCATCGAGCAGCTTGTCCTGTAAAATTTTCTACTAGGCTTTGAAGTCGGCCATGTTCACCAATATTTTTGCAAACTTGTTCTACATGCATGATTGGTGATTCTCTTTCCTTGTATCTTGGTATTTGTGTAGTATTTACATTGTTAGGTTGTAAGGTAAAGTATTCCCTAATTTTCTTCTCAAAGATTTTTGGGACAATGGACACTATGAAGCACTGTTGGGTGGGATTTTTCTACACTTTTTGAATAGTCCAACACCCTCTTTCTTGTGTTTCATAGTTCTTGATCTCCCAATCATATAATTCAGCATCTAAATTATAACCAACTAAGTCTTGGTTGCCTAAATGAAGTTCTCCATGGATATTTAGTTCTGTATAATTTGCATTGTTTTGAATCTAGTAGAGTTGTCAGATGTCGACTTCGTCATCGATAGGTTCAGTCCAAGGTTCTCCTTGAGATGGATGAATGGGTACAATGACCTTTTGATTCACTCATTGTCCAGGGATATCGATGCTTTCATCTTTCTACCCCAAGGTCGACTAACTAACACTAGGAAAGAACTGGATCCTTCCTTAGGGTCAATGATTTCGAAGTAGACCTTGGTCGAGATTCCTTTTATAGTGTTGTCAACATTTTTCCAGACTCCAATAGGTTCAATTAGGCCCTGGTTGGCTAGTTTCAGGTAAATTCTTAACTCATAGAGTCGAGGTTTGCCCATTTTTTCCCAAGTGTCACAAGTCATGATGTTTACTTGTGATCCGAAGTCGAGTACTACTTGTCGGACATGGTATCCTTCGATTTCCAGGTCGACAAGTGGGTCGACATCACCTTTGTCTTTTTTATTTAAGTTGCAGACATTCTTTGTTTGTTTTTCAGAATTGTTATGTTTTATTTCATATATCAAGTCGATGAACTGAGAGACTGAATTGTCTTTTTGTATGAGCTGTATTAATTCATTTATTGTGTTATGTCGATTGTCGTGAGCTTGTTCTTGTTGTGCAAATTCTTTGAATACATTGGTTGCTTCTTTGTATGTTTGTTTTTCTTTAAGTGGATCAATATATACAGTTTTCCCTTTTATTTTGCTGATTCTTGGGTTATCACCTCCTCTTTTTGTTCCTTGTCAAGTTACAATATGCAAATTTTTTGTATTTATTACATCATTTTTTTGCACACAGGACAAGAAATTAACATTTTTCTTTGTATTTATTTTTTCCAACATGGTAGGGCAATCCTCTAGTGAGTGATCCCCTACTCCACAATGAGTACAAAATTTGAGGTCAGTTTTGTCTTTATATGGATAGTCTGCATACCGATGTCCCTCCTTATAACATGTAAAGCACTGGATGGGTCGACCCGGTCTATTGTCGCGATTCCTAGGGAATCGACCTCTTCCTCCATAGCCTCCACGTCGATTGTTGTACCGGCGCTCGTATCGTCGACCTTCATATCTCTGACCATTCTGCTCGTTTGGTAAATTTTTTTGCTCGTTATGTTGTGCAACTGCATTAGTTTGGTAGACTGCCTGATAATTTTGTCGGTTCTTCAGGTTCAAATGACAGAGGATCATGTTATAAATTTTTGGTTTTGCAGATTGCACACCAGGATGCCTTGGTGTTCTTCATGTTGAACAGGAAATCTTTTGTTGAGTGATCCTCGTGCTCCTGGCAAATGTCACAAAAAGATTTCGTCTGTACGAATCGAACGTCTTGTCGGCTGTATTCCTATCGACAGTTGTCTTTGGAGTGTCCGGACGTCGAGCACTTTGTGCACCATATCTCCTGATTCTTGAGGTTTAACTCCTTTAAAAACTTCTTCACACTCTCGAGCTATTCTTCCAATCTGTGGTCAGTTGAATAAGCAGGTATGTCCTCATCCATCTCCACTTGAAGAGATTTTGTTAGTGCATCTTCGTAAGATTTGAATGTTTCCAGACTGATGTGTCGGCAGAATTTCTGAGATAACCCTACAAGAAACCACTGGATTAGTAATTTCTCTTCTATAACATAGTCCAGCTGGCTTAGAAGGTCTTTCCATCGCTTATCATATTCGCGAACAGTTTCCCCTGGCTTTTGTGATGTTTTTTTTAGTTTTTTCGCTGCTAGGTGTTTGGCATCTGGACTTTTGAAAAATGATAGAAATTGTGCCTTGATCTCGGCTTTGGTTGCTCTAGGTTGTCTTTTCAAAAAGGTCATATACCAAGTCAATGCCCTTTTCCTCAAGGCACCGACGAACTGTGCCATTTGTCTATCTTCGTTTGTAACTTGGTTGGCCTCCCAAGTTGACTCGCAGATGAAGCAGTGTCATCTGGGGTCCCCATCCCCCTCACATAGAGGAATGTGAGCTGATCCATGACCCATGTCGAAATCATTGTCACTGCTCTCAGGAGGTGGCGGTGGTGGAGGTGGGGGTGGGGGTGGTGGGGTTATTGGGTTATTCGTCTCTGTGGGACTATGGTCGACAGAACTTCTGTTCCCGTCGGTTGTCAATTCTTCTTTGACCTGTAGTCGGTTGATGTCAACTTCTGCTGTCGATGGCCCACTGCAACTATTTGTTCATAGTTCTGAATGTTCTATGTCTTCCAAAGCTGTGTTTGGCAGGGGGGTGCTCCTTCATGTGTCGGTAAGAGTAAGTGGATACTTTGATTGGAGGGTACCGCTTGAAAGGTAACCCAATTTCCTTCCTTTGGTCGATGGATAATGAGGTGTCGTCCAGTGTATGTTTCGTTGTCTAGTCGACTCCATATACCAAAGTCACCAGCTCGTAGTTGGAGGTCCTCTTCGACAATAGTTTGTATTTGGGTACACAGATTCAATGGAGAGAGGGTTGTTCCTTCATGGGGAGCTCTTAATTGGAGAGCTTCTGGATACTCTATCCACAATTCTTCCTCCATAGGGGACGCCTCTTCTTCCACACCTTCTTCATGTCGGTCAAGACCCGACTTTGGTGATTTATCTTCCTGGTTGGTCGCCCTAAGACTTCTTCCTTTATGCAGCGCTAAGGCTCTTTCTCTTCTTTCTTCCCTCCTCTGTTGTCTCTCTTCCCTCTCTATTTTCTGAATGTCCGACATACCTTCGTGTGATACTATTCTCTTGAGTTCCCTTTTGGTCGACTTCTCATTACTGGTGAATGGTATCTATTTCTAGTCGACTAGAATCCACTCTACTCTATCTCGACATATGACCAGCTACCCCCCCATTTCCTACCCGATACTTATTTAGAAAGCTCGGATAGTTAGGTCTACTTGCTTAGGAAGTCTTCCCATTCCCTTTCTGTAATGAATTTTTCCCACTTCCTTTGCTTCTTCGCCCAGTTAGAGTTTGATGGAAGTTTGTGAAGTGATGGACGAGGTTCGACAATATGTCCTACTCCCTTCTCAATCAGGAATTTGAACAGCAAGGTCGGTAAGGAGCATAGAAATTGCTCGGTGAGATATGTGTAAAATTTCTCCTTGACGGTTTCCACCGAAGTTCTGTCTTCGACTGCTTGCTCCTCACATAAGTCATCGACGATTTTCTCGATCCACTTCGACAAGTTCGTTCTACCTCCTTGGATCAGTTTTTCCAGCAACTGTTGTTCTTTAGTCCCTTCCGACTTTCTCATCCAGGAGTTTCTTCAGAAGTTGGGGCACTGATTCTACAAACTTTTCATGTGTTTCGGTGAAGAATCTTTCTTTTGCTTGTGCAATTGTTAATCTGTTCCTTTGTGCGTAATTTTGCAAATAGTTTGCAACTTTACGTTCCCACCAGTCCTTAATCTTTTGCTTTGGTATCATCTGTTTGCATATATTTCAGACATGTACTACTGACAATGGAACCAATGTTGTAATCTCACAGATCACATAAGGTTACCAATAATACATACTAAAACATACATATAAAACAGAGACAAGAGATAAGAACAAGTAGGTGAATTAACAGATTATATTACATGAATGAGTCCATACAACATAGAGAACTGAACTGAGTTCTCATCTGGCTCAACAGCCTAATATATATGATTACAAAATAGTTACAAAATAACTACCTGTCGTTTCGGTGAACCGACGCGACCTTAGGTGGCTGACCTAATCTCTAGTTTAGTCGACCGACCGACTTAGTCGGCTGATCACTAAGTCGGCTATTGTTCAAGTCGACTTATCGACTTGCTCCTTCTACTGGGCCCCTACCTTTTGCCACACATGGAAAATCTATTCGACGACGTGGATTTTGACATGGGAAAGACACATTTTTGCAGAATTGAGACTGTTAATAATCTGGGAAGACCATAGAGAATGAGAATGGCTGTGACTTCACATATTCTATTAATTTTTTTGGGTTTAGTGAACATGTCTAAGATTCGATTACCTCTAATCCGAGGCCTTCTAGCAATATTGCTCACAGTTTGTTCCTCTGAAAGGCACAGTCCTCTAGTTTTTGGCATGTGATGGCTTCCTTCCTTCTCACCCTGCATGGCTTCATTCAATGATTTCCTTTCAACCAGCAGCATTGGAATTTGCTGGTGTTTTCTCATACTCATGCCTTCATAAAAGTCCCTAATTTCAATATAAAGTGGCTGGCATTCGTTCGTATCCATAATTGTTGAATCCAAGCACAGAAGACAGAGTTTTCGACCATCATCCAACTTAATATATTGTACATTCCTTGCCTCCATACATTCACAATTGCAGCATCGAGGAGTGTTATCATGTTCATGCGAAGGAGAGTACCTCTGTCCCCAAAATGGATGGACTCTATACTTAATTAAGCCAGCTCTATTTGTCGGGATAAAATGGTTGCAGACATCACATTTTGGATGGTAGATTTCCTTGTAACGAGATTTGTGGTATGGATCATTTCCTAACATGGAAAAATCATGTTCAAAAATAGGCTCGCCACAAGCATGACAACGAAAACACCGAGGATGCCAAAAATCTCCCATACAACTCAAAAAGTGCCCATAGCCTATCTCAATATTACACCCAGCACAAATATTGTAATCATGTGGCGAAGGATAGATAGCACTTTGAGGTGAATGCATAGGGGAGCCAATGTCCAATCTTGCTTGTAGAGCTCTGGAAAGTTCTTCATCATCATCCACTTGAAAACTTCCCCCTATGTTATTCGCCTTTCTTTGTTCTTCTTTAGATAGAGAAAGTGCAATATCATGATCCAAATCCTCATTTCCACTATGTCCATGCCCATCCAAGGTGCCAGAAGGCATATCCCAATATCTATTTTCATCTGACAATACACCTTGATATTGCCCCTCTGATATCCTATGATTGGAGCCTTTAAAATTTTTAGAAATTCAACCGACGTAATACTTTAAAGCATAGAAGATACAGGAACTGTCTGATCATAGGATCGATGGTTGTGATTTGTTTTCCCATTGGGATGTATCCCACATTGACTGAGAGGAATGGTTTATATGGGTTTATATATCCCATTCTTTCATACTCTATTCGATGCGTAGAGCAAAGGTATGGTGGGGCTCTGGGTGTTGGAATCCATGAGAAGATCACTGGCTCAGAGCCTGGGACGACTTGTCAGGCCCCATACCTTTTGCTATGCATGGAAAATCTATTTGATGACGTGGTGGTTGATATGTCAGAGAAACAGTGGTTCATTGTTGTGCAAGGTGGCAGGCCATGTGGTAATAGTAAAGTGAAGAAAAGATGAGGTGGCAGATGTGTCGCTACAAACTCTTTTATTCTGCTACAAATCCCAAATTATTAGTTGAATATCATTCTTGTCTCAAAGGGTTATTCTGCTACAAATCCCAAATTATTAGTTGAATATCATTCTTGTCTCAAAGGGGTAGAATTATAAGAGATTATATCGTCACCTCAGGAAGTCTATAAAATTATGTTCATCCAATCCAAGGATCTTGACCTATCCTGATCTTCTCCTATCGCCAATATCCCATGCAATCCAATCCCTAATGACCCCAAAAGCCAAGATCAAAGGCTTCCACATGATGGAAACATTTTTAAGGACTTTCCTCTAGTTCTAAACCATTCTTTAGTAGTGAGGAGGTATATGTATTTATGATGGACTACTTTAACCCACAACACTTCACCTTTTATACTCTCCAAACACCCTTTGTTGTTAAAGCTTTGGACAAACATGAATGATTCTTCAATCCCCACCCCCCACATCCCTTGACTCTTTTGGAAGAGCTATCTTTTTCCAAGATACCCATGGATATGGTTTTTCTTTAGATTTCGCTCTCCATAAAACTAAAACATGACTTCATTATTTAGTCCATGGCACCTATAAGGACATAAGCTAAGGATACCCAATAAACAATTGTAGCCTCCATAACAAAATTCATCATAACTAATCTACCTCCCCTTAATAGCCACTTATTACACCAGAGGTGTAGCCTCTTATAAATTTCATTGATGAGACATACCCAATCCTTTCGAAGATAGTCATTAGGATTGATAACATTTCCCAAGAAATTTAAACCCAAATTAATGTCGACCATAACAAAATCAAATTATGAGGTTATCCAATCAGGCGCCTCTTGATCAAGATTCATATAGGAAAAAGTAGATTTTCTTAAATTGCACATTATATATGTAGCTTCAAAAAATAAAGATAGTGCATTCTTTTACTTAGTTATATCCCTTACGGATCCATTAAAAAAAAAGCAAGATATCATCTACAAAAAGCATATGAGAAACACAACATTTCCACCTATTCTGATCTCCTTAAGAGTCCCATTTCATCTAGCATGGTGAATTTCTCTACTTAGTCCTTCCATTATCAAGAAAAAGAGAACTGGATCTAGGGGACACCCTTGCCTCAAGCCTCTCCCATACCTAAAAAAAATTAAATTTTCACCATTAAGCAAGACTGCAAAAGACATTGACTGAACACAAGAGAGGATCCAATCTACAATATATAGATCAAAACCAACTTGTAGCATAGCAAATCTAAGGTAGGTCCAATTGACCCGGTCATATGCTTTGGAGAAGTCAATTTAATAATGAATGCATGCAAGTGCTTCATCTTGAATTTGTGTAAAGCTTCCTGGGTAATCCCTATTGCATCATGAATATGGTGTCTTTATAAAAAATCAAATTGTCTAAGGGACACAACTGTGGAAAAGATGCCCCTAATCATGTTTGTAATAATCTTGGCAGTAAGTTTATATATGCATTTACACAATGAAATTGATTTGAAATCCTGCATATTGAAGAAACATGAGCTTTTGGTGTTCTCGTTATTCATGAAAGACATTTTCCAAATGTATGGTTTTCCAAAATTTACCATAAGTGTTTGGGATGTAAAATAATAAGTTAGTCCACTAGACATTGAGCTGCTCTTTTCTACTTGGACGTTTTTATTATATTCTTGATATACTCTTTCTTTTTTTACAAATTGCTTAGGTTGATTTGGAGTTTTTTTTTTCATAATAAGGTCTCTTCTTATGCCAATTCCATTGTTCAGGATTTCAAGCATTACTCTCATCCCAAACACTAGTTACCATCTTGAGCTCCGCTTTTCTACCTAGAGGACACACAAGCTCCACCGCAAGCTCCCTTATAATTTATTGACTAATGACATTCGGTTGAGTGTGATGTCAAACCTATTAAACGTTGGGTGTGTGTCATATGATCTTTCCTCGGTGACTTGGCTGGCTTCCTCTGTGACCTAGAGGTGGAACTATGAGGTGTTGGTATAGAATTTGATGGGAGAGGTTTATGCTCATGCCTTGGAGGAATAAAGAGAATGACGCTTGGATCATTACAAATTACAGAAACAAAGATTTCAATTTCTCCCAATTTAAATAAATAAAGAATTTACTCAATCCTACCTGAACCTTGTTACTTTTTTTTAGTTATTTGGTTTGTTGGATTATCTCCTTTGGCTCATGGGACGAATCCCCATTGGCTATCATGTTGTCATAGTTGTAGAAACTACATGATTTTAAGTTGAAGGGTATAGGTTTGAATGATTCTTCCATAAAACAACATAGGCACTGAATTGAATCTCTCCCAAAGTTGTTGCTGCTAGCAGAGTTCTACTATAGATGGACAATAGGGACATTAGGGACAATAGGGACCTCATATCAAGTTGTATGTTGAGGATGGAATTTCTAAAACATATATATATGTATACGTATTACTATATGGATGTAATTTCTTCCAGTTGGTGGAAAAAGGGGATTAGATAAATGGGATCAAAACGAGATCAAGATTATTATGATAGATCTTAATAATTTTGTTTTGCAAAATAATCTTCCGTGGCTAGTTAAAATAATTTTTAACTGGTTACGTTTAATGGAATGGACAAAAAACTAACCTTATTGATCAGAAAACTAATGGAATAGGCTGGAAAGGACCAATGATTTCACTAGTTGTGGACATAAATGTGCATGTGTTAAAATTGCAAAAATTCTTGCAGAAAACTGCAAACAAGCAGAATTTTTTTTGAGAGAAGAACAAGTGATTACATGCATATCAATGGCCTCAAATTAGGAGAGGAGGGTGTTGAAGCATATTTAAATCACTTGATTGGCTTGGAGTTGAGAGCTCAAGTAGAATCCCGAGAAGGCAAAAGAAATCCCTATGATAGACCTTTGTAGAAGCCCTATTTTAAGGCTCTGATACAGGTTCATCTAAGCACCACGTAGAGAGGATACTGTTGTAATGTACACACTTGTTATATACTCATTTAAATTATCTATAGATAGGACTGCAAAACTGTCGTAATGTACACACTTGGTGGGACTTGCTAATCTATTGTTTTGCATCATTTGGTACTTCCAACCAAGGATGACAATTGGGATGACTATGGGAGCAAAAACAAAGTGGTATTACAAATAGGTAAGAGAATTTAAGGAAGATGTACCTGTGAGGAAGGTGAAACAATAACATTGATAGTAAGGTTAATTGTGAACCTAGCCCCTATCTTGGCCATCCGTCTCTTTTTTGGCTTTACTAGCACTAGACTGTATATTGCCGTGACATGATGGGTAAACATATTTGGGAATTGGGTATTTTAAAGAATAAGGTAATGACCTGGTTAGTTCCTCCACTCGTAAATTTGCTGCAAAAATTACAATGGATCTTACCTCTGCCGAGGTCATTGCAAACCAACAAAACAAATCTTATTTTGCCAAATTTTTTAGTGTTTTAGAAATTACTCATTAAGTGTTTTATCAATAACATAAAAAGATTCAATAAGGTTAGTTTTTTGTCCATTACATTAATTAATCTTCCGTGGTCCTTTCCTGCATATTCCATTTGGCTAGTTAAAAAGGTAGAGATGATTTCCTGCCCAATTTTCTTTCCCATTGATAGGTAAGCCATACCACTTAATTTTCACATATAAATTGAAAAAAAAATAAATTGATAAGAAAGATTTCACTAACAATGACATTTGCATTGTGATTTTTTTAAGAGCTCATTAGAATAACAATGATCATTTGGCAGATTGAAATTTTCTGTAGACGTTAGGGTGACTTCATGGTTGCATGCCATGCCAATTTTTTTTCTTTTTTCATGAATATTTGTTTACCCTTACGTAGCAGGTCATGTCACCAGGAACACTGTACACATTTAGAAAGAATTAATTAAAAAACCAGCAAAGAGATTCAAGAGATACCATATTTAGAAAAACATCTGCAATATCATAACCATTTTGGACACGAAAGTACATTCCACCATAACTATATAAAATAACTATACACTTAATAAGAGTTGTGATACATCCATGCCATAATAGGCAGTACAACAAGAATAAGAAGAAAACATCCACACCATGGAAATATATATTGATTTTCAAGAATGACTCCTTTTGGAAGGGTCTTTAATGGGAAGACATCTTGGACATTAGAAGTTGCAATTGCCCCTGCTCTTGAAACTATATCTGTAGACATCCTCTTGACCTTAGCCTGGTAATCGATGATAAAAGTTTGGAACTAATTAGAAACATTTTTTGCTTCTCTATGAAGAAGTTTCAAATGGTCTTTCCTGACTTTGTATTCCCCATTCATCTGGTTACATATTAACAATGAGTTGGTGACCACTGCAATATTTTTTGCACCATATTCTTTCGCAGCCTTTAGCCCTTCAACCAGTGCTATATAGTACGCTTCGTTGTTAGTAGTCCTTCCAAATACTTCTCTCCTATTTTGGAGCACATGGTGTTTCGCTTGGTTGTGAAGGAGATAGTATATAACTGCTTGGCCTGGGTTAGGTTGACAAGACACCTCAATGTACATTGTCCACTTTTGCATGATTGTGTGACTACGCTTTCTATCACCTATATAAATGAGCAATAAGTTTAATTAGGAAGCAGAGAAACCAATAAATTTGTATTCAACGGAAAATCAAACCAATAACTTTATATTCGTAGGAAAATCAAAGTTATATATATCATGTTGTCTAAGGTTGATTACAGAAGCGTAACTGTTTAGGATAAAACACATTCCAAAAAGAACACTATAGTTGAATATGAAAGGTTTATTACAACGAGAATTACTTTAATTCTATCCAACCTTTACATGTCAAATATTTTCATCATACTCTTCATTCAGTGAACTAGAAAATCTGCATTTCATCATACATTATGCAATCTGTATTGTAGGAAAATGACATTGACTATGTCTGTCAAGTCAGTTAAAAGAGTACAGAAAAGGTATGCTTTTCCAGATTACTTTTATACTAAAATTGATACATAACATTTAGTAATAAAACTAGGTTGAAACCTACAGAGACTCGGGCAATTTGGAGGAATTTTAAAGGCATCTTATGGTTCAAGACAAGTTATGTGTAGTTTCCAGGTCTTAGTTGCATTAACCTTAATGGACCATATGAACAACTTACAATTTATAGCCTACAATTTATAGCATTTTGTAGGTCTTAGTTGCATTAACCTTAGTAGATATAACAAATAATAATAAAACTGAAATGATGATCATCAGTATCATAAGAAACAGTTGATCGCCTTCAAAGAGGTAAGGTTGATACATAGAATTAAATGATAAACTGTACAGAAGACTTGTACACACATGGTAAAAGATGAACTGATCTTATCAAAAAAATTGTATTTTAAATCACTTTGTGTCACTGAATAATGTTTTAAGTATTTTACAGAGAACAGTAATAAGGATAGGCCTTTCATTTACATAATATCGAATATGTACAAGATAGATACATTCTTAATGCAAACAATGCTGAAATAAGGTCTGAGTGCGAGGCCTAAGTATGCACTGATAGATACATTCTTGGCATCTAGTATCAGGCTATCAGCAAAAACTCCTATACCATAGATAGACAAGAAACCATTCCCTTAAGTGCCCCAAGTTTCTTGTTGTTGTGACGCACAGAATTACCCAAAAGTGCCCAAAATTGCTTCTTTCATGCCCATGATTAAAAGTGATGTTGTTTGAAGCTCCTTGCCCCAACATCGATCCTGCCAAGCCACCAACAAAAGTACCTGTTGATGGGATTGTTGGTTCAATCCAGTCCCTGTCCATAGTGAAACATGCCAAGAAAACCCAAACTGCCACCCCTACTCCTTCGACTCCTAAGGTTTCTGCCGAGGTCAATTCTATTCAAAGAACTCAAACCTTAGGTAATAATAAAAAGAAAGGTAAAAATAAAATAAAAAAACCTGGAAACCAATAGGAGACTCCACGACCAACCAACAGTGATAACGATAAAGGGAAAAGGAAGGCAAAATATCCCTATCTGCTATGCGGTGGTGACCATTTTTCAAAGGAGTGTCCTCGTCGAGACGAAATATCCCAGTTTCTGAAGTCCAATCCCGCACCCGCAGTACTTATAGATCCTTTTTCCTCTCAACAACAACTGATAGACCACATGTCTAATCAGGGTAACTCTAGTTCATCAGAGGATATTCGTATGATGTCCTCAGATACCATCAATCTGCAAACTCGAGGTCAGAATTATGACAAACCCGCAGATAAGAAAGAAGATCAATCTTCTTTAGGGAAAGTTCCCTCTACTAGTTCTTTGGAATCCTCATCTACTGTCCCCTTATCTATTGAGAAGCCTAATCTCGACATGATTTTGTGCCCACCTAAGAGTACTCTTCGGAAGGTTGTCTTTAATCCAAATACCTGAGCTGCTCAATTTTATAATGTAGTTGAATATCTCACTCAGGCACCTTGTGCGATGTCTACATTAGAGGTACTCCAAAGTTTCCCTACACAGCGCAAGAACTTGTTGACAACATTAGGAGCTTTAGACCCGGATAACACTAACTTAATTCATTTCAATGTTGAGAACTACAATCCTAGATTACCGCATAAACTTGCTTTTCATATCATTACAAAAGTAGTGGGAAAGAAATTCTTTCGAACAGTATTAGATGAAGGAGCTTCGACCTAGATGTTGTCTCTGACTTGTTGGAAGGCTCTTGGCTCTCCCAAGCTTGTCACATCACTTACGACCCTTAAAGCCTTTGACAGATGGGGTTTCCAACCCCATGGTCTCATATCAGCCCTATTGGTCGAGCTGGGGGGCAAGTGGTAGATTCCCCTTTAAATTACAACCTCCTGGATCATTTTTTTTGAGCAATTTGCTCCATTCCTACTCTACACTAGAAGCAGAAGGTTTACCACTTAATACCCCAAGTTAAGGAATTGTTGATCAAGCTTGCTTGATCAATTATGCTGGGTGTGATGAAAACCTAAAATGTGCAGGTAGTCGACCTTACTTTGTATGTTTAATTGTGTGACAGGTTATCATCTCTTCTCACAGCGTTTGCTACAAGCATCCCTTTCTTCTCACTGCATTCGCTATAGCAACTCAGTCCTCCTTACTGCATCCAAAATGGTGCATTTAGTAGAGACTATCTCTCCCTTCAACTATCACCAGTGGAAGGAAGACATGGAGGTACTTCTCCACACCAAGAAGCTCTTCAGACTCACAGAAGAAACAGAGGCAATGCCAGTTTTAAATCATGACAAAGAAAAGTACTGGAACAGGATTGATGAAGCTCATGGATACTTATTCTCCTCAGTTTCTCAAGATCTTCGATTCCACATCCACAGATTGAATACTCCCAAGGATATTTGGGACAAGCTTGCCTCCTTATTTGATAAGTAGGATGAGATGAGGGTCCATCAGCTAGAAAATGATCTGATCACTCTTAATCCATCCAAATTCAAATCACTAAATGAATTCTTCACAAAGTTCAAGAACCTGATATATCAGTTGAAGCAATGCAAAGTGGAGAAGGATGAAGATCAGCTCATCCTTTCCATTCTCACAAAACTCAATGCAGACTACTCAGTCTTTGTATCAACCTTCCAAATAGTAAGGCTCACCACTCCAAATTGGAAGATGCTCACTCTTGATGCCTTCATCCAATCTTTCAGTTTTGAGAATGATAAATTGATCCAAATGGGGATCATTCGATCTCCCAAAGATCAAGCTCTGGTTGCAAGAGGAGATAAGGTAGCGAATGACAAATGGAAGCAAAGAGATAAGTCTCCTATGAAGAAAGAGCTTCAAAGGAGCCTTCAGGTGTGAAGAGAAGAAAGAAGAATGACAAAGGCAAGGTCCTCTGCTCTTACTGTGGAAGGGGATTTCATTCAGAAAGCTCCTGTATGAGAAGAAAACTTGATGAAATGGCTCTTCTTTTGAAGAAACATAACATTTATGCACATGCTAGTGCAACGAAGGATGACTGTGAAGAAGAAGATGAAGAATATTAAAGGAAAGGCCATGCACTGAAGGCTTGCTGCTCATTAGCACATGTCTTCCTCATTGATTCTGGAGCTTCCAGCCCTATGGCTGCATCCAGAGAATCATTCTCTTCTTTTCAGTACTTTGATGTTCCTAGTATTTAGATGGGCAATAACAGTAAATTCCAAACAAAAGGGAAGGGCTCTGTCAAGCTTGAACATGGAAGGTTCAAAGATGTGCTATTTGTTCCCTCCCTAGCTTCAAACATGTTATCTGTCTATCATATGACCCATACTGGATCTCCAAAGCGAGTGATCTTTGGTCCTGACTCAATGGAGATAACAGATATCTCTACTAGGAACATAATAGCGAAGGGTGTTGCAAATCATGCCTCAAAAGCATATGAGTTCTCACATTTCATGCCTCCTTCAGAACCAGTGCACTCTCAGCAACCACTTGCAAGGGAAGGTAAAATCATTACATCTACTTCTTTTGCAACTTCTACTAGTATTGTAGATCCATCTTTATTAGTTTATGAGATTGAGATTCAGGGTGATTCAGATCTAGATTAAGTCCCTACTTCCAAACTGGAAACTAGGAAGATGACTGGAAACCCACCTGACACTCAGAAAGGAAAGACCCTTGCTGTATGCCATGCAATCTTACCTCCTTCAGAGAGATGCAATAGAATCCCTCTAAGATGCTACATGGCAAGGGCTCAGTCTCACTACATTCAGAAGAATAGATGTGAGCATGCATCTCTTCATCCAACAAGAGATAAAGGTTACATTCCTCCTTCCTTCCATCATCAATTTTGGAGAAGAATGAGAAGTCTACATGCCAGGCCCCAGAATACCTATGCACAACAAACCATGCATGCTGCTTCACTACCTCATAGAGATAAATATTGCAGCAACATATTTTCAAGTTTTTCAAACTTGAGACCTGATTCTACCTGCTTAGATAGAGGGGGGGATTTTTTCCCATGTGGTTTTTTCTCCAACTCCTTGTATTAAGTAGTTACTTTATTTTACTTGATGTAATGGGTGACCTACGGTATTAGTTACCAGGTCCCACAGATTGTCCAAGTTAGCATTCAGGGGGGGTATTAGGATTATTAATCCTCCCTTGTCCAATTTGGTCATATTTCTAAATCAGGAGTCATGTCTAAATCGGGATTCAATCGAGTCTATTTTTAGTCACTAGCACCATTGGGTCCACTTGGCCTAATTGGGGCACATGTTATAGTTACTAAAGTGTGCAGAACACTAATTAAGGCCTACTGCCACTGATTGCACTTGCATGCATCAGTTTAGGATCCTCCTAGGCCAATCCCTACAATTTAGGATCCACTGGGAGTGCCGATACCAACCAATGTCAGTTGAGTTGAGTTGGTGACTAGTCAAGCTAAGTTAAGAGTCCGTTACATTCAGTTCTAGTCCTTTACATTCAGTTAGCACTAGGTTTGCATGGTTATATGCAGGAGGGACACATTTCTCACCTACCACAGTCAGTTAGCCTTAGTCAACACTGAATGTAACACTTGATTTGTGTTTTAGAACTCTGATGAACTCCAGTGATGATTTAGACAAGGTAAATTAACCATTGAGTCCTCCGATAATGATTTAGACAAGGTCTTAGTTACCTATAGTCAAGTAAAGTGTAATCAATTAAAATTTCCTCGTGTGGATTTGAACTTCTTGTGGCTATTTAGCCATTGTACTTCATTATAATTATTATCTAATTACTTTTTGATTAATGAAAGCATTCATAGTTGCAAGCCATAGTTGCATTGTTTCATTCTTCAATTGCTGAGTAAATTGTGTGATCTATTTTGTGAGTTGTTTGTTTGTCTACAGATCTATGTGCTCTATTTATATGGTATCAAATCCTCGACAGAAAAGGAACCTCTCCTCCTCAGATAGCCAGCTGGATCATTTTTTTTGAGCAATTTGGTCCATTCCTACTCTGCACCAGAAGCAAAAGGTTTACCACTTAATACCCCAAGTTAAGGAATTGTTGATCAAGCTTGCTTGATCAATTACGTTGGGTGTGATGAAAACCTGAAATGTGCAGGTAGTTGACCTTACTTTGTATGTTTGATTGTGTGACAGGTTATCATCTCTTCTCACAGCATTTGCTACAATCATCCCTTTCTTCTCATTGCATTCTCTACAACAGCTCAGTCCTCCTTACTGCATCCAAAATGGCTCATTCAGTAGATCCTCTCTCTCCCTTCAACTATCACCCGTGGAAGAAAGACATGGAGGTACTGCTCCACAACAAGAAGCTCTTCAGACTTACAGAAGAAATAGAGAGAGTGCCAGTTTTAAATCATGACAAAGAAAAGTACTGGAACAGGCTTGATGAAGCTCATGGATACTTATTCTCCTCGGTTTCTCGAGATCTTCGATTCCACATCTAAGGATTGAAGAATCCAAAGGAGATTTGGGACAAGCTTGCCTCCTTATTTGATAAGCAGAATGAGATGAGGTTCCATCAACTAGAAAATGATCTGATCACTCTCAATCCATCCAACTTCAAATCACTAAATGAATTCTTCACAAAGTTCAAGAACCTGATATATCAGTTGAAGAAATGCAAAGTGGAGAAGGATGAAGATCAACTCATCCTTTCCATTCTCACAAATATCAATGTAGACTACTCAGTCTTTGTATCAACCTTCCAAATAGTAAGGATCCCCACTCCAAATTGGAATATTCCCACTCTTGATGCCTTATTCAATCTCTCACTTCTAAGAATGATAAATTGATCCAAATGGGGATCATTCGATCTCCCAAAGATCAATCTTTGGTTTCAAGAGGAGATGAGGTAGTGAATTACAAAGGGAAGCAAAGAGATGAGTCTCCTGTGAAGAAAGACCAGTCAAAGGAGCCTTCAAGTTCGAAGAGAAGCAAGAAGAATGGCATAGGCAAGGTCATCTTCTCTTACTGTGGAAGGGGCTTTCATTTAGAAAGCTCTTGTATGAGAAGACAACTTGATGAAATGGCTCTTCTTTTGAAGAAACATAACATTTATGCACCTGCTAGTGCAAGGAAGGATGACACTAAAGAAGAAGATGAAGAATACCAAAGGAAAGGCCATGCACTGAGGGCTTGCTTCTCATCAGCACATGTCTTCCTCATTGATTCTGGAGCTTCCAACCATATGGTTGCATCCAGATAATCATTCTCTTATTTTCGGTACTTTGATGGTCCTAGTATTCATATGGGAAATAACAGTAAAGTCCAAACAAAAGGGAAGGGATCTGTCAAGATTGATCATGGAAGGTTCAAAGATGTGATATTTTTTCCCTCCCTAGCTTCAAACATGTTATCTATCTATCAGATGACCCATAGTGGATCTCCAAAGTGAGTGATCTTTGGTGCCGACTCGATGGAGATCATAGATATCTCTACTGGGAACATCATAGTGAAGGGTGTTGCAAATCATGCCTCAAAAGTATATGAGTTCTCACATTTCATGCCTCCTTCAAACCAGTTCACTCTCAGCAACCACTTGCAAGGGAAGGTAAAATCATTGCATCTACTTCTTTTGCAGCTTCTACTAGTATTGCAGATCCATCTTTATTAGTTTATGAGATTGAGATTCAAGGTGATTCAGACCTAGATTAAGTCCCTACTTCCAAACGGGAAGCTAGGAAGATGATTGGAAACCCACCTGACACTCAGAAAAGAAAGACCCTTGTGCTATGCCATGCAATCTTACCTCCTTCAGAGAGATGAAATAGACTCCATATAAGATGCTACATGGAAAGGGCTCAGTCTCACTACATTCAGAAGAATAGATGTGATCATGCACCTCTTCATCTAGCAAGAGACAAAGGTTACATTCCTCCTTCTTTCCATCATCGATTTTGGAGAAGAAGGAGAAGTCTACATGCCAAGCCCCAGAATACCTGTGCACAACACACCATGCATGCTACTTCGCTACCTCACAGAGATGAAGATTGCAGCAACATATTTTCAAGTTTTTCAAACTTGAGACCTAATTCTACCTGCTTAGATAGAGGAGGGGATTTTTTACCATGTGGTTTTTGCCCCAGCTCCTTTTATTAAGCAGTTACTTTATTTTACTTGATGTAATGGGTGACTTATGGTATTAGTTACCACGACCCATAGATTGTCCAAGTTAGCATTCAGGGGGGGTATTAGGATTATTAATCCTCCCTTGTCCAATTTGGTCATATGTCTAAATCATGAGTCCATCTAGTCTATTTTTAGTCACTAACACCATTGGGCCCACTTGGCCTAATTGGGGCACATGTTTCAGTTACTAAATTGTGGGGAACACTAATTGAGGCCAAGTGCCATTGATTGCACTTGCATGCATCAGTTTAGGAGCCTCCTAGACCGATCTCTAAAATTTAAGAGCCACTCGGAGTACTGATACCAACCAAGGTCAGTTGAGTTGAGTTGGTGACTAGTAAATCTAAGTTAGGAGTCGGTTACATTTAGTTCTAGTCCTCTACATTCAGTTAGAGCTAGGTTTGCATGGCTTCATGTGGGAGGGGTGCATTTCTCACCTACCACAGTCAGTTAGCCTTAGTCAACACTGAATGTAACACTTGAGTTGTGTTTTAGAACTCCGATGAACTTCGGTGATGATTTAGACAAGGTTAGTTAACCATTGAGTCCTCCGATAATGATTTAGACAAGGTCTTAGTTACCTACAATCAGGTAGAGTGTAATCAATTCAAATTTCCTCATGTGGATTCGAATTGCTTGTGGCTATTTAGCCATTGTACTTCATTGTAATTATTATCTAATTACTTTTTGATTAATGAAAGCATTCACAGTTGCAAGCCATTTTTGCACTGTTTCATTCTTCAATTGCTGAGTAAATTGTGTGATCTATTTTGTGAGTTGTGTGTTTGTCTACAGATCTATGTGCTCAATTTATACCAATGCGTAGAATCAGATCTCCTAGTTGTGTGACAAATCCAACCTATGGACAATCTATTGCTTGTTTTCAACATCTAAGTTGTATTGTCTGTGTAAGTTATGTGATTCTTGGTTGTGCATTTGTTGAATGAAATAAATATTGTGGAGTAAGATGTGTTGGACCATCTTCAATTTTGTGTGTAAGGTATTTCTACATATGATTGTTTCCTACATTGTAATTGGTAATTACCCGTTTTTGCTAATAATCCAATAATAAAGAAATAACAAGAATTAAGAGGAAGATAGTCTCTCTAGAATTCGAGCTAATATCACACCATGCATATTTTTTGAAATTTTGCACATTGCTTCCAATTCCATGGGATTTTTCAGTTGTGTTTTCTTCGGTGGTAGAGTCATACTGTAAAGTAATGGTATAATATACCACAAAACAATCGCCTTAAGTAAATTATCCTATAAATATGATGAGGAAATAAGAGCAACAGTCTGAAGAGTACCATCGATGGCAGCAGTAGCAAATTTCAATTCAATACAATGTAAAATGTCTTCCCAAACCTAGCAAAATGAAGCATCTCAGATTGCACACATGCAAATGTTTACATCACATTTTTCACAATCATTAAAGATGGTTCAGTTGGAGCCGTGCTTGGATACACCACATACATTCATAGAGACTAAAGAGTTTCTAGTAGAGGCACACTTCCATCCCACCATTTATTTCATATACATATTCACCATCACCTTCAAATCCAATTGATGTGGGGAACTTTCATTTTTATTAGAAATAAAAAGGTTATCATAGACTTAATGTTTTAATGTCAATAAAAGACAATGCAATGCTCTTACCAAACCTTAACGCTTTTACCTTGAATTCTAATTCCACATTAATACTTTTTATAGAGAAATAAGATATGCATGTTTCAAAAAGTGAAAATGTTTTATTCCCACTAAGTGTCTTACAATAGCCATTGCTAAATCTTGCAAGTGTTGCTAACACTCCTCCATGAAATGTACTATATCTATTTGTGACGGGATGTATTTGTTGGGGTCAGGAATTGTCTTTTATAATAATGTTTTTTACATTAATTTCCCATCATACCTACCATGATTTAATACATTTATGTTCAATAAGGCTATATTTTACTTTGTTTTATTAATTAAATCTCGTAAATGTAAAGTGAGCCTAATATGTTATTTTTAATGTATTAAACGATTTATTGTGCAAATCATAAGCATTTCGGTACTTCGCCTGATTCTTCATCCAACCCTTCTTCCGACCGACTCTGAGTTCCGCATTGGGTCTAATAGCATGTTTCTTATTAGGTTTGTGGTTTGATTTACCCCTGTCTTCTATTTTTCGTCAGTCAAAAGCATGAGTTCATAAACAAAATTAATAAATAATAAATACTAAAAGTTAAAAAATTAATAAATAAACAAAATGCTAAAAGCTAAAAGGTTATTAAATATATTTGTTTAAAATATAAAAAAACATTTAAATAAATTTATTAAAAAAAAGTGTTAAGATATTTAAAAACCATTTGAATTAAATATTTGGAAATGCCTTTTGAAAGAAGTTACGTTGACATTGTTTTATGTTTTTTTTTAAAAGAGCACATATGTTTAAGCCACCTCATGCTATGGTTTATTTACTTTAATACAAACCTTGTATTTATTTTACAATTCAAACATTCCACTTATTATATGAAAGCCGTGATTTAATAAAGCCATTCTTTTTACATGTACAGGTTGCGAATATGAAAACTCCTGCACAGGATGCACTCACCATGAGGAAAATGGAGGGAACAGTCACACTGTAAAGATGAAAAGGAAAAATAACCTGGCACCCAATGAATAGAATTCATCCATGAACTAAACTTATCATCCTTCACATCAACCAACCATCGTTCAGCCCTCCGTTCGCACCATTGGATTTGTTGGTTGAAATATTCTGGAGCAATAATGACATAAACCGTGATGTGGGGTATGTTAGCAACGTGTCCCTCATGGTTCAGGAGCCTTCATTCTAGAAGATCTGTGTTCTTGTCCACCCATCTTGATAGCACACCCATTGCTCGTGTGAAGAGAACCAACGCCTGTGGAATCAGGAAGACGGCCAGTGTGCTGTGCTTAGCCGTTTCTGTAGCAATTAAGACCTCTATTTTTAGAGAGGTCGACCAATGAAAGGGTCAACCTTCTCTCTTATTGTAAAACTTATAAAAATCCTTCTTTGGTTGAGAAACGCATACATAGATACACAGGAAAAAGTTTTGTAAAACTTTGTTTCCGGTATTAGTAAAAGCTCTACTGAGTTGTTAATTTTGTTTCCAGTTTAGCGTCGAACATCCTTCGTTCTTAACAAGGGCCCCTTAGCGACAGTAGAATTCCTTGTTCATACAATTTGTTTTTGCTTCTTTTGTGCAGGTAAGTCATTTCATTTTTGTATACATATAGTTTGTTTTCATGTAGATGACGTTTTGTTGTTTATGAACTGTAATTTTCTTGCGTTTTTATGCAATTTATATTTTCAAAATTAATATGGCCAAGGATTCACATTTTCATTTAGTTTATTTCTCAGCCTTCCATTCACACTTTTGCACAAACTATCTTTCAGCACTCTGTTCGCATTTTGACAGAATTACAGTTTATTTCAAGAATTTTCAGTATTTTGTTTATGCAGAACTAGATAGCTAAGGTATAGGTTAATTTTCTAGCATTCTACTGTGTTATGTACCTAGTTGGGACTTGAATCCATCTTCAACATTTCATATTTAGTTTTATATTAATGCATAAGATTAATTACTTCAAGTTCTAATTATGGTGGAACTCATTTACACTCGGAATATTAATTATGATGAAATTCATTTACACTCGGAATATATTTTATTGTGCAAATAGAAAATAGTTTCTGATTCAAGCGTAGAATAGTGCAGTTGTCTTTTGGTTAATAATTTCTCGAGTCCACTCCATGGAAATACTTCATCTACATATCTTATTTTCTTCCATATATACACACAAATTTATTTTAAATTATGTTCAACAAATATGTGTTGTAATTTTTACTTTGTAATCTTATTTTCCTAGAAAGTTTGATCTATAAACGACTTGGTATTTACATACTCAAAATGTAATTGAATTTTTTTCTCAAATCCATTGCAGCAGCATCATACTTTCTATTATAGCTTGGTTTCAATTCGTTATACCTCTATTTCAAAACTGTATAGCAGTGAATTTAAGTAATACCATTGATTTGTTTCGCACATGTATCTTCATGGTTAATGAAGTATTCCACTCATATAAGGTAACTTCCATATTTAAGTTAAATGGTCATCATTGGAAATTCCATGATACGTTGTCTCTTTTTATATATGTTAATTTTGTATCATATTAATAAAGTAATTTGAATTGGTTTACAAATATTTTTTCTAATGTAGATTAAAGTGTTTCTTTATAATTGAATTTATTTTATGCTTAGTTTTGTATATTTAATATATAAGTGGGAATTTATATAACTGTATTATATTTTATTTAATATGTATTTTGTAAGTTTTGTCTTCTAAAACTCTAATTTGTACTCTAGAATTCTTCGATTTATTTTGTATTCTGAATTTTGCATTTTGTATACATCATTTATATTTTGTTATTAAATTGCTTAATGTGTTGTTGAATGAATGGCACCGTGAATTTTGAATAGAGGGTTATAAATTTGTTTTAGGTTATTTTAATTAATTTAGTTTATTCTCTCTATTTTGTTTAGTTTCATTTTAGTTTAGTTCATGAAATATTGAGTTTATTTTAGTTTGAGTTCTATTTTTTGCATTAGTCTAATTTATTTTATTTTTAGCTTAGTTTAGTCTACTTTATTTTTATCTTTAACTTTAGTTTAGTTTTGTCTCTATACTTTGAATATCTGCACTTAGTTTTAAATTTCTACATTTTAAATCACTAAAGGAAGATTGAGATATGATCACCCCGTAACGGGTTTCTTTCCTAGGAGCTAAGCTGTGCCAATTTGTTTTTTTTGTTTTTTTACCAGTTTTATGTTAGATTAGTCGAAAACAATCTATACTTTTGTTCTGCACATATAGTGTTTGCATCTCACAAGCTACCTTCCCAGGTTGACAATTAAGTGTTGAATTAGAAAGAGCATATTTTACCCAACATTTTGGCGCCGTTGCTAGGGAGGTGCAAAAGGGATTGGAATCTAGGTAGAAAGGGGTAGATAGGTTGCCTTTACATTACACAAGAAGGGGGAGGGGAGAACGGTAAGATGAGAGGTAAGAACCTGCGCATCCACTATAGTGGGGTGCCCCAAAGCCTTGTTGTTCCTTTTTTGCACAAGTGTGTTTACTTCACGCAAAGTTTGATTTACTTCTCTTAAGTACACTTTTTGCAAACATAGTTAGTTTACTTTAGTGTACTTTTCTTTTCGCAAACATAGACAGTTTACTTTTCTATAGTTTAATTTCATGTACGTGTGTCTTACAAATCTAGGTAGTTTACTTTTTTACAATTTACTCTTATACAAGTGTGGTTTTCTTTCTGTATGAGTGTGTTTACTTTTTGCAAGTTAATTTCATGTAGGTGTTTTAGGGTGTTGTGTTTAAATCACAAATTTGTTTTATTAGTAGATAGTTTCTCAAAAATACATAAATTTTTTGGTATTGTAAGAACCCCACGGACTAATCCTTGTGTGAAGCGGGACCTACCAACCAACAAAATGGAATCAAATGTGCTCATTAGTATGAGAGAACTCTTTCAAATCCTAGCAAAAGTTGGAGTCTCGACCTCTACCGAAGAGCAGATCCTGAAAGAAGTTGAAATTTTATCAACTACTCCTGAAATGAGAGACGAACCAAAATCCCAAGAACTACAAAATGATCTTCTTTGAAAAAATGCAGAAGAAGTTGACATATTGGGGATTACATCTGAAGGAGAGAAGCCATAAATTGAAAAGTTCTTGATATACATGACAATAGATCCATCATGTTCTCAAACAACTGCTCAACTAGAAGAAGAGGGCCCGTATGACATAATGAAGGATGGTGAGTACCAAGACTACATTGAAAGATGGTTTTAGGAGGTAACTCGACCGCAATACCATTCTTTCATTCGACACTTGTTGATGCAAAGAAAAGTAAGTTGGTTGAACTTCCAAATTCAGGTAATCACTGCAACCATCTTTTCATATGTGGATAAAGGTACAATTCTCATTTTGCTTCGCACTTGGTTTCATTGGAAAATCTCATATACTTGAATAAATATGTTTTCTTTCTTCTTAGAGTAGGAAAATATGTATATAAATAAAAATTTGCATTCTTAGTTTAGGGAATAATGCAACTTTGTTTTTTCTTGCTTTCTTTTCAAATAAAAGAACTAAGAATAAGATCATGTTAATGACTAACTCAAAACAATCTTACATCATTATTCATTTTCATACATGCATATTTCTAATTATACCAAGTACTCAAGACCAACGTTAAACATCATAGGGATTTGTCATAAATTAAGTTCTAGCTAAAACCTAGAGGTCACTCGTACATCCTAGCTTCATTACCAAGGCATGTTATTTAAGCATCTCTACTACACAATAGCATAAGGGTGAATGAAATTCCTAGTTTGTGGGGAACACTACTATAACTCTATATGAAAAAGGTGAGTTTTGGAGATAGAGACACCTTTCACTCATTATCTTATGGCTTCATCCACTTTACACTAATTCCATCAACCGTGTGTATCCTTGATTCAGTAGATTCCTCTTACAAACTTTATTTTGGTTCCACGTTAATAAAAAGAGAAGACTAGCTGTCCTCCCACCCATACACTATCCCACCCTATAGCATGGTTTTCAGAGCTGCTCCCCCACCACTCCTTCATAGGAAAAATTATTTGTCGAATATCTATAGGGAGTGGAAACATTAGGACAAGAGTCTCTAATAGAAAACGGGTTTAAGAGGTTAACCCACCGGGGTATTAAACAGGCTCATTGGAAGTGAGTACCAGCCTATGGTATGACTAGGTAAACCCCACGGGGTACTGAACCGACCCAATTGAAAGAGGGGAATCTGCGTAGGGAGGACAACTTATTAAAAGAGAGAGAGAGAGAGAGAAAAAGAGTCTAAAAAAAGAGAGAAAAAATTATGAAAATGACTATGTAATAATAAAGGTTGTTGTGAGTCTACTGGAGGAAGGTACGCATGGTTGATTTAAAGAAAATGAACTCCATCAATCTGCCATTTGAGAATGTTTGTAAGTTGCACTTAAGACCCTGTTGTCTAAATTCATACTATACCTAGGATATCACTATCCTAGAAGTGGGACCCATAAACTTAGGAGTCTAATGAACTTGAAATGCAAATTCTTTCCATAATTAATTGAATGACGATAAACCTTTGAGAAGTAGTAGGGATGATTGGTTTCCAATAGGCTTTACAGACTATCTATACCCTCATGTTTTCTATTTTAACCCAGTCCTAATTCATTCATGGCACAAGGACGTGCCATACCTTCGGTGCGGGGGAGAGAGGGTCAGTTTATATGGTTTTCATAAGCATGAATTATTACAATTTGGCGGAGTTGTATGTATTAATAAATCTTAAATAATATGAAGTCATTTTGGTCATCTCATAACATAACATTTTTTTCTAAGTTCTAGTTTTTATGCAGTACTAAAATTGGGTTTGTTTTGCTGAACGATTGCCTACAAACTATTGATGATCGAGGCAATCAATGTCACAAGTGTGTGATGACACACTCAATGGGGTTATGGTTCAAGAGATTGATTCCCAACATTTAGACAAGCAACCGTGATTGGATAGTGGGTTAATCATTTGGAATTTGAGGCATCTTATTTCATTGATGGTGTTGGATCTAATATTTTTTCTTTCCCATAGACATGCAACTAGGAATGCTAGATCCTTAGCCCTTATTCCTTTTGAAAGTGCCACAAGCACCTCACTAGTGGTCTGAAGCTGGTCTTAAGCAAAAGAACCTGGCACCCAATGAATATAATTCATCCATGAACTAAAATTAGCATCCAACACATCAACCAACCATCGTTCAGCCCTCCATTCGCACCATTGGATTCGTTGGTTGAAATATTCCGGGGCAATAATGACAGAAACAGTGATGTGGGTTATGTTAGCGACGTGTCCCTCATGGTTTAGGAGCATTCATTCTAGAATATCCTCGTTCCTATACACCCAACTTGACAGCGCACCCATTGCTCGCATGAAGAGAACCAACGCTCGTGGAATCAGGAAGACGACCGGTTTGTTGTGCTTAGCCATTTCTGTAGCAATTAAGACCTCTACTTTTAGAGAGGTCGACTACTGAAAGGGTCGACCTTCTCTCTTATTGTAAAACTTATAAAAAGTCGTCTTTGGTTGAGAAACGCATCCACAGATACACAGAAAAAATGTTATGTAAAACTTTGTTTCCGATATTAAAAAAAGCTCTGCTGAGTTGTTAATTTTGTTTCCAGTTTACCGTGGAACATCCTTTGTTCTTGAGAAGGGCCCCTCAGCAACAGTGGAATTCCTTGTTCATACAATTCTTTTTTTCTTCTTTTGTGCAGATAAGTCATTTCGTTTTTGTATGCATATAGTTTGTTTTCTTGTAGATGGCGTTTTGTTGTTTATGAACTGTAATTTTCTTGTGTTTTTATTCAATTTATATTTTCAAAATTAATATGGACGACCATTTGCATTTTTGTTTAGTTTATTTCTCAGCCTTCCATTCACGCTTTTGCACAAACTGTCTTTCAGCACTATGTTCGCATTTTGAGAGAATTACAATTTATTTCAAGAATTTTCATTATTTTGTTTACGCAAAATTTTTAGCTAAGGTATAGGTTAATTTTCTAGCATTCTACTATGTTATGTACCTAGTTGGGATTCGAATCCATCTTCAGCATTTTATATTTAGTTTTATATTAATGCTTAAGATTAATTATTTCAAGTTCTAATTATGATGGAATTCATTTACACTCACAATATTAATTATGATGAAATTCATTTACACTCGGAATATATTTTACTGTGCAAATAGAAAATAGTTTTTGATTCAAGTGTAGAATAGTGCAGTTGTCTTTTGGTTAATAAATGCTTGAGTCCACTCACTGGAAATACTTTCATCTACATATCTTATTTTCTTCCATAAATACATACAAATTTAATTTAAATTATGTTCAACAAATTTGTGACATCCATTGCAACTGCATCATACTTTCTATTAAAGCTTGGTTTCAATTCATTATACCTCTATTTCATAATTATAAGCCGTGAATTTAAGTAATACCATCGATATGTTTCGCACATGTATCTTCATGGTTAATGAAGTATTCCACTCATATAAGGTAACTTCCATATTTAAGTTAAATTGTCATCATTGAAAACTCCATGATCCGTTGTCTCTTTTTATATATGTTAATTTTGTATCATATTAATAAAATAATTTGAATTGATAAACAAATATTTTTTCTAATGTAGGTTAAAGTGTTTCTTTATAATTGAATTTATTTCATGCTCAGTTTTGTATATTTAATATATAAGTGAGAATTTATATGACTGTTTCTATTTTATTTAATATGTATTTTGTAAGTTTTGTCTTCTAAAACATTATCTTGTACTCTAAAATTATTCGATATATTTTGTATTTTGAATTTTGCATTTTGTATACATCATTTATATTCTGTTATTAAATTGCTTAATGTGTTCTTGAATGAATGGCACCATGAATTTTGAATAGAGGGTTATAAATTTGCTTTAGGTTATTTTAATTAATTTGTTTTATTCCTGCTATTTTGTTTAGTTTCATTTTAGTTTAGTTCATGAAACTTCTAGTTTATTTTAGATTGAGTTCTATTTTTTGCATTAGTCTAATTTATTTTATTTTGAGCTTAGTTTAGTCTACTTTATTTTTATCTTTAACTTTAGTTTAGTTTTGTCTCGGCACTTTGAATATCTGCACTTATTTTTAGATTTCTACATTTTAAATCACTAAAGGAAGATTGAGATATGATCACCCCGTAATAAGTTTCTTTCCTAGGAGCCAGGCTGTGCCAATTTGTTTATTTATTTTTACCAGTTTTAGGTTAGATTAACTGAAAAAAATCTAGACTTTAGTTCTGCACATATAGTGTTTTCATCTCACAAGCTACCTTCCCAGGTTGACAATTAAGTGTTGAATTAGATAGAGCATAGTTTACCCAATGGTATTATATCTATTTATAAATTGGATTTTGTAGTTTAAGCTTTATCAATGTACAAAATACGTAATGGAATATTTTTCCTTCTCTATATCAACCTAGAGCATTGAAAATTTGTAAATAAAAGTGGATCCAGAGGAACATTCCCTTTGATGTTTAGCCAAATTCCAACAAATATCAATAAGAATTGAGTGTTTCGAGTGCCCCTCATTGAGATTTAACATGGACTACCTCTTTTAACATTTTTTTCCTTCACTGAATCAACCCATAACCTTCACATTGAGCAAAACATTGCATGTGTTTTTGTTAGGTTCTAGCATAGCTTGCTAGAAATGAAATGTTCTAAATGGCCCTTATTAAAACCCAATATGGAGTAACAATTTCAAAAAAATTGCTTTTAATGGATAATATATTGGCGTCATCATATGCATCATAGATGCCCCAAGTAGCAATGTCATATAGCTAATTTTGAACTAAAAACGTTTTATGGTCATTAGAGTTAGAGGGTTTTGAAGCTTATGCATATCTAATAGTTTTGTTTGGGGATCAAAAGTAGCGGATCCCCTTGTGTTTTGAATACCTCTATTTGACGTGTTTCTTTGGCCAAGTGTTTACGGTACAATGCATGATCATAAATAAAACCACATATATATATATTAAAATATGTTGTGTTTGTGTTATTTATCTATATATATTCGAGCGCCTCAATCTACTATTCCCTCATCCAATCATGTTATTATCTCCAAGATTTGCCATCTTATGAATCAATTGGGACTCAACCATGAACAAACGAGATAAAATATTATGGAAATAATCACTCAAGATATACGTTTGCATATAAGACATTGGTAGTTGGCCCAATATATATGGATCAATGCTCTTGATTGATTAAGAAATTTAAAGGCTTTATGTTTGTCTTTTTATGTTGGATGTCTCTAAAGACATGGCTTAAGGAATGAATCTTCCCCTTTCCCTAAAGACTAATGTTTGAGTGTATTAAACCCTTTTGAGCCGAAAATTTTGTATGTTCAATTAAGTTAGAGGGACTAAAAGCTTATGCATATATAACAATTTTATTTGGGAAACAAAATCATCGGATTGATCTAAGGTTTATATACCCTTGGACATTTCATCAATATGTTATTATCTTGTGTTTTTAAAGTAAATATGTCTTTTTTGTCTTGTGAGATGCTTAAAGTGAAATATATCATAAGTGGGGTCTATGCATACATTCACATTACGGTAGGGAGACAAAAATCACTACAACAATAAGGTTGATGTATACCATTTTTCCATTGTTATTTGGGAATTATTGACTAGCCGCATGCCATTTGAAGTCATGTCCAACTTACATGAAGCATATACTACTCTGTTTAAGGTATCAAAAGCGTTACATCTCAACAGTGAAGGAACTCAACCCATTGTTAGATAAATGAATAGTTCATTAGGAATATTCTTTATCTTCAACAACTTGACCACCCGACAACATAATTGTGTAGACTCTTTCAACATTCAAGGGTTGGAAACCTAACCATATAGTTCACCAAAGCCTCCACGACCTGTCAACCTACAACCTAACCTTACAGAACACACAACTTAGCCTTACAATTCCAACACCTTTCCCTATAATGTGACTTTACTAAATAACAAATTTCCTAAAACCATGAGTCCAAGACTCTTCTTAAACAACTTTGCTAGACCACAATTCTACACTACTATAGAATCATTGAACTAACAACTTGTTCAAATATGTAACCTATCATCAAAGATGTCAATCCACCCACAACATCATTGGTCCACCCCCTAACATCAATAAACCGATTCATCTTGTATTATTGTAACTTTTAGAAAACATATTCCAACACTAATGTAATGTCGGTAACTTACTGTGGAAGTATAATGTTTAAAATTTCTATACCAAAAGGTTTATCTCTAAAAATAACTTTCCGAATTATATTTCCAAATCAAAACTGATATTGATAATATCGTTAATGGCTTCCAATTATTTTCTTTGGAACTATAACTCTTCTATTTGGGAAGTTACCCCAAGAAAAAATATTTTAACTCTTTGGAACATGTGTCATTGTGACCACATGATACACAAGTGAACAAGTCCACTAAGACATTGAAATCATGTACTTGCTTTTTGTTTTTTCTCTACATTATCTAAGACAAACTCCCAAAACTTCTTTAGAAAATACATGTGCAATAATCTCCCAACTGCATTGTATTGGCATTATCATTAGAAATTCAAATATTTACTGACTGGGGAAGCAACATCATACTTCTTTAGTCTAGCCACCCAATAGGATCATTTCACCGTCTTTGCATGTTATAAGACATGCAGTGGATGTTAAGACAATTCCTTGTGCCTCTTAGTATTTTCCTCTTTTTCTTTATCTAAATCCAGCCCTCTATCTTATTGTCATTTGTATCCTCCCTCTTATTCATTAGCATTTTAGTAAATGGAAGAGTTCTATAGAATCTCATAGTCTATTGACTATTGATTGGACATTCTAGTCACGTTGACCTTCTCCCAGTTATTAGTGGACAATAGACATTAATAAAATTATCTCATCTTATCTTTACACAAAACAAAAATTCTTAATTGCACTTTCAATGCTCGAAGCCTTGGAAATCGCTCAACAATAACCTTTAATTTGAGAAATTACTCTCTGCACAGCCTTCACCCTTGATGGACTGGTGTGCATGTACTTTGGATGAATCACCATAGAGAACTAACATTCGCCATGAGATAGCAACCAATGGTGGCATTTTTAGTTTTTGATGTAATTGCACCTACACAATTTACAAATTTAGAGTGTAAATCTTATCCAAGTTCTGTAGACTCTAGACTATATAGTGACAACAAATTTAAAATGAAATCCTCATCGATGTTGTGCTTACAATGCTTAATTCAAATGAGTAAAGAATAAAATAATCTAAATTAGAAACTAGGACAACAAAGAATAAAATAATCTAAATTAGAAACTAGGACAACAAAGAAAAAAATATGAATAAAAGAATGTATGTACAGAAACATGTGCTACAAAGATCCCAAGAGGCATACTTTGTTGGGAGGAAATTCAATTTTGCCTAAAACAAACACTCGAGGTGTGAGGTGAACCATAACTCCTGGGTCCTTAGTTATATCCAAGATGGAAGACTTCTAAATCTGACCATTTGATAATTGTAGTAGGAAAACTCATGACGGGTAGTATGAAATAGGCACTTCAAGCAGATTGTCTTATCTTGTCAGAGAGTTCATTAAGCCCTTTACATTATATAGAAAATTAAGCTAACTTGTTGCTATAATTAGCATATTATAATGGTATATGTCATATACCAAAATTATAATGTACTTTAGGTTAGTATCTAACTGAATTAGGTAACATCATAAATAGATTTATGGTATATTAGGTTAGACATTAACTAATAACGTGGTTGTACGAGAAAATTTGGTATAGGACATTGTCTCCCTTATATGTATACCTCCATAATATTTATTTTCTCTTTATGCTTCCTCCTACCTCTCCCATAGACATTATTTGTAGTGTACCTTATGTGGACAAACTCTTCCAAGATCCCCAAAATCTCCCCACCTCTTCTTTCATCACATTATAAATTTTGGTTGTTCTGAAAAGAGAAATATGAATTCGCGAAAAACTTTTTCAAATTTTTGTGTTGACACATAAATAGTGAATCATCTCCAAGAAAATTTGTAATATTTTCCATCCGTTAATTCTTCAATGATGAGCCATGTCTCATCCTTTTTATATAAGAAAGGGTATTTCAAAATTTTAAGAAAACCCAAAACACAATGATTGAAAAAAAAAACTCTGAACAATCAACTCAATCATTAGAATTTGAAAAAATATCTTGAAATTAATAGGTTGAGTCCTATAAATTTATACCAAGTGGCAAGTAAATATTTCATACTACATTCAAAAAATTGGCAAATAATAGCAAAATACCAACAAAAAACTTGGAAAGACTGATAATCATGACATACTGGTGATATCATTATCCTGAATAATATCAATAATTCCCTAGTATAACAATTCATCACATAGTCCTTTAACACAATATAGATAACAAGTCGTTCCATAGCAAATGCTTCAGCCAACTTATCTCAAAATACAAACTATGTTTTTTACAATATTCTTAGGTGTACCTATTTTAATTTAGTTTGTATCCTCACTCAAAAATATTAAAGACCCAGTTTACGGATCTCAATTTATGTAATAAAATCATTTGCAAATATTTTGTAACTTTTTTTCAGAAGAAAAAGAGGTGTTCCTTGATATTCAATAGTGAATCAAAGGTAACTTTTACATAGTCCTAACAATAAGTTAGTCCAGTAACGAGTGGAGATCATAAGTATCAAACAATTTCCCAAGGAGAGGGATGAAACCCACAATTCGAAGATGACTGAAGTAGCAATACCACACAGAGAACATAAGGAGCCCAAACAGCTTATCCAAGGAGGCATCGAGGGTGGAGAAAGCACACCCCCAAGGGGCTGAAAAAAACTTCTATATCCCTAACTAAAACAAGAAATATGCTGAGGTATCCCGTAGTAGAAAGAACCAAAAAAGACTATGCCATAGAAATAAAAAAAGATCTTAAATTAATTGTATCATTCCTTCCTCGATTATTTCTCCTTCTAAAATTTACGAGAATGAGAGGAGGCTAGCCTTCATATTCAATGCTTCATTGGATAAACGGTTTACACTCATATTGTGCTCCCCATAGACGTGGCTAAAGTCATATAACAAAGGAATTGAAGATGTCGATAGTTAGCATATATGTCAGATATCCGACGAAATGCATTACTTTCTCCAACCTCTATAGATGAGTTCACATTCTGAGAGCTTCTATCACTACACCGACTTGATCACACAAATTCTAGGTCACTTCTCCACTCTACATTGGCCCGATTATTCATTTTATTAGCCACTCCTCTCTCCTTACTCTACACCCGTAGGCTTACATATAACTTAGATAAACTTCCAACTCATCACAACAAACTCCTAAACTAAATGTTATAAAATTGTAACAAACTTTTAATAATAGATTCAACCCATGTATCCAATGAACCGAATAACTCAATCCTTATCTATTCATTTTGTCATTAACTATTTTCTTGATATTTACACAAGTGTCTATGAAGATCATATATTTATGCATGGTTTTAAGCTTCATGGTTTTAGTGTTTACCCCTATATCCAATGAACCGAATAACTCAATGCACACGTCTCAGATGTTACTCTTTGTACTATACCTCTTTTTGTCATCAAGCATGATCGTTTTCTGTCATTGAAGAACAATTTTCAAATAAGGGTACTTAATAATGTTGAACAAATCCTTCATATGGTAGATGTGGATCTTCAAGGATGAACACTTGTTAAAAAACAAATTAAGGTTTTGTGCTGATCTTCAACCTGTACAAGTCCGACCTAGGTTGGGAGGCCCAGGGAAGCCTTTTAGATTTAGACATTGTATCTACCAAACCCTAAGTCGAGGTCTAGTTATTTTAACAAATAAACCCCAATTCGAGGTCCCGATTTAAATGGAAACTTCTAGTACGAGCACCAAAGGGTTTAGTAACAATGGCTCTAGAAGATATTGTTGAAGAGTGTAATCTCATCCGTAGTTAGTTAGTGAGTTAGGTCATTCGTGCTTATGTCATTTGTATTTCCTATTTAAACAGTTCTTAAAAATGAGAAGGCATTCAATCTGCCCATTGTGCTTCTCCGGCTTCATTCTATTCTTTCACATGGTATTAGAGATTACGACTTGAACCGTCCATTGTTGGGGTAATCCTTTTCACAGAGTGGAAAGCACTCTCATTAAGAAGCCATTTGGAAGCGGATAACTTCTGGAGCTAGGGCATCTATTTTATTGTATTTTATTTTCCAGATCTGAATTTTATTTTCCAAAGCATACTCTTTTCCAGATATGAATTTTATTTTGAAAAGCACGCTATTTTTATCTTCCAGATCATATTTGACTGGACGAGCCCTCAGCATGAACCAAAATCCATTCCAGGGTTCTACGACAACATTTGTGGTAAACATCTTCCCAGATCTGCACTCATCAGATCTTCCTTCAACGAAGGCTAAATAAATTAAAAAAACGTGGATTCAAGGATCGTTGGTTTATTTCAGTTGTTTCAGATCACATTTTTTTTCTTTGGCTCCAATTGCTAGTTTATTTTAGTTCATTAAGATCGTTGGTTTAAGGCTTGATCCAATATACCGCTCTAAGACTCGCGCGGTGGTTTGATCTGATCGAGGCGAAACGAATTGGCAGTATTGGACCACACATCAGATCCGACATCTTCCTGGTAGCGACGATTTTTTTGAACACACAACAGATCAAATCTCTCAAACCATTTTTCAATCTACAATAAGAAAGCTAAAAAAAACGTGGAGATTGATTGAACCATTAATTGCATGGTTGAGGTAAAATCCATTGGTTGTTTTTTTCCCGGCAGATAAAAACATTTTTTTGGGCCATCGCATTATTTTTCTTTAGCCGAGAAGAGTGTTATCTATAGAGGCCACCACTTCTTTTCCACACTGAAAGAGTAGTGCCACCGCCTCTTGTGAAGAGGATAAAAGCAGTGCCACCGCATTGCTGGTATTTGGCATAAGCAGTGAATACACTGTCCTTACACCGATTTCTGGGATCACGCCTGTCCACCACCCATTTCTATTGCACTAGGAGCGGTGCTCATTTTTATCAAAAAAAAGGGTGAAGTGCATTGTTGAAGCGCCCACCAAATCGGCCTTTTTCATTATAGATTTTCCACCTTCTCTCAATTGCTCTCAAATGCTGGAACTTGGCGCGGTGAACTCCTGAACTAGATTTTTTGTCAAATAAAAAAAAAGGGCATCTGGAGATAGGATGGTCTGATAATTCAATCTTATTGAAGGTTGTGATCTAGACAAGAAGATCGATTCTTCAAAGATGGTACTACCAAAAGAAATTGAAGAGGTACGAAATATCTTAACACTAGAGAGCTTATGGAAAACATTTGATGTAGATGATTATGATGTATGGGCAGTGAAAGTAATTAATCTGTTAACATTACAAGATTTGTGGCACTTCATCATTGAAGAGGATCCCATTGATCCAGAAAAGTTTAATGCTTTGACAGAGTTCAAAAAAGAAAGAAGGAAAATTGTTGCCTTGACTCTCATACAAGACAGTATAGACTATTCCCTATTTATTTCATTACATTGTAGAAGCTGATACTCCAAAGAGAGCATGGGATAAACTGAAAGAAGTCTTCAGTGAGGAATCAAGGCTTAGAGGAAGATGACTTTGTAAGTCAGGAAGAGCACCAGGAATCCCACATTGAAGTGGAAGACAGTCAAGATGACTGTGTCTATGAGGCAGCCACTGATGATGTGATCCCAACAAAGGTTGTTGATCCAATTATGTTTGTTGATGACAGTGAAATCAAACCTGTCAATGTAGACATGTCCAGTGATGTGAGTAATAGTTGCTAAAAATGAGCAAAAACCACTTAACAACAGCACAAAAGAAACCACAACATGCAGTCTACCCCAAAACTAGAAAACCAAAAGTTTGAGGGAGATCTATGAGTAGACTCCTCTTAGTGATGAGCATATACAATATGCTTTGTTTTCTTCTCAGACCATAATTTTTGAAGAAGCAATGAAGGATGCACAGTGGGTTCAAGCAAATGAAGATGTTAATAATGAAGTAGTTGTCATTGATGAGCAACACCAAGATGTGAATGCTCTCCAAGAAAAGCTGAAATATATTCATATTTTTTCTAACAAAAACTTTCAGTGTGCAGCTAAAGATGACAAACAGAAAAATCATGTTGAAACAGAAGAAGAAGACTTGCACTGTGTTCCAGAAGCCGAAGAAGAACAACTACTTAGTATAAAGATCCACAAGACAAAGAAAAAGAATTCCAAGTACACTTCAAGGAAGAAAGTCAAACTGAAGTTTTTTGAATGAAATGTAAGCCTAGCTGAGACATAGACCAGCAGACATCTTATGGCATAGAAAGTGTTGATGATGTACTACCAATTGAGATTAAGGGGGTGTGTTGAAGAGTGTAATCTCACTTGTAGTTAGTTAGTGAGTTAGGTCATCCGTGCTATTCATCATTTGTATTTCCTATTTAAACAGTTCTTAATAATGAGAGGGCATTCAATCTGCCCATTGTGCTTCTCCGACTTCATTCTATTCTTTCACAGATATGAGATGCATTTCTCCACTGCAAACGTAATTCACGCACCATTCAGGTTTACAATACATTGTATGGAAACTTTGTAGAGGATTGAAGAACATGTCGAGTGTTGAATTTTATATAGCAAGAGATTTTTATATCGCGAGTCGAGATGGATGAAGAATGTTGCGAGATTGACTAGAATTCTAAGATGGATGAAGAATATTGCGAGATTGACTTGAATTGAGTAAAGGAGGTATTGTGATTATAGGACATGGTCAGCTTGCACAGGATATTTGAGCACCTTGTCACAGAAGAGTACATGTACTACTAGTGTGGATTCTCGTGCAAAAACCTGGAGCATCCAAGCATTATGGTTAACCAACTGCTAAAACCTGGATCCTCAGAGCATTATCGGTCAACCAACCATCGAAACATCATCAATTATCTCGGCTCGGAGCATTGTTAATTATCTCGCGGACATAGCATCGGAGCCTTGCCTTCTATCAGAGCCATTATCCTTTATTACGATGCATGCTATCCTCTTGTACCTCGCCTATTGACATGTGTTTAATCCCATGGTTAATCTTTAACTTTCCTCTGCCCCTTTCTCTAGGTAGGGAATTAGCTGCATTGCAGCTTTATCAATTATTACGAAATAAAATTGATTACAAACAACAAATTGAATTTTTTTGCATTAATAAAAAAAAAATATATATATATATATATATATATATTTTTATATTTATATTTCTTGATTTTTTTATTAATATATATATATATAATTTTGTATCTATTGAGAATTTCTATGAAATAAAGTTATTTGGCATACCAATTATGATAAGCTTTCACAGTATGACTAATAATATTTAAAAAAAAATTACTTTGCTTTCTTAAGAAAAAGAAAAAGTAAAGTGCATATATTTAACGTCTTTGAAAGAAATAAATGGTTTACAGTACATTGTACAAAACTAATAATAAAGTATCCAACATTTAAAAATTGCACGATTTAGTATTTTTGGACGATTAGACATGACGAGAAATATTATGAAGGAGAAATATTAGGAAGGAAGTCTATGTCAATGATTTAAATAATGTTTAACATGTTGAAATAAATAAAGTGTCCTGAATCTGTGGCAGAAATAAATATTTTCGATTAAAGAGGTTTTTAAATAAAAGATGACTTACGGACTGAGAAAGGTTTCTAGAACGATTCGACATTAGGATAACCACTAGAAAGGAAGGCCCCCCGGAAAAAATAGTAATCACGTGAAAGCGCCTACCTCTTGCAAGAAATCTGCGACGCCTTTTCTTTCTGGGCATTTAAATCCCATGGTCTCGAAGAAATCCAGAACAAATTCTCGGGGTCCTTGGTACATGATATAACCTTTTGAGAGCAGGATTACATCGTCGAAGAGATCGAAGGTTTCAGGGGCAGGTTGCAGAAGAGAAATCGCCATGGTCGCCCTCATAACATGAACGAATTGGGAGAAACATCGCACAATCTAATATGTGGTAGAGCTGTTCAACCCCGTCGATATCTCATCCATCGGAAAAGCTTTGGCACCTCCCACCTTTGAACAAAGCCTTCTTAGTTCGACACCAATATTCAAAATTCTTTCTTCTAAAAATTGGAGTTTGCTAGAAGTGGAAGCCATTTTTAAATTTCTTTAAAAAATTAATTTTCCACTTTTCTTTCCTAAACCTTGCTTTGTTACCAGTTACCCAAAACCAAGTTGACTAACGATACCTTCCTGGTTTAACGATACCATTGACATTGTGAAGAATTCTTAATTTTTTTTCTTTCTTCTCCACAATCGAAGCATTCCCAAAGCATCCTAAGATCAATATCACAAAACTTTCAGTCAAAAAGCATAAGTCACAATGTGCATATGCAATCCAGAGTTTATTATATATATATATAAAAGTTGATATATATATATATATAAATTGTCTACTTTGAGGTTTGACATTCTAAAATCTTCTTGGTCTGACAGATCCACAGATGCTATTGACAGAATTTTCTAGTAAACGTAATTCAAAATATTATATTTAATCCGAACATATTACCTCGACCATATTGACTGTCCAGTTGATTAAAGTTGGTAATGCTCAACTGCCAACATAAACATCAGCGGAAATATTAAAATCCTGAAAACGGATCTCAATTTCCGGTATGATAATTCCCACTCTGATCATCACAGGAAGAAGATGACATAAGAGAAAAACAAATATGGGTATAAAAAACTGCAGCAAATTCCAAAAAAGAGTAGAGGGCGTAAGATGTAAGAACCCGTCGAGTCTTTGATGAAGCTTGAGCATAAATCGTTCATTATCTTGGTCCGATACTCGTAGGAGTCTTTCGATGAGTTTTTTTCGAGCTTCAGCTAGAATTTTTGTGACGTCGATCTGGTTGTGAGAAGATCCGATTGATTGATTGTCGATAATAAGGTCGTTGAGTATGGAAGTTCTGAGACATTCGTATGTGGGGAGCCTCTATATAGCTGCCCATGCCAGCGCCTCCTCCTCGCATATGCGCGCTGTAGAATTCGATGACAGACTTGGGAATCGATCGCTACCCCCAAACAGATTTGAGCTGCCAGAGCCCAATATGCTGCTTCCCATTTCTTCCTTCAATTCTTTGAATAATAAGGAGCTTCACACGAGATGATGATAAATGGACAACCAGATTGGCTATTTGGAGACGGATTTGTGTTTGAGGAGATTCACGTGGACGACGGCGTATGGATGTCAAATTCCATTGTTTCTTCTAATAGGAGGGGCCGTGTTTTCAACGGGCTTCTGGATACTAGTCGGTACACAAATGACAGTGTTTTCAACGGGCTTCTAGATACTAGTCGGTACACAAATGACAGATGCAAATCAAATAATTTGCTTTTTCCCACTTTTTACCAAAAAATACCTCTTAATCACCGGGGTTTTGTCCACATGTTACTGGAAAAAACCTAGTAACCGGCTAAGACTAATAAAATGTTGTCCACATGTTTTTTTTTTAGCCATGGCAACAGCCAAGAGTATATCCAACAGCCCGCAAGCCAGATATACCAGAAACTTGTGACTAAGCAGGGGCCGAGACGTCCCGGTACCACATCCCAGGAAATACCTATAGGTGGGATAGCCTACCCTTCGAGTCTCGTCACAACGGGCTAAATAGGCATCCCTACCCCCCGCCGGTTTTGAACCTGTGACCTCCTCGGAGATAACACAAGCTCTTAACCATTGGGCCCACTCAGGTGCCTATAAGAGTAGAACCTGGGTGGGGAGGGTAACATTCATTCCTCCCAACCACCCAAGATACATCCATTTTAAATTGGTATATGGATAGGAGTATATATCTCATAAAATTAATGATGGTTTTAGAACATTTACATTGATATATGGATAGGCATATATATCTCATAAAATTAATGGTACATTGGTCCATTGTTATTTCTAAGAAATTGACAATTTCATTTTTTTTTTAAGAATCTTCTAAAATTTTATTTAATGAGAATAGGTTATATTTTAATAATTTTGAAAAATACTTTATGATAAGGAAAAAACACTTCGGATCCTTGTTAATAATAGTAAACTAGAAACAACCACATTAATTTTATTAATGTGCCTGAATACGCCAACAGGCATAAATTTAGGCACATACTTTTTATATTAATGTTTTTTCCTTGTAGTATGTGCTTAAAATTACGCCTATCGGCGTATTCAGACACATTAATAAAATTAATGTGGTTGTTTCTAGTATATCATAATTTGGACTTGCTTGAGTGGATCAACAAGATTAACCCAAGTGTAACAAGTGTACATCAAGGATTCATTTCATGGTCGTGGTATCTTGTAATGCTTAAATGCATATTGATTAAGATTTAAATAAGCTTCAGTTAAAGGGTGGTTAAAGAAACTTATGCCGATAGTGTTAACGCAAAAAATTACTCACTTAGCTCTGCATGGTCTAAACCACATACATACATCATTTTCCTACCATATTTCCCTTACGTTTGACCTTCACAACTATGGTTTACCTTCATTCTCTCTAAAAAAAAGGCCAAAAAATCCACAAAAAAGGCCAAATCGTCTACCAAATCATCGTTTTACTAATATAATTTATTGTTGTAGCTTTCTTCCATGAACTCTACCCTCCTGTCCCATTGACAGAAGTGAGGTGCTTTTGCATGTAGTAGGGGTGAAAACCTCGCTACAGTTTTGATGACTCCGCTGGTCGATCCTCTTGGAGCCCTTGTTTTGCAAGTGTTTCTTTTGTTTTTACTCACATTCTTCACTGATTGGACCCCCACGTGGACGATCCGAACCTGTATGGAACTAGTGCCTACCCCCCTCAACCCCTGTCGACTTGCTTATCTTGATTTTTTCTTGTACGACCCAAGTTGCACCTTTCAGGCCAGAAGCCGCGACCTAGTCGCACATGTTTGCTCGTTAGGCGCGACCTAGGTCGCGGCCTTAGCCCCATAAAACATGACTTACCTCATAGGGCCAAGTCACGCCTGTTTTTTTATGTTTGAGCGACCCAATCACCTCTGTTTTTCCTGTTTGAGCAACCTAGTCATGACTATCCACCTGTTAAGTAAGACCTGTCTGTTTCTGAGTCGATTTGATTTTGTTTTCCTACTTTGCTTGTATTTTATAAGTTGAAAATTAACCCACTTATTTGGCCCCTCCTTCTCTACTCGGTCATCTTCCTTTAGGGTCTTTTGAGATACAACGGGGGGTTGAGTAAGTTTTAGTAATAGGCATCCACTTAACTATTTTTCTTTACAACTAAAAACAAGTGACTTTGGAGGCTACAGGGAGTGAGAGACCGTTGGGGGTATCGTGACATTAGCATCCTCCTTGTTGAGCACCAGGCACTTGGGGTTTGATCGGTGGATCTACAGGTGGAATGGTTTCCACTTTGTTGAGAGCCCAACACTCCTTCTTTGATTTGACGGATACGAAGTTTGGGTATTCACTCTACCGGTTTGCAAACATAACAATGATTTTCTCAAAGTTTTTTTGAGATCCTTGTCTTTCCTGCACTTTGTTCGGATATGCTTTTCCCTTTCAGACCTGCTTTGGTACATCCCTTGGCTTGTTTCTTGTAGGAAATCCATTGTTATTTATTTATTTCATATTTGGAAAGTAAAAGTTTCATACATAAGTGCACACATACTCACACCAATAATCAAACACGCTCGGTTCATGACCCCGAGAAAAACCTTAAAAGTAACCAAATTTACTTAATAACATTCGGTTTGGGACATAAGTCTCATCCGCAACAACTATGTGAAGTACTTGGGATTTTCCCTAAAACTCATTGTGAGGAGTACCAAAGGAACCCCAAAGTAGCTGGTCATTGAGAGGACTTGCCAAGTGAAATGGGAAAAGACCTCCACCGGATTGACTAGATACCCACCTATGAGGAAAACCAAAGCGTTGTCTTCAGACAGTCTTGGTGGCCGAGTGACTCCTTCTGAGCCAATAGGAAGCTGATTTAAACCGGGGTCCATATTCATTACCTGTTACTACTACAACCATCATTGCTTCATCACGGTATTCCCATTGACTTAGGGGGAACTCCCCTCAGTTTGGTTCTTTGGATCGTCACCATTGGAACCTCTTTGATAGCACTCCTCACCTTTAGACGGACACACAACCTTTGATTTCGATTCGGAGTCCTACCAATCCAAACCAAATTTTTTCACTGCACTGTCTAGCCCCATGGTTGGCACAAATCCCAATCCCTTCTTTGAAGGGGTAAGTGGCAATGGACCTATGTCCTTGCCACCCATCATCATGGGTATCCCTGTAAGTGGTACCAACACCACTGCGCATGCTACTGTGGGTATGCTACCCATTAGTGTGGCCCTGCACCAGCTACCACGATTCCTACTGTACCACCTTACATACCTAGGGGCAGTGGCCCTTCCACGACCATTACGACTATCCCTGCTATGGGAAGTCAACCTCATATACCCCCAGCCAAGCATGGACATCATACTCCTGCAAACTTCGGTGCCATTTTCGGTCCATCCCGAGCCAACCTCAGGTCTAACCTACCCTTTATGGCTCGTCTTAACTTGTTGGATTTGGCTAGGTTAATGAAAGAGCCCATCAATCATTGACCTCATTTTCCTCCCATGCTAACCAAACTTCCTTTAGAAATCCCAAAGTTTGAGGGAAAGTTGAGAAAAGACCCCCAAAACCATATCATGTCTTTTCATTTATGGTGTTCGTCAAACAACATTGTGGATGACTACATCAGACCGAGGATATTACAACGCACACTTATGGGTGTTGCCGCGAAACGGTACATCGAACTGCCACACGCCTCTTACCCTGATTTCTTTTCAGTTGAATCCATGTTCCTCTAGTACTTTCAACTACCTGTTCGATATGATGAGGGAGTGGAGATCCTTCTATTCTATCGCCAAAATATAGCTACCCACATCATAGACCACATCCATGAGTGGCGACGATGACGTAGCCCGTGAAAGATCGAACTGGATGATAGGATCTTCCTTGACTAGTTTTTAAATACCTTAATCCCACACATAGCTAAGGATGTCGCCTCTGAGCGACCCTAATATGAGGAGGAGGCCATCTTAAAGGCTCAGCAGTTCAAATTAATCTATGCCTAGTCTGGGTATTTATATACCATCATACTAGATGCTCCCTGTGCCGGCACCTCTCATCGCGATGCGTCGAGGGCATCCCAAGCTGCGGATGGTGTCATCGGCTCTATCACACAAAACCCTCAGTACTATGAGGAACCCCCTATGATGCCACCACACCCAGGAAACACCCATAGAGTTGCACAACCAAACTAGATCCCCGATTACTCATGGATGATGGCTCAGTCTGGAGCCACCTCATCCTATGCACATCCCATGCCAAATCAACATGCCCATAAGCTGACATGGCCTCCATAGTTGTATTCGGGCCAAGTGGCTATATTTTCACCTCCTCTAGCTCCTCTGGTCTACTACGCACCACCAGTGCAATATGCTCTGAGGCTCTAGCGCCGTTCCCTCTGGTTTCCATGGGACATGTTTTCGCTCAACAAAACCTTCCCAACCAACCCACCCCAAACAACCAACAAGGGCAGGGTAAGAAAAATTGAGGAAGGAACTGAGGTAATAATCATCCACAAGAAGGTAGCCAACAACCTAACCCTCCCAATAACAATGGCACTAACCCACCGACACAGAACCCCCAACATCCTGATCAACTGGGAAAGAAACCTCAGTTACGAACTAATCATCTGTGTGCTTTATGCCAAACCTACAATCATTACACCCATTTGTTTCCTCACATGGCTCATGTCCGACAACTACTCCAAAATGAGGCTCAACGCGATACCAATGCGGCGGCCTAGGCTTAGCCCAATCCAGCACCACCAGGTCCTTCGTCGATGGTTCTCCAAAACCCCCTCCCACACCAAGGAATGGTTTCAACTACACCCTTGGCACCACCTTCTCCTGCAGCTCCCGCCGTGGCCTGACCTGTAGGGACCAGAGTCCATGACCTGATGACATTGTCAACCAAAGAAGTCAACCTCCAGACTCAGCGCAACCAGTATGGCTCCACCACAAAAACTGTTGATCCATCAATGACATCTACCTATAACACTTCCAGTGTGCCCCTCCACTTACCTACACTTGCCACTGATGCGGCGGCCAGATTTCCACAGTTTCCTATACGACGTATTGCCAATAACGTGACTGCTAGAGCTTCCCTAAATTATAGCATCATTGATGGCTTGGCCTAATCACCTACAACCATTGACGCTCTAGAAGTGCTCAAAACTTGCCCGACATAGCAAAAATCATTGTGATCCACACTAGGTGATGTGGATCCCTCTGATTCTAGGTTGATAATGTTTGATTTGGATCAAGGATAACCCAGAATGCCATTTACCATCACCTTCCAAGTTCTGGTATCAATTCAGAATTTGGTCGTACATCGATGTATCATTGATGAAGGGGCATCCACCTGTGTTATGTCGACTTTTGGTCTGGCAAAAACTCGGGTCTCCTACCCTCCAACCGTCCACTACCGCCCTCTGTGCTTATGATGGTATCTCTACAAAGGCCCAGGGAATTCTTCTTAATGTTCCTATTTCATTAGTCGGTAAAATGGTTTTGATTGACATCGAGGTTATTAACGCCCAACTTGATTATAACCTCCTCCTTGGATGTAGATACATGTATGCCATGAGAGCCGTGGCCTCCACCATCTTTCGACTTCTGATGTTTCCTCATGATGGAAAGATCGTGATGGTTGACCAGTTATCTTACTACGATCCACTGGGACCGACCACACCAGAACACGTCATTCCCACCATTGATACTACCATCGACAACGTGTCCATCCCTTCCTTATCTACGGTGGGACCAGGATTGTTTGTCGACGTGCCTATGACGGACACCTTCCCATCTTTACCGCCTCCGCTCACACCGAATGACACAAAATATTTGTGTACTATCTCATTAAGTACCATTCCGACCACACTGAAAAATCAATCACAACCCCAATCACTGTCACCCGATAATTATTGGGGTTCATTCTCGATCCACACGATTCCCTTCCTTTTCCCACTATCCGACATCGTGAGCAAGCCTATCATGGCTACTCTAAATTTACATTGGGAATTCCTGTGTGGTACCTTGAACCACCTACCCCAGCTCCGATGCCTCAGGTTGTGTTGACTCCCATCCAACCAATCGAGATAGAGTCACACCCTCCTCTGGGCCCATTGAACATGAATTCCATCCCCAAACTTGCCCCTCCTCTCCCAAAGAAGGCTGGGGGAAAGGTCACCAAAGAAACAACCGAGCCTTGTTTGACTCCACCTTGCGCTTTGTACAACATCCATGGTCATGCAACCCAAAAATTCCCAGAAATACCTATCCTTCGCACACACCTAGATGCTATGGATACAGTCAAGAACAAGTATTTGAGGACCAACCATCCATGCGCGATTTGCGGTTTGTATGACCACTATTCACACCATTTCCTAGACTTGTCCGAGTATCGGTCTGTCCTTCACAAACTTCGGAAACACTCTCGTGAGTCTGAAGTCACTGTCTTCGAGGAAATTCACCCTCCAGATTCCTCCTCGAACACCACCACCATATACATGTTTTCCAGTTCCGCCACCCCTTCCGTCTCTGCAACCATAGATGATCCTTCTGATCTATCCAATTGTTGTTTCAGCAACGACGAGGAGATCCTTGAAGCTCTGTCGAATCCTGAATACCCTTGGGATGATATGCATAATCACTCATTCTTTATCCCCGAGGAACCTTTGTCAATGTCAGATTAATATTCAGTTGAAGCTAAGAACTTAATCCATGGTAAGGTTGACTGATTCAGAAACCCCATTCCGACACCCGACGCCTTTGAAGAGGGGAGCATGGCCAAAATTCTCCCACTATTAAGGTCAACATATCAACAAACCCTGAGGTTATCGAAGACATCATACTCGAAGCATCGTGCTCCCCTGAAGAAGTCGCTTCTTACAAAGCACTTTTTTAGGAATTCCATGATATTTTTCTTGGTCCTACACCGACATGCCCAGGTTGGATCCATCTATCGTCAAATATCATATCGACACATGCCTTGATGTAGCACCTATTTGTGAGAAACAAAGACCCATTCACTCGTAAATTTTTTTTGCAGTTAAAGCCGAGATTAAGAAACTGTGCACAACAGGTTTCATATACCCCATCATGTATACCACTTGGGTTTCTAATCATGTTCCCGTGAATAAAAAATAAGGTACCATCTGCGTTTGTATTGATTTTCATGACTTGAATTTAGAATTTCCCAAAGATATCTTTCTACTCCATTCATTGACCAAATCATTGACGCATGCGCTGGAAATTAGGTCTTTTCGTTCATGGATGGTTTCTCCGGGTATTACCAAATTCAAATCCAAAAAGAATACCAGTACAAGACTACTTTCACAACCCCCTGGGGCACGTTTGCATATCGAGTTATGCCATTTGTCCTTAAAAATCCTAGATCCACTTTTCAGCGAGCCATGACATTATGCTTCCATGACCTTATCCATATCATATTGGTTTACTTAGATGACCTCATCTCTCGCTCACGAAAGAGTTCACAACATTTAGATGACTTACAACAAGTCTTCTTATGATGTCGCAAATACAAACTCTGCTTGAACCCTCTCAAGTGTGTGTTTTTTGTCCCAGCTGGTCGTCTGCTTGGGTTTATCATCTCTTCGTCTGTCATTAGAGGAAATTTGGGGTCTAAAATGGGCCTTATAAGAAAACGTGCCAAAATAAGTTTTTGTGAGTTTGAATTCAAGAACCAATAGAATTTCAATAAAATAAGTCAACCATAATGGTTGAATTGACATATTTGTCATTAGAAAAAACTACTTTTTTGGTTCGTATTTTCGACATATCTCATTGAGTTTTTACTTAAATTTCGATCGGGAGAGTTCGTTGGATGCGGAATTTGATTCCGCATCCAACGATTACCCACATTGCATACTTTTGATGGACCGCGCTACCCCAAAAACAAGAAATACCTGAAAAAATGTGATGATGACATCATCATCATGTTTTTTAGGTATTTCTTGTTTTTGGGGTAGCGGGGTCCATCAAAAGCATGTAGTACGGGTACTCGTTGGATGCAGAATCAAATTCCGCATCCAACGAGCTCTCTCGATCGAAATTTGAGTAAAAACACAGGGAGATATGTCGAAAATACGAACACAAAAAGTAGTTTTTTTCTTTCTTCCTCCAAAATTAATCAATATTATTTTATTATTTTCCTTAGGAGGCCCATTTTAGACCCCAAAATTCCTCTAATGCATAAAGGGATTGTGGTCGACCCTCTCAAGGTTCAAGCCATTTTGAATCTTCCCTCACCACATACTTTGCGCCAACTGCAGAGTCTCCAAGGCAAGTCCAACTTCCTTCGCTTTTTTATTCTAGATTATGTGACAAAATTCCATGGTTTCTTATGATTGCTCCATACCAACATTCCTTTTTTTTGGGATAAGCATGCACAAGATGATTTTGATGCATTAAAACAAGCTCTTGCCTCTGCCCCGTTGTTGTTTGCACCCGACTTCACCAAGGATTTCATTCTCTATGTATCGGCATCCAAAAATTCCATCGCTGGAGTTTTGATCCAAGAGGACGATGCTCGTCAAGAGCATGTGATCTATTACGTTAGTCAGAAGCTGACCAATCCCCCTTTACGTTATTTGCATGAAGAGAAGATGGCCCTCACGCTCGTTTTTTCTGTTCAGAAGCTACGCTATTACATCCTTTTGAACCACATTAGGGTGGTGGTTGATTCCAACATCATGAGGTACCTCTTGAGCCACTGCCTCCTACAAGGTCATGCTTCCAAGTGGATTGTCGTTCTTCAGGAGTTTGACTTGGAATTTGTTTCCCCTAAGAGAACCAAAGCTTTAGCATTAGCTACACTAATGACAGACCTTCCTTTGTTGTTCGCATCACCACCGATCATGATCAACCTTCCTAACAAATTATTATTTTTCATTTCCACATAAGATCGATGGTATTGTGGAATCCTCCTGTACCTACGCACCCATAAATTTGGGTCCCACCTAAGCCACAAATATAGATGACGCATCCGACACCGAGCTGCTCACCATTTCCTCATCAGGGATGTTCTGTACTTTCGGGGCATTGATACCATATTAAGTCCTTAATTACTGTCACAACGGAGCCTGCGGTGGCCACGTCTTTGGTTTGGATACTGCCCAAAATATTCTCTGTACCGATTATTTTTGGCCTACGATTTTTGTTGATTGCATCAAGGAAGTCAAACATTGCCACAGTTGTCAACTCTTTGCTCCAAAAGCAAGGACTCCCCCCGTGCCATTACATACTATGGTTATAGTCGGTCCCTTATGCAAGTGGGCGATTGACTTCATGACATGTAATCCTACCTCGGCTAGCGGAGATAACTACATCATCGTGGTCGTCGATTATTTCAGCAAATGGGTCGAGTCCATGCCTACATTCAATTGTAAGGCCGACATAGAGACACATTTATTTTTCAATCATGTTATCACACACTTCGGTGTCTCCTAACAAATAGTTTCAGACCACGACCGTCACTTTGAAGACGAGGTTTGGACCGAGCTTTCAACCATGTTGAAGTTTGAGCACTGGTAGTCCTCCTCTTACAAAACTCTCAAGGAAACGGACAAGTTGAAGCTGTCAACGATATCATCAAAACCATGCTCCAACGGATCGTAGGAAACCATAAAACCAACTAGTTCCATATTATCTTCTCAACTCTATGGGCCTACTAGACATCAACAAAAACCGCAACCGGCTTTACCACATTCCACTTAGTCCACGGTGTCGAGTTGGTGCTTCCCATTGAGTTCTAGATTCCATCACTTCGCTTTGCCGTAGAGATCCTTCCTGATACATCACCATTAGAAGAATGGCTTATTCTTCTTGAACAGACCAATGAGGACCATTGTTCTCCCCTCCAAACAATTGAAGCAGCAAAAACTCGATCGAAGTCACATTTTGACTCCCATGTCCACCCTCGCACCTTTAGCGAAGGCGATATGGTCCTTGTTTATGACCAAGCCAACGATAAGTTGGCAAAAGTGAAGTTTGAATCCATGTGGTACGGTCCATATGTCATCCACTGCATCTTCGACAAGGGGGCATATATTCTTGTTGACTCCAATGGCCACCTCTTTAAGAACCCTCGCAACGGGATCTACCTCAAGAGGTTCTATTCCTGATGTCTCTACCATAAATCACTTGTAGTACAATATTTCTTTTCTATTTACACCGTTCTTGACATTAGTCTTACAATTTGTTTCCTTGTCTACTCCAGATGGATCCTACCTTGCAACGCTACATTGGATTTGATGATAGAGCAAGTAGATAGTCTCCTAGTCTCGCCTTGACTATGTGGGTTATCTATTCCCCGTCACATGAGTTGATCCATATCAACGGAATGTGTGTTGGAATTGATACCAACAACCAAGATGAGTACGATGGTGTCATTGGTCTCCTGGCCGCTACCCTCCAGATGGGTATTCTTCACCTTGATGTCTTCTTAGACTCCCAGCTGCTTGTCTCTCAGCTGAATAATTACTACTGGGCATGCGATCCTTGTCTTTTTAGAAAGTTCATGTGCACTAAATAGTTGGTTAGAAATTTTGAATCCATCACATTCATACATGTTCTGAGAAACCTCAATAGTGTATCATACCAAATGGCTAATGACGTTCTAGAGTGGCATATTCATCATCGCATATAGGAAATAAAAACCTACATCATGCATCATCATATAATTTTGCATACATCTGTCATATACATCATCTAGGAATTTTCATCATAAAAAAGACTCATATAAAAACCATAAAAAGTGCATCCACATATATATATCATGTAATAGTTTTCATTACAAAATGAGAAGCTCCATAATCTTTCTCAGCTGATCATACATATCAATACAAAAATCCTAGAGCACCACTGCACTAGGGGAAGCACCACTAGATGCTAATCAGAATCAGAGTCCTTCTCCTAGTACTCCAACTCAGTATCCTTCTTTGTGTCCTCCTCATCACTGGAATGCTCCTCATCCTCCATCGACGCATCACCTTGGGCCACCGCTCAAACATACTCAACTGCGACTATGATCCTCTTCATTAAGGGGATCCACTTGCAAGGTGCACGGTAACAGGGAGCGATCAGGTCATCATCTAAGTGCTGCCAACTGTCACTAATAAATCCATCTAGTAGATGCTCTATGTCGCGATGAAGCGAGTTCAAGACACTCTGTCTCCCCTGAGTGGGGGGATCTATCCCCTCCACTCTACCCCTCCGTCACTCGTAACCTGCGGGCGCATGTGGTCCGACATTTGCACATACACAAAGTACATCATCAGTATTTGTCATACACATAAACTGGATACCACTAGTATAGTGAACTATATATGAATCTAAGCACACAAAAAATCATGTATGCATACCATCTGGTCCCCAGTCCTATCCTAGGGGTCAGAGCATCTCGAGATCTCCCTTGTAGTCCATCCCTACGTACGGGTAGTCCTCGATGAGGACTAGTAGATGTTTCCACTGTGCTAATAACTCTCGAGTAAAGAATCAACCCACTGAGTCGCCTCCCTCCTAGATCATCATCTCATTCCACCTCTGCATACGAGGCTCTTGAGGCTCGCCATCCCGCACTTCCAAATGCAGTCGAAGGGTTGACAGCCTCTTGAAAAAGAAAGAGCACAAAAATGAGAGGAAACATAAATCCCCTCCCACATTCTTGGCATGGTTCAGCTAACGTCAAACCATGGTCAAATATATCTGGGCCCACCCATAGTAGGTGCTCGCCAACACACGTTTCACAATTTGGAGCTCTCCCCCGAGATCTTGTGCATCCCAGGTGACCCCAAGATCTGTAGTACCATCGTTGCTATAGTACGATTCAAGAGACTATCAATTTCGCACATCATGATGTTATGACCCATGCACAGTAGGAGAGGGATAACAGTTCCTCTCACAGAGATCATCCAGGGTCACCCCATGTGTGAGATTCAACGTAGTATCATCGATCACACCCATCCTTGGGAGCCCAGTCAAGAAGTACACATCAAAGAGCGTGATCTCTATCTACTCCCCCTAGACAATAAGGCACTCTGAATCCGTATCCCAGAAACTCACCAGTGTCTCCAGTAATAGTCTAGCGGTTTGTATAAGTGGAACTTGAAAGTACTTCAACAACCCACTCTGGGAAAGCGTGTCCACCACTCCCGCATTTCTCATCGCCTGCCCCCGCAAGATACCGATATCTTGCTCTCACCACACTGGTCGCGGCATCTTGCAAATCAAACCAATCCATGTCAGGCTCAATATCACATAAAAAACCTCATCCAGGGAAGAAGTCGCTTCTGTCCAGCCATTAGAGCGAATGAAGTTGCACTTAATCTATGAATAGATGCGACTCAGTCATGCTCTTTGGTTGAGAAGATGTGACCCAGGTCGCGCCTGTCTCTTCAACAGGTGTGACTGGGTCACGATTGTCTGGCCATTAAGAGCAACCTAGGTCATGGATTTTTCCTTGAAAAGTGAGACCTGGCCCTACAAACCCTTCCAGTTCAGCAAGGGAACTTGGATGAGCTAAAACCAAATGTAAACCAGTGAAAAGGACAGTTTTGACGAGTACTCTTACATGCAAGTCTTGAATCTAAAAACCACCAGTCGAAATGAAAGAAATCAACAAAAGAGATATGGGGTCCTCCACTCCAACTCAGCACTAAACAACAACAATGACACATGTCATGTGGTCCCCCCTGTTTATAGGCCTCCATTGGGTCTGTTTTTCTTTCGTGCACCACAGAGTCATCCGGAGTTTGTTTGGGACACTGTTTGCACCACTGGGTTTAGTTTTCTACCCTCTATCTATTGACGATACCTTTGTCTCTTGTTCTCACTAGGTTTTTCCAAGCCATTTCTCTAAATCCACTGCGGTTTGCATGCCAGCACATGAATCTCCCCTCATATGTATTGACGTGTTCATAAGCCATTCGCTCCATCCAAACTGTACATTCGACCATTTTTTACTGCCATCCATTGTCCCGCAAGAGGGCACCATTAGTGTTATGCATTTTATGCCCATCAACCATGTTCACAACATAACCTCTTTCCATATATAGAACACTTCCCCCTGGCTTGATTGACCATTATGGAGTTTCTATTAAGATCTTTCCAGACTCTTAAAAGAATCAAAAGATCATCAAGCACGCTTGCTTCCTTTCACTCTTGTTAAAGTATTTCAAAGGGAGTCTATGTAGCCTTGTTTACCTCCTTTTTCAGACTATGTAGACTATCATAAGAAAAATACCACCTTGGCGCACTTAGGTCATGAACGTTTCCCTTTGCATCAGTTTATGCTTTCTCGGGCATTGGGACCGAACTTTACGAAAAAGATCATGATGGGTTTCCTTTAAGCTCTCTTCCATCCTTCTCATCACAAAAATATTGCTGAGCAAACTTTGTTTCGTTCATGCTCGTAAAAGTATTTGAATGACCATCTAGTTAGTGCAAGTTTAACCTTTTCTAGCCTGATTGAACTACAAATGGTAAAGAAGTCTTCCTTCCCCAAAGCTAGGGAGAGCTCTCCTGCGCACACTTTTATCCTTTTTCGGACTCAAGAGACTACGTACGAAAAAGAGACCACACTGGAGTCTTCATCATGTTTTCAGACTCTCTAAAAATCAAAACACCATCGAGCACTTACTTTCTCGGGCTTGCTAAAAATCCACGAGATCGTGTCATAACTGTGTCTTTTGGCGCCACCCCATATTACAGTTTGGAAGCTCCCCCCCATTGGGTTTCCTTTTTTCAGAGTATTCTGCGATGAGTCTTCCTTGGATCCCCTGCGTATTCATGTTCTGGTTACCTCCCTCAACATTTCCCATTTGCAGTTATCTTCCTGGTGTTACAGCTATGATACCTATCCCATGAGTTAGTTTCATTTGCTTCCAGGTCAGCCCTGCCGTCATACTCTAAACAAAGAAAGTTTGAGTCCCCCTTACTCCCTTGCCACTATTCCCCCGTTCAGTGTGCCAGTCCCCAGATTTTCCCACACCTTTGATTACCCCCCTCGTGCTTCTTGTCAAGGAAACATTATTGCCTTGATTAGTTGTAGGTCTCCCTCTGTCGACATCAACACATATATTCCAGACTATAGACCCAAAGGTCCTTGTATCCTGGTTTCATTCACCTTATTGATGAGTTCCTTGGATCACGTGAGAGGAGTCATTAGTGCCTCTTGGGGTGGTTGCGTCTCATGTGCTCGACTCCAACTACATCATCGCACCGTTGATATTCGTACAGGGTATTGGTATGTTTATTATTTGATTGAAGACCCTGGTTGTCACCTAACTCTAGCACATTGGTGAGTCTATTATGGGACCCAGACAGGTTCATGTCCCTTGTGATTTCTGGGTTGCGTTGGAAACAATGCTTCTATGTAGCTCCAGTGTTGATGCAGCATATTGTACCACAGAGATTTTGAATCTCCGTCATGGAATACCTCCAGCTATGTACACTTCCAGATTCAACAGAGAATCAATTATGAAGATATTACATTCCAAGATAATTCCATTATTCCGATGCATCAGTTCTTCATATCAACATTTTATTCAGCCTCTCATTGAGGCCACCATTATGTATCATCAGTTGTATATCTATGGATCGACTACCATATTTTTGATCCTTGATACCATTATTTATTCTTTTGACATTGTTACAAGCATGGGTATTCTTGCCTCGTCCATATACATGTCACACATTATATGTGTCTAACCCATTGTTGGGAACCATTAATATAAAAACCAAAAGCCACTGTGGTTCGAACGAGGAAGCACTGCTTCTCCACAGGTCTCTTCAGTCTCTCCATTATCCCCATGATCCTATGATGTCTGTCGGCCATACGATGAGCTCCTGCCCTCACACATCACAGGGAAATCTGTTAACGCAAAAAATTGCTCACTTAGCTTTGCATGGTCTAAACCACATACATACATCATTTTCTTACCATATTTCCCTTACGTTTGACCTTCACATGTTATATTTTTAACATTTAAGCTATATGATCTTAGGATCTTATCTGAGAGAATAACAAGCACATCAATCAAACACAAGAGACAATGAACACAAAGATTTTCCTTGGGGAAACCATCAAGGAGAAAACCTCGTAACTTCCTCAGAGATAGAATCAACACCAAAAGTAAAACCCAAAGACAGTAAGATGATCTCCCGACAGTAGTAGTTTCTCTCTCTCTCTCAGTTATGCGCTACAACTAAGTGTGAGTGAATGAATATGAATGTATGTTAAATAGAAAGGCTCCATCTCTATTTATACTAATTCCCAACTTGACAATAACTCACTAGGGCCGACTTCTCTAGGATAGTTTAATAGCCCTAGCCCCCCACAACTGTGGGGACTTTAACCCTTGATCAATAAGGAGGGTTATACTCTATGGCTTTACATGACTTGTTTACATTATTGAATCTCCCAATCGGAACATAAGGCCATAACATGAATCAATTACATTACAGATACTTCCCGGAATAAACATCGGGGTACAATACATAAGATATACAAGTGAATACATTTCGAAGTTAAAAATACATAAACACTCCCTCTTAACTAGGAAGGTATTCTCTCGACATAATTTATCAACACAAGTCTTCTTCTTTGTATCATATGGATCATCATATCTTCATCTTCAAGTCATCTTCATCTTCAACTTCAAGTCATCTTCATCTTCAATTCATCTTCAATTCATCTTCATTGTCAAGTCATCAAGTCTGGATCATCACTGGATTTGGATCATCACTGGATCATCACTTGATCGAGCATCACTAGATCAACATCAAGTCTGGATCATCACTGGATCATCATCAAGTTCGGATCACCACTTGATCTGGATCGTCACTGCTGGATCATCACTGGGTCATCATCACTAGTGCTATCTCAATTCTACTCGTCACAGGATGTTCTACAGAGCCAACCCTTTTTCATGATGGTTGTAGCCCAAGCCTTCATGTAGGTATTCATTTTCTTCAGCACTTATATCTGACCATGGAATGAACCATGTCAGAAAGGCTTGCCCAACACTTACATCTAACCATGGGAGGAACACATCCAAAACCCATGTCAGAAAGGCCCAACACTCACATCCGACCTCATCATGTCAGAAAGGTTCTGCACTTACATCCGACCTCATCATGTCAGAAGGGATTTGCACTTATATCTAACCTCATCATGTCAGAAAGGATCTGCACTTACATCCGACCTCATCATGTCAGAAGGGCTTTGCACTTACATCCAACCTCATCATGTCAGAAGGGCTCTCAGCTCTAGGCTAAGTGTTAGTCCCAGGTTGAACCAAATTCCTGGTAACTGACCAGGTGCATCCATTCTCCCAGAGAAGGGCCTCTCAGCACTAAGATGAGTTTCAGTCCCAGTCTGAATTAATTTCCTGGTAACTAACCAGGTTCCTCCATTCTCCTAAAGAATGGCCTCTCAACACTAAGCTGAGTTTCAGTCCCAGACTGAATCAATTTCCTGGTAATTGACCAAGTGCCTCCATTCTCCCATAGAATGGCCTTTAGCACTTATATCTAATCATGTGGGAACACATTCCTCAATCACATCAGAATGGATCTGCACTGATCATGTGGTAACACAACCCACAATCACATCAGAATATCTCTGCACTAATCATGTGGTATCACAACCCACAATCACATCAAAGCATCTCTGCACTTACATCTGACGATGTGAAGCTCAGGTTTCCACCATGTCAGAAGGGACAACGGACACAACAATTCCCTTTCAAGGGAAACTAGATCTAGAGAACACCAAGCTTCTCCATGAAGTACTCAAACTTTACTCTTGTTAATGGTTTGGTTAGTACATCAGCTATCTGCTCGTCTGTCGCAACATAATGGAGCTTCACTGCTCCTCTCTGCACCATATCCCTGATATAGTGATACTTGATCTCAATATGCTTTGACTTTTCATGGAACACTGGGTTCTCCGACATCTTCACACAAATCTGGTTGTCGCAATATATACAAGTAACATCCATATGAAGATCAAATAAATCAGATAGTATCTTTCTCAGCCACACTACCTCGCAACTAGCTGAACAAGCTGCAACATACTCTGCTTTGGATGTACTTAGTGCCACACAGGATTTCTTCCTGCTAAACCAAAAAATCACACCTGATCCCATACTGAAGCAACACCTTGAAGTTCTCTTTCTATTGATGGCACTGCCTGCCCAGTCTGAATCCACATAACCTTTCAGGTTAATCTTCTGATTCGCCTCATACTTGAGCCCATAATCAACTATACCCTTCAGGTACCTCAGAATATTCTTTGAAAAAATCAAGTGAACATGTCTCAAATCTGTCAAGAACTGGCTCAATGTGTTCAAAGCAAAGCAAATATTTGGTCTCGTATTCGTCAGGTACATCAAGGACCCAATCATCAAACGATACATTGTAGCATCAGCCACTTTTGATGAAGCATCACTCAATAGCTTCAGGTTTGATGCCATAAGTTTGGTCATGGACTTGCAGTCCATCATCTCGAACCTCTTCAAGATCTCTACCGCATACTTCCCTTGTCCTAGGGAAATTCCATCTGCATTTCTTCCACACCTCCATGCCTAGAAAATAGTGCATCATACCCAAGTCCTTCATTTCGAACTCGACAGCAAGATTCCTCTTTGTATCAGCAATCAACCCATCCTCACCTATCACAAATAGATCATCTACATACAGTAGGAGTATCACTGGGTTCCCTTCTTCAACCTTGTAGTAAAGTTTGGAATCCGCTTTACTCTTAGTAAATCCCAAACTGGATAGGAAGCTGTCAATTCTACCGTACCATGTCCTGAGTGCCTGTTTCAAACCGTACAGGGATTTCTTTAACTTACACACATAGGTCTCTCTGTCATGTGTCTCAAAACCGTACAGGGATTTCTTTAACTTACACACATAAGTCTCTCTGTCATGTGTCTCAAAACCGAGTGGCTACTCCACATATACTTCCTCTTCTACTACACCATTCAAGAAAGTTGTCTTGACATCCATCTGGTGTACTTTCCACTTCATTACTGCAGCTAAAGCAAGTACTGATATGATGGAAATATATCTGGCTATAGGAGCAAAATTTTCTTCATAATCTATTCCTTCTTTCTGGGAGTGTTAACACTCAGAATGTACCCAGGTTGTAAAAGGTATACTCCAAGGTAACAACAAAACCACTTTAGGAAGAAACTGGTATTTTCTTCCAGAGAGGGATCTCTCAATAAAGATTTAACCAGACCAGATTTAAAATAACATTTAAAGATTTATGTATTTGGCTGAAACAATCACATAACCATTGGGCATGGAGTCATATACAAATATAAAGATACCACAAAGACATATACATGATATTCATCAAAGGCAAGATAATCGTATCATCACAGTCATTCAAATTGATTCAGGTGGAACAGAAGAGATGAAGGAACAATCCATTGATATAGAGCATCAACAAGGATGAGTTCTATACCAACTTTAGCAGAAAAAATCATATAATATCTGAAATGATGATCAGAGCATAAACACATGAATTCCAATCATCTGACGCTATATTCCAGATACGAGGAAGAAACAAAATGGAGTGTTACACAAGGGAAATACAATCACATAAAGAAGGAAGTACAGACTGCAATATCAATGACACATGAATCTCTGACCAAATTCTCATGCATTCACTTTGTTATTCCAAAAAACAGATATGTTCTCCAAAAGTATTCACCACCCGATGGGTTCCAACTTCCATCTCTTAAAAAAGATGCATATTTATACATAAAATGATCGGTGCTCCAACAAGAAGATCAATAACAGAATGATCAGCTTAATTAGAGTTTGTAACTGAATTCCTAACCCCTAGGAAGTTTGTTACAACTCCAATCCTAACAGATCATAAAGTACAAATCAACTTGATAACAAAATTTCGTCCATCAGCTCCACTTCTTTGCCCCCTCAGCTCCACGTCTTTGCCCCATCAGCTCCACGTCTTTGCCCCATCAGCTCTTCAGTGCATGGAACCTATTCCTAGGGATGGAGAATATACTTCGTCTTTCCAAACCGCTCCACAGCTTTCCACTGCTCCGAACTTGGGGTGTCACACTCCATCATTTCCCGAATAGCTACTTCGAGCTCCATATATGCTTCATAGGAATTTCTGGGCAATCTGCTTCTGATGATGGCGAACTTCTGCAGAATCTCGAAATCTTCTGTGAGCATATCCACAATGGTCTTCCCTGTCAGGCTTTTTTCCAAATCATTGAATTTTGAGTGGTCCATGCGGCACTGAACAAGCAAGTTATGATAATGTTCCTGTGAGAACATCCGCCCTTCTCCATCCCAGAAAGAAGGCAATCTGTCCTCGAACAGTTCTTTAAACTCTTGTTTAAAATTATTAACCTGCAGAGACAATCCTTTCGATTTATCATGGACCGTTTTGATTAAGTAATGCTTATGGATGATTTTATTTGCCCACATCACTATTTATACTCTGTCCTTTATGCCCAATTCCTGCAACTTTTGATATGACAGTGAATTTAGAAAATTTAGTGTGTTCTGAGCCGTAACAAGGGGTCTTTTCTCCATATGTTTGTTTACCAGTTTTAATCTCTGGTGGGCCGGATTTATCATTATATTCAAATCATCAATAAAATTTAAATAGTGCCGGAACTTGGTAATCTCTATACACAAGGTATCCCAAATGATGTGTTTTTCCCCCTGAAGAGGGCCCTTCCCAATGCATTTTTCTTTTAGCTCATTGAATTTCTTCTGTAATTGATTCCTGTCCTGTAGTATTTGTTTTTTGCTTTCATTAACTTTGGCCAGTTCAGCTTTCATCTTTTCATTCTCTGCTTTCAAATCTTTGATTGCTTCTTCTTTCAAACTCACCTGGGACATTGGCACCAACAAATCATCAGTAGAGAAATCATCTAATGGCTTCTGGATATTTACAATAGACAGGTCCTGGCCGGTGGGAGTCTGGCTCATCAACTCTTCCATAATCTCCTTCTCTTCATTCTAATATTTTTTCATCAAGGATATTTGGGATAACAGTTCCTCCCTTTCGGCTTCCCACTTCTCTTTTTCTTCTTGTAGCTCTCCTGCTCTTCCTTTATACTCCATCATCTCTTGATGGACTTTAACCTTCTCTTCTTGGAGAGCTAGTAATTCAGATGACTGAACATGCTCAGTACCTGGGATCTTCAGTTTCTTCTTCAGGATCTGGAGTGCATTATCCTTTTCCTCTAACAACCTCTTGACTGCCTGGGTACTGTTTGAACTAGCAATGTCTATCTGCAACTTCCTAATCTGAACAACATTTGCTTTATTTTCCACTTTCTCATGTTTCAACTGAATTTCCAATTTGTCTATCAAAATTTGTAATTTATTAATCCTCACCATGGCTTGTAGTAAGTCTGAGTAGATGATATCGCTGGTCTGTTTGTGGAGTTGAATTTTATTCAGAATGCTGATTTTGTCTAACCGGATCTCCATTTCAGACATTTTCTTGTCACTTACCATAGCCATTTTAAAAGTATTCCTCTCAGCATCTCTAGCAGAGACCAGAGAGGTTTTCGAACTGTACAAACTTCTCACTTTCGGGAGCAAATTTCTCGTTTCCTCCATAGACTGTTTCCTCTTCTCCATGTAGCTGGCTTTTAGGTCTTCCTTCGACTTAAACACGTGGCATAATTCCGAACTGTCTACATCACCCTCCGAATTTTTAAAAGAGAATTGACTTACTTGCACTGCTTTCAGGGGAACTAGGGTACCTCTTTTGGAACCATCAGAAACCTCCTCATCTACAATTTCACCACTTTGAAGCAGCTTTGCCCTTTTATGGGGGCCTTCCTGATCTACATCCATACTCTCAGTTTCAGAAAAACCCCTCTTGACCACAATACCAGCACCTTCTGTTATTTGGTTCGCTGTGACAGGTGTAGTATGTGTCTCTTCATCAGAATTTGACCTGTCAGTATACTGCAGTAAGTTGGCCACTTCAGCTAGCCCCTCAATAGCCTGATGCTCAAATGGTTTATTCTTGTTTGCCTGTTTTCTCAATGAGATCACATGGTGGGGGTCGTAATTCACATTTACATCTTTTATGAAATCCATATTCTCCATCAACTTTTCTATAAATTCCAGGGCACCTTTACCTTTAAAAATGAAAGGGCCGACTTTAAATGGAAATTTAATATTCGAAGATTTTTTGAAAGCACCAAAGTGCTCTTCCTCAGATAGCAATCTCTGCCTCATGAACTCCAGTGCGAAAATCCTTGGGGTCAAGAAGGAGGGTAGCCTATAAGGCTGACCAGTAAAGCCATATATTCTTAACACTATGTAACCTCTGTACAGGAACTAGTCCCCCACCCGATCTTCGGGTGACGACTGCATTAGGCATCTCATCTCGTCGAGGACACGGGGCAGGTCCTCATCAAATAACATTCTGTACATTTCAGACATGATCGAATTGGCAAATTCGACCATGTTGATTTGCTTGGGAAAATCAGAAGAGCATAGAGCACTTAAGAATTTCAATTCAGTAACATTAGAGCATAATAACATGTTAAGCAAGTATGTTTGAAACCTAAAGAACTGGACCTTGGGAAATTCAGTCAACTGAAGGTGGATCGCTTCGGGAAGGTACTCGTCTAAATTAAGCATGGGGACTGACTGGGACTCAGGGCTTAAAGAATCTATTTTTAACAAGAAACCAAGGATAACATCACCTATATGACAATCGTCATCTAGACCTAACACTTGGCAGACCAAAGACATTACCAGTTGCACCTCAGTCCTAAAAATGTGCAAGGGGTAAGGCAAGAAAAGACCTTCAAGGGACTGCCCTTCCTTCAGGATACTTGACAAGAACTGACAGCGACTTTCACTTTCGCAATTTTTGAAAAAATCAGCAAGGACAGATTCATTTATAGACTCACGATTTACAGGGTAACTTTCGGGCAGACTAAGGTTTTCTCTGACGACCGAAGCACCAATTTTACACAGTATTTTCGACGCGGACTGACTCACAATAATCCTCTGAGAGGGAGAATAGTTCACTGCACACCACTCGGCAAATTCCAGGAAGTGGAGGGTTTGCTCGAGGGAGAAATGGTACAAAAAAGACTTGCATACATTCAGAACATCATTCCCCTGTGAGTAATGAGACCACAACTTCTCTTTACTGTTGGACACGCTCCCTGTGGATAGGAAGGGGTCACAGACGCCCTTGTGTCTGTCTACTAAAAATTCCTCTCTATCATCCGCGACCCGACCAGACACACGAATCTCTCCCCCTTGTTCCATTGCTTAATCTACAATGGTAATTGGACGAAAGAGTTACAGGGTTTAAGTCCTACCTGGCTTACTGTGGAGGCGCGTGTTCGGAACGTGCCTGGCACTGACAAATGGAAGCTCCGAAAATCGCTAGGTCCTTTTCTTCGGGTCCCGAGCAAATAAAATAATCATTGGAGAGGTCAACCCTGCCTTTATAGGACCACACAATTCGCCACGTAGACAACATTTATTTTCCGCAACCACCACTTATTCTTAACTGCCGTGCACTTCTGTTTTCCGGCTTCATTTAAGACCCTAGATCTGATTTCTCTTTAATTTCTGGCCTTTGGATCGTGTGCCATGTACCCCTATCCGCCAAGCGCCTTGGTGATAAACGACGTGCCAGTATCCACCTCGGAATGATCTCCCACCGTTGATGATATCGCCTTTTATCATGAGCCGTTGGATCGGGTGACACGTACCGAATTCCGCTGGGCTCCGTCGCTTTAACCGTCGCACAGCTTTGATCCCCGAAATTATTCTCAGCCATTGATGTGATATATCTTTAATTTTCCACCGTCGGATCATACGCCACGTACCAAATTCCGCTGGGTGCTTCGGAATTATCCACCGCACTAGTTCACTCTCCGAAAATCATAATAGCCGTTGATCTGGTTCACTTTGATTTTCAACCGTCAGATCGATCACCGGGTAACTCATTCCGCTGGGCACTTTAGGTTTATCGGTCGTGCAGGTTCTAGTCCCGGAACCAATCTCAACCGTGGATGTGATCCGACTTCACCTCTCCGCCATTGGATTGAGTAGCATGTACCCAATTCCGCCGGATTGTGTCATTTTAACCAAGATGCAATTTCACAAAGCGGATTGGATATGGGCTGTGGATCTGCCTCAAACAACCTGATGGCCGCTGATCTGTGCGCCTGATAAACGCCCGGTCAAACCTTTATCTTCCTTGCATCTCTGAGGAGCGGAGAGAATATCAGACATTGATTTTCTTCCTTCTTCTATTGCGGCTTAGGATCTTCGGTGAATTAATCGCCTTTTGCCTATAGCTTCATTTTTACGATATATCCTTTAACCAAACTATCCAAACAACCATTATTTTTCTTTCTCCACCATGGTTTATTTTCCTCTTGATAAATAATGGTGTTAACAGCTGGCTCCATCTGGGGATGATATCCTCCCTACGAGGTATCAAAGAACTCGTAGACCAGGTGCCTGTTTTTTTTTATTTTGCATAATGACTCTCAAAAACCCATTTTTTGTCTTTTGTACATATATCATTTTTATATATTTTAGAAAATGAACGATAGGCCTCCTGGATCTTAGGGCTTTCACTGCGAGCTTCAAATGCACTCGGCTTACCACTCATATTTACTTGTAAAGAAAAATAAGTATATACAATCTATGATACAAATTTTACCTTCCCCTTCAGGACAGGTAATGTTTCAGATATCTCCCATTTACAAGGTTACTTTCCAAAAGAACCCCGTTCGTATATTCCAACAAAAACGCATTCTGTCCTCTGTACCCAGCAACAACATAAGGTCCGACCCACATAGGGTCGAACTTTCCATGCTTGTCTTCGTTAGGAGCATCCCACTTCAAAACCAGCTCATCAATCTGAAACTGCTCTTCCTTGATCCTTCTGTCAAAAGTATTCTTCATTTTCTCTTGATGAGACTGCACTTTGTCATAAGCCTTACTTCTTCGTTCTTCTAGCTCAATGATCTGATTTATCCTCCGCTGTATGTGATTTGGTTCTTCTTGCTGATCCTGGAAATATCTCATAACTGGTACCCCTAATGATGTTGGAAAAATCACTTCAGCCCCGTATACCAGTTGGAATGGAGACATATCGATTGCTCTTTTAGTACTAATCCTGTCAGCCCATAGAGCATATTTTAGTTTGGTGTGCCAGGACCTCTTATTATCTTCCAACAGCTTTTTGATAATCCTCACCAGGCTTTTATTTGAAGATTCAGCTAATCCATTTCCTTGAGGGTAATATGCAGTTGAGTGATTGAGGCTTATATGATACTTATGACAAAAATTAATCATCTTCCTAGATTTGAAAGCAGCTGCGTTGTTTGTTACTATCCTTTTTGGACACCCGAACCGAGCCAATATATTTTCTTCAAGAAACTCCATGATCACATTCTCAGTGGCCCTCCTGGTAGGAATTGATTCTATCCATTTATTAAAATAGTCTGTAGCTGTCAAGATCCACCTGTACTGACCTGATGAGTTGGGGTTTATTTCACCAATAAAATCCAAACCCCATTGCTGGAAAGGAGCCTCAACTGTTATTGGATTCAAAGGTAGAGGTAGTACCTTTCTCTTACCGTCGAAAATTTGGCATTGATGACATTTGGTGATTTCTTTATATACATCTGAGAATAATGTAGGCCAATAATAACCAGCTCTCAGGATTTTGTTTGCAGTCACCTTCCAAGAATGATGTCCCCCACAGTCTCCTTTGTGAAATTCTTTGGTAACTTGCTGGCCTTCATCCTCCAATAGACAATTCAGTAGAACTCCTCCAGGATCTTTCCAATAAAGATATTTATTTATGATACATAATTTAGCAGATTTCAACTTTACAGATCTTGCTCTTGATTTACTTAATCCTTTTGGTGCTTGCAAATTTCAGAGGACATATACAATACCCGAGTACCATGGAGAGGCCACAAAGTCAGCCATCACTTCTATCTCTATGTCTAACTGATCAGACTGGTGAGTCAAAAAATTGATCTGTAAAGATTCACAATTTGAGTTTGTCATCATCTTTGCTAACCCTTGTCCTTTAACCATCTTCGTGGGTTTTATTTCTATATCATATTCCAATAATGTAGCTATCCATCTCGCCCTCCTGCCTTCGGGGTCTGGCTGAGTCAAAATTGCTTTTACTGCAGCGGTTGGAACATGTGCAATTACATGGGAATGCAAAACATATATTCTAAAATCCTTTAATGCTTTAATCAAAGCATAGGCTTGCTTTTCCATGATATCATATTTCAACTCCCCATCCTATAGCATTTTACTGAAAAAGGCTATGGGTTGTTCCAAATTTTCCTCATTTTTCTGCAATAATACTGCTGCTATAGTATGTTCAGAAGCGTATGAGAATATTGAAAAATCCTTGGAAAAATATGGACTTACCAAAACAGGAGCTTCTGAAATTTCTTTCTTGATTTCCCGAAATGACTCCTTAGCTTCTGTATTCCACTTTATTTCATGACCTTTCTTCAACATATTTGAAATATTCATCAAGATCTCAGCAAAGCTTGGTACAAATCTCCTCAAGAAATTTACCTATCCCAGAAATGATTGTATCTCCTTTTTGCTTCTGGGTTCTCCTACCTTCAGAATTGCACTTACTCTTTCAGGATCAATCTTTATGCCATCTTTGGATATTATATGGCCTAGCAGCTTTCCTTCTTCTAGTGCAAAATTAGACTTCTTAGGGTTCAAAGATATGCCAAACTTCCTACACTTCATGAAGACCTTCTCCAGATGATGCAAATGTTCTCTGTCCGACTTTGAGTAGACTGTGATATCATCCATATAAATTACCATGAAAGTTCCAATTTCTCCTGCAAAGGAAATGTCCATAGCTCGCTGGAAAGTGGCACCTGCATTCATCAGACCAAAAGGCATCTTCGCATACATGAAGGTGCCGCATGGTGTAGTAAAGGCAGTTTTCTCCTGATCTTCTGGCAGCGCTTTGATCTGATTATACCCAGAAAAACCATCCAGCATCGAAATCCTTTCAGCTCCCATCATTTGCTGCAGTATATGATCCATATTGGGTAGAGGATAGTTGTCTTTCATGGAGACCTTATTCAAATTGCGGAAATCTATGCACAGTCTTATCTCTCCATTCTTCTTTTCGACAGGGACCAAATTTGCAACCCATTTAGAAAATGTGAGTGTTACAATGATCTTAGCATCAAACAACTTCTTTATTTCCTTCTCAATGACATGGAGCAGCTTAGGATTGATCCTCCTGAGTTTCTGCTTAAAAGGATTTTCTCCAGGCTTTATAGGAATAGTGTGCTGTATGATAGATGTATCATATTCTTTGAGGTCTTCATAACTCCAAGCAAACACATCTGTATATTTTTTCATCAACTTTACATACTCCTCTTTCTCTTGTAGCTTCTTGGATAATTTTATGATTTTAGGATTTTCCTCAGTGCCAATATTTTTATCTTCAATGGCATCACCAACAGGTTTCACTTTGGGGTTCTTGGCAACATCATTTTGATCAAAGAGCCTTTCTAAAGGGATCAGGCCTCTTGGTATGAAATTATTTTTCAGCTGGATGATATCCTTACCTCCCAAGGTCTTCCTTAACCTCTCAGTATCTTCTTCTGATTCAATTTATTCGTCACCTCCAGGGGTCCTATCATTATCATTTTCATTGTCAAAATGAGTATTCACAAACTCTCCTGACAACTCTAGAAATATTTGGATCTGCATATCATCTTCAAACACCTACCAGTATTTGTAATTGTCAGGGATAGAAGGTCTGTTCAAAATCTCCACCTGGTATTCCTTTTGACTAGTCATTGGGGTCTCAAATTTTCCAGCAGATACTGCTAAGGAATCAGCCACCAAATTTTCAACCCTGGGAACAACCTAAATTGTATGCTCTGTGAAGAAATTGCCAAGCATATCCCATACTTCATTTCTGTAAGCCCTCATCCGAGGATGTTTGGTTTGATAACTCTCATTTACCTGGTTTATCACCAACTCAGAATCTCCCAAGATCCTGACCCTCTGAGCCCCCAGATCTTTCAAATCATGTAACCCCAATAACAGGGCCTCATACTCTGCTACATTATTTGTGCATTCAAACAACAATTTGTATGACAAAGCTTTGAAATCATGAATAGGATAAATGATGTAGACACCATCCCCAGCACCAACCTTTGCAACAGATCCATCAAAGTACATTATCCATTGGCCTTCTTTTTTCTGTTTTGCTTCCAAAGCTTCCTGTTCCAAAACTTCTTTTTCCTCATTTTCCTGAGACTTCTCTTGCAATGTCCTTTCTACCTCATGTGGGACAGTCTCATTAAAGAAAATGGAAGACCCCAAATCAGTATCAACAGCATATATGTGATGGACTTCAGGTTTATCTTAACTGCTAACCACATAGGGAGTTCTTTTTTCACTATATAACCTTCTGCTCCCGTCTGGAACAGGAATCGTTGCATATGACATGTCCATCTGTAAACTACCTTTCAGCTTGGAGGTCCAAGATCTTGACAGCAATACCCCAAATTTAGGTGGAATATCTGCTACCACCACATCCATGACTATAGTTTTAGAGGGCAATTTATTCAGAGTCACCACCATGTCTTTAATTAAACCAAGGCATTTTACTCTCTTAGAATCAAATGAGTATAAATCCTTATATGGTATAGTCACTTCTAATCCCAGACTTTCCACAACTCCTTTAGGCATGAGATTGTGAGACGCCCCAGAATCCAACATAGCATTATGGACCACTTTGTCATGCACATTTAGACTTAAATAGAAAGGAGGAACTTCTTCATCTTCTAAATTTTCAACTTTGGGTCCAAATGAAATAGCAGGATTATCATCATTCAATTCTAAAATGTTTGACTGCCATTCTCCTTGGTTCTTGATCATTTTGGTGATGGTATCTCTGTATTCGGTGTTTCTCAATAGCTCATTAAATGGAACAGAGATCTTTAGTTTTGAAAGCTCATTCTATAGGTTAAAACCAGCACCAATCTTTTCCACATCAATTGGAGTCGCCTTCTTTATGATTTTATCCCTTTGTACCTCATTTTCAACCTCTTTACTCACATAGGGTTCCTTTTGTAGTCCTTTCCCCTTTTCTCCATTCAAAGAACTAGAGGAAGGATGGTTTGGGTTTGCCTTCCCTTTATTTATGGGGACATCCCTATTCCTCAGTCTCATTTTCCTTTGCACATCATCCATTGCATGCAAATAACCTCTCTGATATAGTTCATTTTCAAATTCTTCATTTGGACTTTCCTATGCAAACATATTATGTTCTTCTTCAGTCAGATATATTTCTGAACCCTGTTCCCCAAACAGATGAATCTCATTTTCAGGTGGGTCTTCTTCATCACCAACATAATTTTTCAGGGAAAGGCGGACGGATAGGCTGTTCTTCTTGGTTCCTGGGATTTCTCTGCCTATTCTGGGGAGGAACAGGGGGATTTGGTCTTCTGAAATTTGGATTCCTAATTTGGGGCTCCCCTTGCTCCCTGTTGAAGGGCCTAGTATCTATGGTTAACCTATCCATCAACTTTTCCATAGTCTTCAACATCGTCTCAAATTTAACATCACCGGAAGAATATGAAGTAGACGACATATTTTCTTCTTTTTTCCTCCTGTCCATGTCTCTATGTTTCATCTTTCCACTAGCCATCATGTTAGCTTCCACTTTTAGGGCATCAGTAAACATGGCCGTAAGAGTTTCCGATTTCCTTTCCCGCAATGAAAATGCAAAATCATTATCAAAGGCGCCAGCATAATGCAGTTTAGCAGCTGCAGGAGAAGGTTTTATATCTTTCAGAATAGAGTTGTAAGCCGTCATGAATCTGCTTGAAAATTCATGAACAGACTCAAAACCCCCCTTCTTAAGACTATTGTACTGAGACAAAAGCTGCAGAGGGTTCTGTTTATCATCCCACCTGTCTAGAAAGGTGTTTTGAAAGGCCTGAAAATTTGCTATAGATCCATTAGGCAAGTCCTTAAACCACTTCTTCGCCTCCCCAGACAAACTTTGGGCAAATAACCGCAGTTTGACATTAGGATAGTCAACTTGTTCCAAGTCAATGAAGTCTTCAAACTTGGCAACATGCTGTTTTGCGGTTATATCACCTTCCCCATCAAATAAAGAAATTCTCTGAGAATAATTTTGGGGGAGATCATGTAATACAACTGGCAAACACAAGGGATCAAATCTAGCGGCCATTGGTCTGGGTGGGTTCACAGGAACTGCAGTACTTTGAGAATGCTCGGAGGCAGTTGTTTTAGCTTTAGAGGCTTGTTGCAAGTCCTTCCAGAGGGAATCTAACAGATAGGACTCTAACCTACTAGGATTGGACTCAGTATTTTTGAGGTCGGATTTAGACCTAGCTCTCAACCTACAAGGGTTGAACTCAGTATTTTTTAGGTCGGGTTCAGATCTAGTTCTCAACAGGGTATGCATAGTATTGACTTCCCATGCTGGATTAATATGAGAATCTGGTGATGATGATGGGCCGAACAAAGGAAAATCTAACTTCTATTTATTTTTTATCTTAAACAACTTTTCTGGATCCTCAAAACTCTTCAGGATTTTGGTATCAGAGTTACCTCGTGTATGTCTTCTTGAAGCCAGAATGTCGTTCCTGAATTCTGAAACAATTTCACAATGAAGTCGCCAGGGCCAATATACAACCTTCTTTTCTTTTTGAAATTCCTGTTTTCCCACAGAAATCTCTCTTAATCTTTGTTGTTCTCCCGGGGCAGATAAGCACTTTCGTTCCCCGACAACGGTGCCAGTTTGTTAACACTTAGAATGTACCCAGGTTGTAAAAGGTATACTCCAAGGTAACAGCAAAACCACTTTAGGAAGAAACTGGTATTTTCTTCCAGAGAGGGATCTCTCAATAAAGATTTAACAAGACTAGATTTAAAATAACATTTAAAGATTTATGTATTTGGCTGAAACAATCACATAACCATTGGGCATGGAGTCATATACAAATATAAAGATACCACAAAGACATATACATGATATTCATCAAAGGCAATATAATCGTATCATCACAGTCATTCAAATTGATTTAGGTGGAACAGAAGAGATGAAGGAGCAATCCATTGATACAAAGCATCAACAAGGATGAGTTCTATACCAACTTTAGCAGAAAAAATCATATAATATCTGAAATGATGATCAGAGCATAAACACATGAATTCCAATCATCTAAATCTATATTCCAGATGCGAGGAAGAAACAAAATGGAGTGTTACACAAGGGAAATACAATCACATAAAGAAGGAAGTACAGACTGCAATATCAACGACACATGAATCTCTGACCAAATTCTCATGCATTCACTTTGTTATTCCAAAAAATAGATATGTTCTCCAAAATTATTCACCACCCGATGGGTTCCAACCCCCATCTCTTAAAAAAGATGCATATTTATACATAAAATGATCGGTGCTCCAACAAGAAGATCAATAACAGAATGATCAGCTTAATTTAGAGTTTGTAACTGAATTCCTAACCCCTAGGAAGTTTGTTACAACTCCAATCCTAATGGATCATAAAGTACAAATCAACTTGATAACAAAATTTCGTCCATTAGCTCCACTTCTTTGCCCCCTCAGCTCCACGTCTTTGCCCCATCAGCTCCACGTCTTTTCCCCATCAGCTCTTCAGTGCATGACACCTATTCCTAGGGATGGAGAATATACTTCGTCTTTCCAAACCGCTCCACAAATTTCCACTGCTCCGAACTTAGGGTGTCACACTCCATCATTTCCCGAATAGCTACTTCGAGCTCCATATATGCTTCATAGGACTTTCTGGGCAATCTGCTTCTGATGATGGTGAACTTCTGTAGAATCTCGAAATCTTCTGTGAGCATATCCACAATGGTCTTCCCTATCAGGATTTTTTCCAAATCATTGAATTTTGAGTGGTCCATGCGGCACTGAACAAGCAGGTTATGATAATGTTCCTGTGAGAACATCCTCCCTTCTTCATCCTAGAAAGAAGGCAATTCGTCCTCGAACAGTTCTTTAAACTCCTGTTTAAAATTATTAACCTACAGAGACAATCCTTCCGATTTATCATGGACCGTTTTGATTAAGTAATGCTTATGGATGATTTTCTTTTCCCACATCACTATTGATACTCTGTCCTTTATGCCCAATTCCTGCAAATTTTGATATGACAGTGAATTTAGAAAATTTAGTGTGTTCTGAGCCGTAACAAGGGGTCTTTTCTCCATATGTTCGTTTACCAGTTTTAATCTCTGGTGGGCCAGATTTATCATTATATTCAAATCATCAATAAAATTTAAATAGTGCTGGAACTTGGTAATCTCTATACACAAGGTATCCCAAATGATGTGTTTTGCCCCCTGAAGAGGGCCCTTCCCAATGCATTTTTCTTTTAGCTCATTGAATTTCTTCTGTAATTGATTCCTGTCCTGCAGTATTTGTTTTTTGCTTTCATTAACTTTGGCCAGTTCAGCTTTCATCTTTTCATTCTCTGCTTTCAAATCTTTGATTGCTTCTTCTTTCAAACTCACCTGGGACATTGGCACCAACAAATCATTAGTAGAGAAATCATCTAATGGCTTCTGGATATTTTCAATAGACAGGTCCTCGCCGGTGGGAGTCTGGCTCATCAACTCTTCCATAATATCCTTCTCTTCATTCTGATCTTTTTTCATCAAGGAGATTTGGGATAACAGTTCCTCCCTTTCGGCTTCCCACTTCTCTTTTTCTTCTTGTAGCTCTCCTGCTCTTCCTTTATACTCCATCATCTCTTGATGGACTTTATCCTTCTCTTCTTGGAGAGCTAGTAATTCAGATGACTGAACATGCTCAGTACCTGGGATCTTCAGTTTCTTCTTCAGGACCTGGAGTGCATTATCCTTTTCATCTAACAACCTCTTGACTGCCTGGGTATTGTCTGAACTAGCAATGTCTGTCTGCAGCTTCCTAATCTGAACAACATTTGCTTTATTTTCCACTTTCTCATGTTTCAACTGAATTTCCAATTTGTCTATCAAAACTTGTAATTTATTAATCCTCACCATGGCTTGTAGTAAGTCTGAGTAGATGATATCGCTGGTATGTTTGTGGAGTTGAATTTTATCCGGAATGCTAATTTTGTCTAACCGGATCTCCATTTCAGACATTTTCTTGTCACTTACCATAGCCATTTTAAAAGTATTCCTCTCAGCATCTCTAGCAGAGACCAGAGAGGTTTTCGAACTGTACAAACTTCTCACCTTCGGGAGCAAATTTCTCGTTTCCTCCATAGACTGTTTCCTCTTCTCCATGTAGCTGGCTTTTAGGTCTTCCTTCGACTTAAACACGTGGCATAATTCCAAACTGTCTACATCACCCTCCAAATTTTTAAAAGAGATTTGACTTACTTGCATCGCTTTCAGGGGAACTAGGGTACCTCTTTTGGAACCATCAAAAACCTCCTCATCTACAATTTCACCACTTTGAAGCAGCTTCGCCCTTTTATGGGGGCCTTCCTCATCTACATCCATACTCTCAGTTTCAGACAAACTCCTCTTGACCACAATACCAGCACCTTCTGTTATTTGGGTCGCTGTGACAGGTGTAGTATGTGTCTCTTCATCAGAATTTGACCTGTCAGTATACTGCAGCAAGTTGGCCACTTCAGCTAGCCCCTCAATAGCCTGATGCTCAAATGGTTTATTCTTGTTTTCCTGTTTTCTCAATGAGATCACATGGTGGGGGTCGTAATTCACATTTACATCTTTTATGAAATCCATATTCTCCATCAACTTTTCTATAAATGCCAGGGCACCTTTACCTTTAAAAATGAAAGGGCTGACTTTAAATGGAAATTTAATATTCGAAGATTTTTTGAAAGCACCAAAGTGCTCTTCCTCAGACAACAATCTCTGCCTCATGAACTCCAGTGCGAAAATCCTTGGGGTCAAGAAGGAGGGTAGCCTATAAGGCTGACCAGTAAAGCCATATATTCTTAACACTGTGTAACCTCTATACAGGAACTAGTCCCCCACCCGATCTTCGGGTGACGAATGCATTAAGCATATCATCTCGTCCAGGACACGGGGCAGGTCCTCATCAAATAACATTCTGTACATTTCGGACATGATCGAATTGGAAAATTCGACCATGTTTATTTGCTTGGGCAAATCAGAAGAGCATAGAGCACTTAAGAATTTAAATCCAGTAACATTAGAGCATAATAACATGTTAAGCAAGTATGTTTGAAACCTAAAGAACTGGACCTTGGGAAATTCAGTCAACTGAAGATGGATCGCTTCGGCAAGGTACTCATCTAAATTAAGCACGGGGACTGACTGGGACTCAGGGCTTAAAGAATTTATTTTTAACAAGAAACCAAGGATAACATCACCTATATGATAATCGTCATCTAGGCCTAACACTTGACAGACCAAAGACATTACCAGTTGCACCTCAGTCCTAAAAATGTGGAAGGGGTAAGGCAAGAAAAGACCTTCAAGGGACTGACCTTCCTTCAGGATACTTGACAAGAATTGACAGCGACTTTCACTTTCGCAATTTTTGAAAAACTCAGCAAGGACAGATTCATTTACAGACTCACGATTTACAAGGTAACTTTCGGGCAGACTAAGGTTTTCTCTGACGACCGAAGCATCAATTTTACACAGTATTTTCGACGCGGACCGACTCATAATAATCCTCTGAGAGGGAGAATAGTTCACCGCACACCACTCGACAAATTCCGGGAAGTGGAGGGTTTTCTCAAGGGTGAAATGGTACAAAAAAGACTTGCATACATTCATAACGTCATTCCCCTGTGAGTAATGAGACCACAACTTCTCTTTACTGCTGGACACGCTCCCTGTGGATAGGAAGGGGTTGCAGACGCCCCTGTGTCTGTCTACTAAAAATTCCTCTCTGTCATCCGCGACCCGACCAGACACACGAATCTCTCCCCCTTGGTCCATTGCTTAATCTACAATGGTAATTGGACGAAAGAGTTACAGGGTTTAAGTCCTACCTGGCTTACTGTGGAGGCGCGTGTTCGGAACGTGCCTGGCACTGACAAATGGAAGCTCCCAAATCGCGAGGTCTTTTTTGTCGGGTCCCGAGCAAATAAAATAATCATTGGAGAGGTCAACCCTGCCTTTATAGGACCACACAATTCACCACGTAGACAGCATTTATTTTCCGCAACCACCACTTATTCTTAACTGCCGTGCACTTTTGTTTTTCGGATTCATTTAAGACCCTAGATCTGATTTCTCTTTAATTTTTGGCCTTTGGATCGTGTGCCACATACCCCGTTCCACCAAACGCCTTGGTGATAAATGACGTTCCAGTCTCCACCCTGGAATGATCTCCCACCGTCGATGATATTGCCTTTTATCATGAGCCGTTGGATCAGGTGACACGTACCGAATTCAGCTGGGCTCCGTTGCTTTAACCGTCGCACAACTTTGATCCCCGAAATTATTCTCAGCCATTGATGTGATATATCTTTAATTTTCCACCGTCGGATCATACGCCATGTACCAAATTCCGCTGGGTGCTTCGGAATTATCCACCGCGCTAGTTCACTCTCCGGAAATCATAATAGCCGTTGATCTGGTTCACTTTGATTTTCAACTGTCAGATCGATCACCGGGTAACTCATTCCGCTGGGTGCTTTAGGTTTATCGGTCATGCAGGTTCTGGTCCCGAAACCAATCTCAACCATGGATGTCATCCGACTTCACCTCTCCGCCATTGGATTGAGTAGCATGTACCCGATTCCGCCAGATTGTGTCGTTTTAACCAAGATGCAATTTCATGAAGCGGATTGGATATGGGCTGTGGATCTGCCTGAAACAACCTGATGGCCGCTAATCTGTGCACCCGATAAATGCTCGGTCAAACCTTTATCTTCCATGCATCTCTGAGGAGCAGAGAGAATATCAGCCATTGATTTTCTTCCTTCTTCTATTGCGGCTTAGGATCTTCAGTGACTTAATCTCCTTTTGCCTATAGCTTCATTTTTACGATATATCCTTTAACCAAACTATCCAAACAACCATTATTTTTCTTTCTCCACCATGGTTTATTTTCCTCTTGATAAATAATGGTGTTAACAGGGAGAAACCACGAGCCACAAATATTGCTTTATATTTCTCTATGCTACCATCTGCAGCAAGATTGATCTTATAGATGCATTTGGAAGTCACAACATACTTCCCCTTTGGTCTTGGGACAACATCCCAAAGATCATTCTTCAGGATCGATTGATACTCTTTGATCATAACATCCTTCCATTCTTTCTTTTCTTCCGCTTCTTCATATTTGGAAGGTTCTTTGTCAATGAAGTCACATAATAATGCTACATAACCGGAGCAGGACCTAGTTCTTTTCCTTTCTCTATGTATCTCTTCTGGATCCCCATATCTTTCTACACCTTAGATAGCTTCTCGTACCCAAGCAGGTTTCCTCTTGTGAGTATTCTTTTCTTGAGGTGGATCTATAGGTTCTTGGGGTTCTTCTACTTCTCGATATTCTTCTGGAATTGCTTCATTCATGGTTGTGTCATGAATTCTGGGTATTTCTATTTCTTTAGGTTCTTTAGCAGGTCTCTTTCTGGATTTTTTGTAAGCTGAGTCTTTGTCAAATGTTACATCCCTGCTGATGTCGATCTTCTTGAATCCTGGGAAGTATATTCTGTAAGCCTTCGAGCTTTTAGAGTATCCCACAAATATACCCTTCCTTCCTGAAGGATCTAATTTTGTCCTCTTTTCTTTTGGAATGTGTATGTACACTAGACAACCAAATATTCTGAGTTGATGGACTTATGGTTTCTTGCTGAAAAACACTTTTTTAGGTGTCTTGTTCTTGAGTAATTTATGTGGAGTACAGTTCTGTACATACATAGCTGTTCTAGCAGCTTCTGCCCATAGATGCATGGGAAGATCTTGATCATGAAGCATTTCCCTTGCCACTTCCATGATCATTCTATTCTTTCTTTCTGCAACCCATTCTGTTGTGGATTATATGGAGTGGTCAACTCCCTCTTAATCCCCGAATCTTTACACAATTCCTTGAATTCATTTGATGTGAATTCTCCACCATTGTCTAGTCGAAAAATCTTGATCTTCTTTTCTATGTAGTTTTCAATCAAGGCTTTGAATTCCTTGAACTTGTTGAAAACTTCATCTTTGTTCTTCATGAAGTATATCCATGTCTTTCTAGAAAAATCATCAATGAAAGAAACATAGTATACATACTTGCTTAATGAACTAGATGACATCAGATCGCATACATCAGAGTGAATGATTTCCAATATTCCTTTTCCCTTGCTTTCACTACTTGGAAATGTCTTCTTTGTGTTCTTTCCTTTCACACATCCCTTGCATACTCATTCATGTTTTTCTTGTATTTCTAGAAGACCTTCAACAACTTTTATTGCAAGTGGTAGTGCCCTATAGTGCACATGTGCAAGCCTTCTATGCCAAAGATCATTTGGTTCTACTAAGTCATTAACCAAAGCTTGTTCTAGTTGGCCCTTTAATATGTATAGTCCTCCCTCTTGTTCTCCAATTACTACTGCATCATCAATAGCCTTTCCTTTTGGCCACATGATGACTTGATCATCTATAAATGCAACTCTTATACATTTTGCATCTAATGCAGAGATGGAGAGAAGGTTCTTATTTAGTCCTAGTACAAATAGGACATCCTTCATTTTCATAGACTTTCCAAAGTCTAATTTGTTGGAAGATTCTACACTACCTTTTATTGGATATTGGTAGTCATCCCTAAGTTTCACCTTGTGGGCTGATTCATGTTCTGATAGTTTCACAAATGATTCTTTGAATCCCATCATATGTTTGGAAGCCCCATTGTCTATAATCCAATCATTGATTCCATGTGTTATGTTTCCCGTGAGAGCAGAAATCAAAACATATTCTTCATCACTTGAAGAATCATCACTTTCTTGTTTGATTCTCTTCTTGGAAGGTTCATGATGTCTTTTCTTGTTTCCCTTCCTCTTATGAGATCTATCTTTGTTTCTAGGACAATCTCTTACAAGGTTTCCTCTTTCATCACATGTAAATAAAATGTACTTAGACAAATCTTTGTTAGAATTTCTAGTGTTTCTCTTCTTGTGAGAGTGCTTACCTCTGTGATGGTCCATTCTGCTTTTCTTGGATTTTACTGTGAGATATTTATCTTCACTTCCCATATTTTCTTCTCATGCTAATATTCGAGCTTATTCTTGTTATCATTCCTCCCACACTCTGCTAAAAATGACTAGCTTCTTTCTGGCATAGATCCCTTGAATTAAAGAGTCCCATTCCTTGGGGAGACCATTCAAGGTGGTCATCATAATTTCTGCATTCTCTACTTCTTCATCTACCGCTTCCAGTTGTTCATTGATCTGAGAGACCCTTGTAAAGTAAGACTGGATGGTCTCTGCATTCTGGATCTTTACATTCTTCAATTGGTTTCTCATAGTCATGTTTCAGTTTATGTTCTTCCTTTCAAATAACTTGGTTAGGGAATCAAACATCTATTTAGGTGTCTTTAGAGAGGACACCTATGGTATGAGGTGATCCTTGATTGAATAATCAATAATCCTCTTAGCCATAACCATTTTATTCTTGTGTAAGGCCTTACCCTCATCTCCCTTTGGAACTAGAACCTCTTCATTGATGTAAGAGTCCAACTCATTTTCTTCCAGGACCAGGGAGATCCTATACTTCCAAGCTCGAAAGTTATCAGCTCCCTCAAGCTTTTCAACAAGCTTGGTATGATGAGACATCTTAACAGAGAACCTCAAATGCAAATGAAAAAGATTTAGATCTTACAAGGTTAAGATGTCGGAATAGGATCTGGAGCTGAATTTCTGTAGAGCTGGTTCAGGAGCACATTAGGGTTTGACTTTCCCAGAGTTCTACCCAACCAAAAACTTTGATCTTGATCTCTAAACTTCAATTTTTGGGAGGAGATCAATCCAGGCCTGGGCTCACTAAAAAATTGCACTTCTATGGAAATCCCTAATTTCCGGCAGTAGTGTCGGGTCAAAATATGAAAATGCTTAGAATCAGATTCTGCTTCAACAGAAAGATGCGCCCTGGAGTGTAGAGTCAGCCCAACCTCCTTTTGCTGAAAATATGTGGAGAGAGATCCAAAAAGTAGGAAGCCCTAGTTTTCGCAGCTACATAGTGTCTTCTTCTCAGGTTAGCTCTGATACCATGTTAGATTTTTAACATTTAAGCTATATGATCTTAGGATCTTATCTGAGAGAATAACAAGCACAAAATTCAAACACAAGAGACAATGAACACAAATATTTTCCTCGGGGAAACCATAAAGGAGAAAACCCCGCAACTTCCTCAAATATAGAATCAACACCAAAAGTAAAACCCAAAGACAGTAAGATGATCTCCCGACAGCAGTAGTCTCTCTCTCTCTTGTCCCAACTTCGTCTCTCTCTCTCTCTCAGTTATGCGCTACAACTGAGTGTGAGTGAATGAATATGAATGCATGTTAAATAGAGAGGCTCCCTCTCTATTTATACTAATTCCTGACTTGACAATAACTCACTAGGGAGGACTTCTCTAGGAGAGTCTAATAACCCTAGGGCCCCAAAACTGCGGGGACTTTAACCCTTGATCAATAAGGAGTGTTATACTTTATGACTTTACATGACTTGGTTACATTATTAAATCTCTCGATCAGAGCATCAGGGCATTACATGACTCAATTACATTACAAATACTTCCTGGAATAAACATCAAGGTACAATACATAAGATATACAAGTGAATACATTCTGAAGTTACAAATACATCAACATGACAACTGTGGTTTAGCTTCATTCTCTCTCAAAAAAAGGCCAAAAACCTCTAAAAATTGCCCAAAAACCCACAAAAGGGATAAACCCCCCCCAAAAGGGATAAAACCCCCCAAAAGGGATAAAAAACCCAAAAAGGCTTAAAACCATAAACAAGACTTAAAACCCTATATAGGGTTCCAAAACCCTAAAAGAGAGAAAAGGTCAGAAAACCTAAAAACATATTATAAAAATAGTGTGAAGGTCTCTATTAAGAAAATTATGATCCCTTTTTTCCATTATTCTATTCCATGAGTACGGTGAGAAACCATAATTCTTAAAGCATTCACACAATTTTTTCCAATCATTCCATAGTCCCACCATCTCCCATCTAGTACGTTGAGACATTATCTGTACCAACCATCCTATGGAGAGGCGGTCCATTGCCGAGTTTGGTCACGGTGGCCCATTTTTAAGAGAAAGAAGGTGTATTTGTCATGTATTTGTTTTTATTTAGTTTAGTCGTATTTGCTTATTGATTTCGTTTTACTAATATAATTTATTGTTGTATATTTCTTCCATGAACTCTACCCTCCTGTCCCATTGAAAGAAGGGAGGTGCTTTTGCACGTAGCAGGGGCAAAAACCCCGCTACAGTGACGATGCATCTAGCTCGGGTCAGAGACATATTGATGATGCCTTTGTTGGAGGACATGGAGCATATATGTCATAGCAGTTATTGAACTAGTAAAGATATATTATTAGATTTAAAATATTGTATCATGAATTTGATTTTATATATGTTCATATATTTATAACACCCATTTCATTAAATATGGACATATTCCAGTCCAAACCCCTTCGAAAACAGTTCAAAAGCACCCTTTTAAAAGTAAAAAAATAGCCCTTTTAGAGTTCAAAATGTGGCAACATGGATTTCAAAAAGTGCAATAACAGGTTTGAAAACTGCATTTTCGGAACTATTTTTGGCATTTTTTGCACCCAATAATGGCACATTTTGTACTTTCCAAAATCAAGATTGGCATTTTTAGAATCTAATTTTTGCAATTTCAGAAACCCTAATCTATAAATATTCAATCTAATTTAGCTACATACTATTCAGACCATTAAATGTGGCTAACAAATCACTAAATAGACCCTTCAAAGAATGAAACACAACTAGATAACAAAGCCAATATTCAATATGATTAGAAACATACTATTCAAAACTCTAAATGTGGCTCGAAAATCTCTAAATAGACCCTTTAAAGAATAAAACACAACTAGATAACAAAGCCACACATAGAGAAGAATATCAAGATAACGAATCGAACCACATTTTTCAACAAACTAGTTTCTTTTTTTCACAATAGACCTTACATCGTTAACATTGTTAAGGAGTAGAAAAAAAAGCCACAATTGATCTAACAAGTATCTGTCATTCTCATCATAACAATTATACCTTTTTTGCAACTGCATAGTTTCCTTCATTGTTACAAACATGTTTTTCTTCAGAATCGTCCACAATCACTGTGTTACTAGCACCATAATAAGAGTCTAACATATTTCAGACATTATTTAGAGGTTTATCATACACATTTGAATTTCCATCTCCAACATGGCTATTATGTGGTTTGACGTCACATTGATCTTGTTTCAGTATGACTTTAAATTGCTCTTTCTTCAATTCAATTTTTTCTAAAAATTCTGGCAAAATGTGATTCACATTTATGGATTGTGCAGATGTCCATAAACAAACCTAAAAAATACTAAGACATAGTTTAAGAAAATACTTTAACCCCAGACGTATAAAATAAACCTTTGTCTTGCAATGATGTCTACATTTCTATACTCTAGCTTCTTTGATAATGTATTCTTATGAATAGCATGTAAAAATACTCCATTTAAATCGAATATTATCAATCCTTTATCAAATAAACATTTATCTGCACGTAAAAAACATAAAAATAAGTCTAATTAATGAACACATTTTTAACATGCAAATTAAAGATTATATATATAGTACTAAACTGAAGGAGATTTTATAAAAATGTCAATACTTAAAAAAATTCATGCATACTTATATAAAAATAAAATTTAATAAAACCAATTTCATCAAGTAAATAAAACTTCAACTAAATCAACTATGGACTACTGTGAACATGTTGTATGACTTTTGTACGGAAACACTACACTGAAGGAAAGATCAGATGATACTTCGAAAACATTTAACATTTTCGTGAAAACTTAAGATTGGAGGAGCATGTTTAGGTGTGTGCAGTATAGTACTATACACACAAATACCATATATAGAATAACAAAACAACAATTGAGCGATCTTGTCTTGGAATCGATATCTTTGTGGATCCATCGTAGTAACACAACTACAAAATATCCAAAACTATGAAAAGAACCTTCCACACCACCATGATACATGTGTTGGCCAGCCTACATTGTTGTATTTCTCTAGGCGAATACTATATATGCTAGTTGTTGTTCAACACTGCCATGTCAAGCATACAATAAAATAAGAATCGATTCACACTTTTGAAACAGACATGATTTCGTGGACGATAAAACAATGGAAGATGACTCGATGAGTACACAAGCATGGATGGAGACTACATATATTTAATGATAAAGTAAACCATATTTTTTTCCTTGGGGAGTCTCGATCGATCCTTGTTTTATATTTTGGTTTCTTGATGACCACTTAATGACAAAGGAAAAGCTCAGCCAATCCTTATTTCCTTTTGTACTATCTTGATATCCATTCAGTGACATAGATAAAGATCAATCAATCCTTTTCCTTGAAACGCCTTACGTTGCTGCTTGACATGCCACGTCAACCATACATTGAAAAAAGAATCGACCTCCACTCCTAAAACATATATAATTTCTGGGACGATATCACAATGGAGGACGACATCTCCGTGTAAAAATAAGCATGGTTAGAGAGAACACATGCTTAATGAGAAAGAAAACAATATATGTTTTCCTTGGAGAGTTCCAAATGATCCTTCTTTTATTTCATGGTTTTGTGATAATCACTTGATGACAAGAGAAAATATCGACTGATTCTTCCTTCCTTTACCTGGTTTCCTAATATGCACTTAATGATAGAGGAAAATATCGGTCGATCCTTTCCACTAACAAACCTTACACTATTGTCCCACACTTCTATGCTAACCGCACGGTCTAATAAGGATCAACTGACACTCCTAAAACATATATGGCTTCTTGCACGACAAAACATTGCAGGAGGATGAATCTATGTATACATAAGCATGGTTGGTGACAATGTATACTTAATGACAAAGGAAAACATTTTAGTTTTCCTTTTGGAGTGTTGACTGATCCTTTTTAAAAATTTTCAGTTTATGGATAATCACTTTCATGAAAAAGGAAAAGATCATTGATCCTTATTTCCTTATATTTTCTCCTGATATTCGCTTGATGACAAAGGAATGAACGACCGATCCTTTCCCCATTTTCACTTTACATTTTTGTCTGACACTGCCACGTCAACAATACGGTCAATGAACGATTTGATAACACTCCTAAAATATATCTAATTTCCTAGATGATAAAACATTAGAGGAGGACAACTATGTGTATATAAAAGCATGGTTCGATACAATGTATACTTATTGATGAAGGAAAACATATAGGTTTTTCTTGGGAATTGTAGGGGGATCCTTCCTATATTTCTTTGTTTCCTAATAATTAATTTAATGATAAAGGAAAAGATCAGCCGATCCTTCTTTTCTTATCTTTTTTTACTGATATCAACTTAAGGACAAAGTAAAAATATTATCCTATCCTTTCCCCTTATACACCTATTTAGTGAATACAACATTACATCCTAGATTATGTACATCAAAATGATATGGAATTTTCAAGAGGTGTCTTCAATTAAATAGTTTAATTCATACTTTTTTTAAAACAATTAAAAAAAATAAAGTGACATGCAAATATTTCCTAGAAAATTGTCTGTCAATTACGTATCAATAGTTAAATGCGCTATTAGATAAAAATATATTGCAATTCTCCTCAAGTTTGTCATCTAAATTTGAATGTTTTCAGTAGTTTCAACAGTTTAAGAGAAAATGGCCTATGCTTCCCTTTGTGTATTTATGTCTCAGTTGATTTGTATCATTGCTTCTTATCACCTTCCCATCAACATTAAATTCCAGATCCATGATATTATCCATTATTCCTTTCCATAATTTCCATTGATACTTAAATAATTAGATTAAAAGATGATAGATATGGAAAATATCCAAGGGAATATGAATGTTTATTAGAACTTCATACTTTGGTTTCAAAACAAAACGAGGACCATAGCTTGCAATTTCATTGCTACTATCAAGGAAATAAGTGTGATATTATACATTAGGACATCTGTAATATATATGAACCTCAGAGTGGTCAGAAGGATACTTGAAATTGACCTATGGCACTGTATATGTTGGTATGCACCCTACACAACCTTCATTACCCTGCCTATTCCAAGAGGACAATATTTCAACCATCCATTAAACCCAAGCTACTTCTAAGTCCTCACATTAGCTATCACATCATTTCTACTCTACACAGTTTTCTATTCACGCGACTGCAGAAGCATGGGTAGTATACGTATCCCTAAAAAATGTATTCATTCTTATCCCTCTAGAAAATGTATTCTTCTACATAATGTATTCATTCATATCCCTATGCATCATGTTTTGCAGGTTCTCATCTTTAATTTTGCATTATTTCCCAAAATTTTCCTGTAATGTATGCCCAATAAAATTCTAAGAAAAACTTCTTATTGTTGCATAGTAGGTCTAAAAATAGAAGCAACATCATATGCTATTAGAACTATAATATCCTCCTTAAATAGGTATTCTATCATACCTCCCGAGATATCAAAATACCAAGGCAATTTGAGGGGCAACACCTGGATCCATATGGTTTCTATCCCACTTCTAGAAAGGTTCAAGAGAATGCCAGATTTCTTATGTAACTCATAAAATGCCATAAAAGTGAGACAACATGTGGCAAGATATGTTCACACTATCATCCTCAAACCCCACATAACCATCCATTTTGTTCTTGTTCAAAACTTCTGAAAATGACTTCACATAAAAATGCATAAGGAAAATTCCAAAGGGAGCATAAAATGAAACCTAATCCTCACAAAGTTGAGTGTATCCTTCAATCCTACTCTAATAGAGGAAATAAATACTGATAGGTAAAAATTAAAATAGCCAATGTAACCACCTTTTTTATTTCATCATGAGCATGATATATCCCCTTCTATTTGGATATGAGTCAGAAACAAGGACATGTAAAAAATTAGGCATCATGCTTGACACGGTAAATGGAAGCGAGCTTATGAAAATTGGAGAGGACCAAACTTACACTAAGAGTGATTTGTACCACTATAATTGTTCCCTATTCGCTAATGGATAGGGAAACTGTAATAATAATCCATGTGATAGGAATAGGAAAACCAATCACTAACCCGTCATAGGAAAACTCACCCAGTGTAATAATGGTGTAGTCATGCGAAGTGCCTCCTTTGAGTGTCATATTTGTCATAGTCACTATGGAATAGAAAATACTCTAAAAATAAATAATCATATAGAAATATAACTTATGTTTTAAATATTGAAATGGTTACAAAGGGAGAAATCCAGATCTAGTGCATGCATGCACCCTCTTATACTTTACTAAAAGAAAACCAAATTGCTTATAAAAGGATCACTAGTCTACCCTCACATTGCTTCTACAGAATACTACAGACACACCATATGTTGCTTGCACATGTACATTGGGGAGTAAATTTCAAATCAACAAGTAGATAGTCTAATATCCAAAAACATTTGGGTGTGAACTATAGTCAACCACAATGCTTTGTCTCTCCTCTACATTGGAAAGGAGGCTCTTTCTGGAGATAAATGGACAATTTCGAAGGAAGGTTGAATAAATGGGATGTGATTCACTGTGATATGCACATATGTATTATGTAAGTGATGTTGTTGGCTAAATTTTTGTTATATGGAAGAAGGTTTTGCATTTACATCATATTTGGCTAGCCAGATTCAAACAACATTGACAATTTTAAGTAAAACTGTAAACTGAAGATGCTAGAAAGTTCTTGGGAAAACTACATAAAACTGTAGATGCTACAAAACAATCTCATTTACCTATTTTATTAAACAAAGTTAGTCATGTACCGTGACATGCAATGCAACAATTAAGGCATAGGAAAATATTCAGCGTGCGAATTTTACAGATATAATGAATATAAGGTCCAAACATTCCCAGGATACTATATGTAACTACTACATCTAGGTTGACCACAATACACACACACACACACACACACAGAAGAGCATCCTAGTTTATTAGTCCAACAGGGTAGAGGAGGATCTCTCAAGTGGACACCTATTAAAAACACCATAACTAAAATGATAGCTACAATATTAAGACACAATTTAGATATGTATTCAAATTAAATAAGTGGGAACAATAGATTACCAGTACATTACAAATATAAAATTCAAACACCAAAAAAAAATCAATATGATTAGATTATAAAATTATATTAAAATGTTTAAAGTTTCATGTTACACAGTCATTTTATCCCTAAAAGAGGAGAAAGTTCCTTAAATCAGATGTTGATTCTATTTTATTAAGATACTTCCATAATCTTGCTACGAGATCATTGTCATCACCATGGTATTTATAAGGGTTCACAACTATGCAATTCTTAGAAGGATTCCCTTAATGCTCCTCACCCTTCAAAACAAGCATCACCATGTTCATCTCAGAGAAATATTTTCAGACACAATACTCCAAAATATTTCCAATTTTTTGACATATTTATCATGATTATCTCTATTACATTTATTAACGAACCAAACAAACTTCAATTCATTTAGAAATTCTTGTTTTATTTTTCCAAGAAATTTATGAAGTAAGGACAATCCATCACTTTCTCTTTTGGTTGACCAGATTCCAATATGGAATCTTCCCATTCCAAGAATTAGAATGCATTTTCCTCCAGTTGATATATTTTTGTTTTGTGTTTAAAAGTAAGAATATTATCTTGCTATAAACTTACATGCACTTATTTTGCCGTGGTGGGGCCTAATTTGGAGGATTTTAGAGTAAAGAAAAAATACTCCAATTCTAATATCAAGAATCCCTCTTTTTTATTTGAATATGCACCTAGAAAGTATCTGTCACATGTTACATAATACTATGTTCTATAGTTCATCGAGACCATACAAATAAATAAAAATGGAGTTCCATCTTTAACATGTTATAAATTCTTTATAGTTTTTATGCCCATAGAAATAATCATTAGCTTTCTCACTTGTGGATGGTTGAGGAACAAAAGTGTATCCAACTTCTATTTCGTACTTTCTTATTACTTCATTTTCATGTCTCTTTGTTGTCATGCCAATCCCTACAGAACAATAACAAAAAGATAACAACAATAAAGGTAAATATCAGAAGCCTAAGCCAAGCAAGATACACAATATCAGTGAACTCTAAAGTATTATTTCTCTAAGAATATACAACTATCTTCTTTTTACTTTCCAAATCCTTATCTTGGTCTTGAAAACTTGAAATTTGGATATATTCCACATCTGCACAAATTTCTTGACCTTGATTTGAATTCTTAACCGAGTCTTGTTCCATTGCGTATGCGTCAACAATAGTTACACCTAGTTAAACGTATTAAAAACAATTTAAGAATTAAAAGGAAATAGGAAAAAATTAATTGCGAGTTGATTTTCCAAAAAAACATCAGCACAATTTAAATTACATTTTGTTGACAAAGGAATCCATAATATGTGTTCATGAACTTCTACCGCTTACTTGTGTCCATGACTGAGACAATCATTCTCTTATCAGAGCGGCTTAGTGAAGAAATAAACATACATCTAGCATATAATGAAAGAACAATTGTTCCCTCAGGTGAAGCAAACATGTCCACAATGTGATCCTAGAATGTTGAAATCCGTTCCTTCACAAAAACATAATTTCGAGGATATGATTTCGATCCCATCAAAGGTAAAACTTCAATAATCGGATCATTATCATCCTGCCATCCCATACCCATGTATGAAATTGATACCTTGTCTCCTACACATCCAATTCTCCAACAATGTATATCAGAGAACCCCACGCAACAACCTTATGAGTAATTTCTATAAACATTTTGGAATGGGTACTCTTTGTGAGTCCTTTTCTATTTATTAGAGAATTGAAAAAATGCTCTACTAATTAAATATGATAGGCTGAAATCAACTAAAAAATATTAGGGTGCATGTTTCAACATTCGAATCAAAATAAAGAAACAAAACAAGAAAATCACTTTCCATCCACCTATGAAGACAATTACTTGTATCGACAACAACAAGTTCACAATAGAGTGTAGGATGAAGAAATTTGATGTCGTTTAATGTTTGTGATAAAGAAAATGGAAAACTATTAGTGGATAAATCTACTCAAGCAGACTGAAGCCATATCTCCATAGTCCAAGTGGATCTAGAACAAATCAAGTACATAATACTAAACAACTTTCCTAGATCAGTCAAGATACAGGATGAAGAGATGAGTACCTTTCCTCATATCTATAAGTATTCTCCTCTTTGTTTATCCAAGATCTAAGCCTTCAGATATCCAACTATACAAACTTATCAAAGACACAGAACAAATAAATATATAATTTGATCTAAGCTAACAGTTAAGGAAGAAAGCTCTAAATATCATTAACACAATAACATTTATGAAAAGAGTTTTGTATTACTGTAATCAAGGAGATACATAGAATTACATAAAGAAGGAATGTCACAACCTAGCCTTAACGCTGCAACATTCCATACAACAATCCAAGCCAAGCCTCCAAAAAGTGATGATAATCCTCCCAAAGGATGAGATCTTTCTTTCCAAAGGATGATAACGATAACCTACAAATTCCCCCAGCATAAGAGTACCATAGCCCTTCCTCCCTTCACAATGGAGGAAGTTGCACGTCATGCAAGTTATCGTCCATGATGTTTGGTTCTTCACCACTTTCTATCCTCGACAGGTGGTCAGGTCTGACATTCAGTTGACCAGGTTTAACAATGAATTCAAAGTCAAATTCTTGAAATAGGAGAAGCCATTGACAGATATTCCCCCTAAACACTAACTTGTTGACCAAGTATTTCAATGCTGAATGATCAGTGTACATTTTAAAATGTCCACCCAATAAATAGCATCGAAACTTTTGCAGCGCATAGACCATGGTGAGTCCTTCTCTCTTTTTGTCGTCGTGTAATTTTTCTCTGTTGTCAATAGTTTTTTTCTAACAAAAGAAATAGTGTGGCCAAGTGCACCCTCACCTGGTTATGTCAAGATAATGCCGAGCGCGACAGATGATGCATCAACATGAACATGGAACTCCTTCTTCCAGTCCAGAAATACAAGTATTGACGCAGTGGCCATATTGTTATTTAATTTGTCCAAGCTTTCCTGGAAGTCTCCATCCACTGAAACTTTGCATATTTCTTCAATAGTTTCTCCATAGGTGTAGTTATCTCTACATATCCTCTGATGAACTTCCTGTAGTAGCCTGTGTGTCCTAGCACTAATATGAGTTGCGTGATTGATGAAGGTGGTGGTAAGTCAAGTATAATCAAAACTTTCACTGGGTCAACCAAAATATTGTCACGACATACAACATGACCCAACAACACACCAAATGGTGCAAAAAAAATACATTTATTGGAATTAAGTGCAATCTGATACTAGCGATAGCGGCCCAACATCATGCACAAACTCTCAATATGGTCTCTTACTAGAACAAACACATTCTACTCATCAAAGTAGACCTCAAGAAATTTATGTATGAAATATTTAAAAGCAAAAATTACTATTCTAGAAAAAATAGCAAGTGCATTCTTGAGTCCAAAGGGCATTATTGTATACGAGTAGCATCCCCATTCTATGATGAAGGTCATTTTGTGGCGATCCTCTTTCACGATTCTGACTTTATGATAGCAAGAGAATCCGTCGATGAATGAATACATCTCTTTCCCTCCGACGCTTTCAAGTACTTCATCTGTAAACGGTGTTGGGAATGGATCGTGCAGGCATGCGTCGTTCAACTTCCTCAGGTCGAAACATATCCTGAATTCACCTGTTGTCTTCTTATCCTGTATCATTCTAGGGATGATCCACTTTGATTCCACAACAGGTTCAATTATTCCTGGGTCGAGCATGCGATCTCGATCAATTTTTACCTTCTCTTTATACCTTGGATTCAACCTATAAGGTCACTTCTTGACTGGTTTAGCATATGGATTTAGGGGTATTTTCATCTCCCCTAGGTCGCCGACTATTCCCTTCATTTCCGAGAAGTTAGTATGGAATAGGTCCTGATACTCATGCAACAATTTAGTGATATTCTATACCGTCTCATCATCCCAATAATATCCTAAATTGGTAAACATCGGGTTCTCCGGTGAGCTAATGTTCACTTTCTTTATTTTCATTGGCTTGAGGAACTGGTCGCTGGAAATACCACTTCCCTCAACTTTGTGTGTACCCTTTGAATCTGGTATGTTTATATTAGTTGGACCATCATCTGGTCCTCTAGACAAGTTGTAATAAGCCATCCATTGTTGGATAGTCGTGCTGCACTAGTGGGAACTTGCCACCTTGACAAGGATTTCTACAAATATTTTCTCCCTGATTGTCTGAAGTGCAACATCAACTGTAGGTTTCTCATCAACAAATTCAAATGTGTGCATGAACTGCTTAGCTAGCCCTTCCCAATCCTTAGTTCCTTGTCACAATTCCATGGATGTATATAAGCTTCTGGGTGTCATTTCCAATGCATGAATGAAATGATGGGCCTATTCCTGTCATGGGTATTTTGCAAATGCTATGCGACACTGATTAATGTGCTCGATAGGGTTTGAAAGCCCTGTTTATTTCTGACTCATGAAAGTGACTTATTCATCGAATCTAACTTCTAGCAATCTTCTGCATTGTGGCCATTCTGATATGGATTGCTTATGTGTACCCCACCATCTAGCAGGCGTAGATTTTAATACATAGTCCAACACAGACAAGTGCCACAGTTCTGTACTAGTCCTTCAAACACTCCAAGGAAGGTCACAAGGTTAGGTAACCCCTCATATGTGGGTAATTCCTCAACTGATTCTACACATGTCACATCGATCGAGTAACTCTGGCGCATATCCTCATAGAGACTTCATGCAATCTATTTTTCTAGTTCTCTAAGGCCTCTCCTGAGTCGGATGTGTAGGAACCAACACTCTTCTCACTCAGGTTTCCATCCACTGTCAGTTTGATGTAATCTTCTTGTAAGGTTGTGACATTGTAAATCTGGTCAAGATAATCACCCTGTCCCTCGTTGTATATAGGATCGATGTATCTTTGTCCCTCTAATGGATCAATGGGCGACACCACCCTCATCTCATCATCATCGAATGATAGAATCCTTTTCTTGAAATTGATAATGGTATGATTATCTATGGCCCAATCTATCGCCAGAAGCATGGCTTAGGGTTTATGTCATCAACAATATTGATGACTTCAAATTCTGCAAATGTTCTCAACCCCTCTATGTCTACAAGGACTTGACTCAACCTACCAATTGGTAGGACCTTTTACTAATTTGCAAGTCCTAAATGGACATGGGACCAATCCAATCATGGATGGCCCATGCTACCCCAGGTTTTTTGTGTCAAAATATTGATGCCCAACCCTAGATCTAGAATGATGTAATCCATATCATAATCCCCTATCTGCGCAGTCATTCTTAACTCGCGCCCAGTTTTGAATTTCTTCCTGACATGGTTAACCTTTCTTCCAGGTTGCGAATATTATGGGGTTTCTTCTATTAGTGCTTGTAGTTCTATGATAGCATCCTTATATTGAATTAGTGCTAAGCAACTTGACAGAAAAAACCTGAGCTTACTAACCTTTTTTGGGAACTGTCCCTAGAATAGATGTTGGAAGCGTTCAGGAATCTTGTTGACTTCAGTTGATATCAATGGTTGTTCTTGATCCACAAACTCCAGTCACACATAAAAATACTTGCTTATGCTTTTAAACATAGAATGGCACTTTACTCTGCGCCGCGGGTGTTACGGAGTGAAATTCCTATGGCTTGGGGTACCACAACAGACAGCTTGACTCCAGAAATCAATCCTTTCCAATATGCAAGAGAAATCAAATATCTAACACTAAAGGATCAGACCTCGTACCTTATTCTGGACGGTTGAAGCAGATCCCCGTTGAGCTTTCCAAATTCGGCTTGAATTGATGAATCACTTCCTCAACAACAAGTAAACAAGACAAGCATACTATATATATTGGTGTTAGATCTACTCTAGCATATATAATCAACAATGTATAAGCATTTGAAATCATACATGGATAAAATATTCATTCAAACATAGATTATTGGACAGGAAAAGATATTTCTATTAATATAAAATGAGAGATTACAATGGATACAACCTCTGTCGGCACGTCTGTGAATCGGAGAAACTGAATCCCCCACTTGGGCCTCCACCACCTCAATCCTCCATCTCTCGATAGCAAGTTCACAAGCAAAAGGAAAGATTGGAAAAAACACCAAAGTGCTCCAAGGGACAAAGGGATGTGGACTCAAGCACAAGTTCCGACAACAATGGACTATAGTTTCTTTGCTCACAATTCTCTTATGCCTTCAATGTATCCACAGAGTTCCTTATATAGTTTTTCAAAGGGGTAATGAAAGGTCGAATCCAAGGGATCTCAAGGCATATGGAAGGCGAGGAGTCAAGTGAGTTGGATCCATGTCAAGGAAAACTCCAAATAGATTTGGATTTTTTACACATCTCGATGTACGTGGTTTTAGGGGTCAAACCCGCATATATACGCGATTAGGGGTTTAAAAATCGCGTGTACCAATTTTCACATGTTTATAGGGATCGTCTAGGAAACATCAAAGGACAAAAAATGGTCCAAGGTGTCTAAGGAGTCTGCAGAGGGATAGGGGAAGGCCATACAAGTGTGATTCACCTGGTGTGGTAAAATCAGCTATAACAGATGCCCCCTAATGTGTGAGGTCAGAGGGGTCATACGATGGTCAAAATACATTATAAGTCTATCCCAGAAGTGGAGTGATGAAGAATCCCAAATGGAATACCAGCCACCCAATCAGCATAGTACAATGATACAACTCTGCACATAACTGCAAATACATATAGCAGTCCTGGATACATAAGAGTACAATGGCCATGAATAGGCATGATACAAAATATCACATAAGTGGTCATCGTCACATACAATATACATAGATCAGAAACTCCATGATGAAGATATACAAAGGATCATGATGTCCATAATGGTTGAAGATATACAATGGATCAAGATCTCCATAATAGCTGGAAATGTCTGACATATACTGGAATCAAGTCACGAGAATTGAAATCCCATGAACACTGGCACGATCAAGGAGGTAGCATATAAGAGATGCCACCAATATGGAAGGTCTTCTACACAAACCGCTACGAGTACATGTCCTAGTATGCGAATAGAGGTGTCAAGGTCGAACATAGTAGTCCATCATCTGATTACTGGTCATTGATGTATACCGTTAACAGAAACGAGATCACCCACCGATAATGAAAATGGGAATCAAGGTAATAGAGTGCAAACTAATAAGTGTGAATAGATGTGTTGAGGTTGAACACTTGAGAGGATCCATTGACTAGGGGACATTGATGTATTCCCAAAAATTGTCGATGGCGAGAGAACCTTCCACTGATGACTGCAAGTCTCAAGGCACTCAAAAATGACTCTAGATTCCAATCCCAGAATAAATGATCTGAAGTCAATGGGATGAAATCCATAGGAAGGAGGAAATTAAGGCACCCCCCATCATCCAACACGAGTTACTCAGTAAAGCTATATAATGTGGAAGGAATCAATCATAAGGTGCAGGAACCAGTAACTGTACCGGGGATGGCCGACATGCAAAGTCAAGATAACTGAGGAATGGCCGACTCAGGTTTCAACTTCTTTCGAACAAGAGCATAACGATGAATGGTGACTGAATAAAGGCAGCATAGACTCGATATACAAAACTGGGACATCTCTGCGACACAGGAGGCATCGACAGAGGCTCCATGGGGACTGGAAACTTAACCAGTCGGTGGAGATAAACTCAGATAAAATGAGTACAACTCCTAAAGTAAAACTATAAACCCAACCAACGGATGTGATATACAGTGCTCTGTTCGAAGGCGACATGACTCGACAGCTGCCAAAAGATAACATCTTTCCTTGTCTGGCTTTTTGGTTTTTTGATTTTTTTTGGACTCTTTCAATATTTAAAAAGCTTGAAAAAGAATAAAACTGCTTTATAGTTACAGACTAGGAGGAGACAAGTGTCATATGGGCAAAAAAAATAGTTCCAAGCAGTGGAACATACCTATGCTCAATGCAAGGATACCTGTGTAGGATAGCGACACTCGGGGGAAAGTCCCCTCCCGGTAAAAATAGGGAATCAAGCTGCAAAGGATATGAAAAATGGCTTTGCATGGCTGGACATGAGACAAGCTCAGGCTATATGGCTGAAACTCAATGTCAGGGAAGTCAGCGTAAGGCTCAATAAGGCATGCAAAGCTCATGATAATGCACTTACAACTTGACATAAGGGATTCCTTAGGGAAATAGGCCAGTAAAAGATCAAGAGGAGTATGAGGCTCTTGCAAAATGTCATGGCAATACCATACAACGGACTCCCACACCCTAAGGGACAAAATGTTGGCATGGGCACCAAATGAAAATAAGGCGCTAACTAGGGTACCCATGTAAGGTCAAGCTCTACCACTCATATCATGCCACTTCTAAAACAGTAAGAAGGTTCCGTGACATAATAGAGTGGGTTCGTACCTAAGGCTATAATGAAACGATCATAAGGTCATGCAAAATGCAAACAGTGATGAAACCTAACCTATATGCCAGTTTAGACATGATACTTGAAATCGACACGAACGGGTCAATCCAACTACTGAAATGACACTCAAAAAGGTCTCCTACATCATAAATTAGTCTAAAAACGGTCCAAAAGGATTAGAAATGGTCCAAACTATAGGAAAGAGGGTAAAAATTTTCAAAAATTTGAAAATATTCTATAAATAGTAAAAAATTCAAAACATTAAAAAACATTTGAAACTTTTACCCATTTGAGCTTAGAAATTCAACAACGCATTCCAGGAGATCCAGCCGACGGAATCCACTACCATTTTTTCCAGGTACTTACCCATGCTCTACTCTTTCATTTTCATGCAAATTTTGTCAAATTCCATGGTGTATTTAGCATTCTAGGCCAGTCTAAGATACACGCCATAGCCCACGCAGAAATCGAGGGTTTTTTCGTGTATAGGGATGGAAATACGCAGAAAATGCCCTCAAAGTCACGTACATATACGACTATTTAGCAAACAGTCATGTATGGGGCCGTGCTCAATGTTTTTTAAGTATTCTAATGGACAAAATTCAAATTTTTTGTGCAGGATGGTCCTAGAATGGAGAGAACGTGAACATGGTGATGTAGAAGAGGTAGTAAGGGCAGATCTAATGGCTCAACAAGCGTTACGTGCATGTGGGATTTACAAATTTCGGTGTCTTGGTGGCTTAAGAGCCAAACCATGACTACTGCAGATGTTGGTGGACTACTAGGATACAGAATCAGAGTCGTTCTAGATAGATGGGATGTCCCTCACCATAGAAGTGGAGGACATATACTTTATTACTGGACTTTCCCGACGGGGGGAAGTGGTGAACCTACGTTCTCGCGGGCCTGGAGGTGGCTTGACTATAGATGAGTACATTGCGGTGTACTGCTATCCAGACAAGGAGAAGGTGGAGTGTCATATCCCAACGAACTCCATACAGGTGCTGGGCCTAAAGGCCATCCTACTGACAGTGGGCAGGATAGCAGGCTTGGCTTCACTCCACTAGGCCTCGTGGCCTCTGATGTTCTATGCAGTGGAGTGCATGAGACCCATGGTATACGATTGGAGCACTATGCTACTGGGCAACATGAAACACTAGCTTAGTGAGTGCAAGATGGGCAGAGTGCGAAACTTCAGTTTCAATAGCATACTGAGCATGTTTTTCTTTGAGCGTGTTCCAAGATTGAGCCCTAGAGTTGACGTTTCTCTACACGGGGTTCGAGATCTAGCCCAACGACGTTGGGCGGATGCGATGCGCAGACTGGGTGGAGGTAGGGTGTCCAACCCCTATCCAACTGATTTCTTTCCATGGTGGCGACGACAGATAGTTGCCATCGATGACTACCCCTATGTGGGGATAGATTTCCAGGAAGACTCGGACATGCCGCTACCACTAGGATCGACATACGGTGACATAGGCAACGAATATCAACCCTCTTTTTAAAAATTTTGAGTTATTTAATTTTTTTTGTGTTTTCTGATTATGTGGAATCAAAACACATGTTTTTGGGTGATAATACATAGTGACATCTACCATATGCATGCAGATGTGGGACCACGGCGGCCTGAAGGCTTCCCTCATCATAGAGGGAGGGGAAGAGGAGACAATATCACGGGTGTGGATGTGGAGCGGATGCTCCAAAGCATTCATACCAACTTCATGAGACTAACACACAGAGTACCCATGGCGCAAGTCGAGGACTTGCCTAAGGCCATGCAGCACCAGGTGGTGGGTGTACCATGAGCATGGGTGCAGCTATTTCGACGGCTAGCTAGAGCCGTAGTGACATTCCACGATCACAACCCCCCTCCTCCTCCATAGGCTTAGATACCTGGGAGTGATACATTTTGTACTACTGTGTATTATATTTTGGTGGCTCGAGAGCCCCATTTTTGTATTATGGCACTATGTATTACCACATTTTTGATGTTTATAATTTTTTTTATGATGATCGGTTTATTTATTTACATGTGTAAATTTTTTTGTTTATGATGAGCTTATTGTGTATGAAACAAATGCCAATCTAACACGTAGTTAGCATATGAGTCAGCAACTTGATTATTAATTCTTGGAATATGTATGTATGTTATATTGTCAAATTGTCGTTCTAATAATCTCACATGTAAGAATCTTCTTAATAATGTCGGATCTCTAACATGGTACAAACCATTAAGCTGTGACACTACTAACTTAGAATCAAGATGTACCTCAAGAGAGAGAACGCCATGTAAAATGGCATCCCGTAGAAGCTCAATAATGGCACTATATTCAGCAACATCATTTGAATATGGCCGTAAACATAAGCCTCCTGAAGACAGTACCTGACCCATAGGAGTATAAATCACCCAAGCAGTAGAGGCTAAGTGTTGAGTGTGATAGCTTGCACCATCCGTGAATCCTATGAAGGTGGAAGATTCCATTGACATCTGCCAAAAGAAATGGAAACTAATCACAAACCCAATCACCATAAGAAAAAGACATACCTATGCAAAACTATACAGTAATATACAATAACTAGCCTTGGCTGGAAATCATGCATAGTACTTCTTGAGATAGAGCCCGTTTCTAGGCTCCGCCAAGGCCGTTCCCTCATAATCCACTAACTCGTAAATGGACTTCTCTAACACACGTTTGACGACGTAAGGACCACGCCACATGGGGTTAAACTTTCCTGCCCCCAAGGGTTCTTTTGGTTGATATCACAAAAGGACCAAGTCTGCCTCACTAAACCTCCTTGGACGGACAGACTTATCATACTGTACCTTTACGCGACATTTATTTACTTCTAGAGCCACCAAGGCATCTCGATGCTGCTCATCAAGTTTCTCAAGGTGGACTAAATGCTCCTCCAATGGTGAAGTGTTTGGTAAGATCTCTATGGCTAGCTTCAAAGAAGGAATCTCGCACTCAACCGGTAATACCAACTCCACTCCATGTACAAGTTGATATGGAGAGAAACTCGTGGCAGTCTTAACAGCGGTTCTATATGCCCACAAAGCAGGATATAACATAATGTGCCAATTATTCTTGCTCTTTGCGATGGTTCGTTGGGGAATGGATTTGAGTGATTTGTTCATGGCTTCTACCTATCTATTCGCTTGAGGGTAGTAAGAGGAGGAATGCTCTTGCTTGTACCCTAACTTTGATTCTGCAAAACCAGAGATTCTGGGTTCGATCCCCAACGGAGTCACCAATTCTGTTACGGAGAGAAATTCCTATGGCTTAGGGTACCACAATAGACAGCTTGACTCCAGAAATCAATCATTTCCGATATGCAATAGAAATCCAATATCTAACACTAAAGGATCAGACCTCGTACCTTATTCTGGATGGTTCAAGTAGATCCCCGTTGAGCTTTCCAACTTCAGCTTGAATTGATGAATCACTTCCTCAACAACAAGTAAACAAGACAAGCATACTACATATATTGGTGTTCGAACTATTCTAGCACATATAATCAACAATTTATAAGCATTTGAAATCATCCATGGATAAAATATTCATTCAAACATACATTATTGGACAGGAAAAGATATTTCTATTAATATAAAATGAGAGATTACAATGGATACAACCTCTGTCGGCACGTCTGCGAATTGGAGAAACGGAATACCCCACTTGGGCCTCCACAACCTCAATCCCCCATCTCTCGATACCAAGCTCACAAGAAAAAGGAAAGCTTGGGAAGAACACCAAAGTGCTCCAAGGGACAAAGGGATGCAGACTCAAGCACAAGTTCCGTCCACAATGGACTATAGTTTCTTTGCTCACAATTCTCTTATGCCTTCAATGTATCCAAAGAGTTCCTTATATATCTTTTCAAAGGGGTAATGAAAGGTTGAATTTGAGTGATCTCAAGGCATATGGAAGGCCAAGAGTCAAGTGAGTTGGATCCATGTCAAGGAAAACTCCAAAAGGATTTGCATTTTGTACACATTCTGATGTACGCGGTTTTGGCGGTCAAACCTGCGTATATACGCGATTATGGGTTTAAAAGTCACGTGTACCAATTTTCACATGTTTATAGGGATGGTCTAGGAAACATCAAAGGAAAAAAATTGGTCCAAGGGGTCTAAGGAGTCTGCAGAGGGACAGGGGAAGGCCATACAAGTGTGATTCACCTGGTGTGGTAAAATCAGCTATAACAGATGCCCCCTAATGTGTGAGGTCAGAGGGGTCATACGATGGCCGAAATACATTATAAGTCCATCCCAAAAGTGGAGTGATGAAGAATCCCAAATGGAAGACCAGCCACCCAATCAACATAGTACAGAGATACAACTCTGCACATAACTGCAAATACAAATAGCAGCCTCGGATACATAAGAGTACAATGGCCATGAATAGGCATGATACAAAATATCACATAAGTGGTCATCACCACGTACAATATACGTAGATCAGAATCTCCATGATGAAGATATACAAAGGATCATGATCTCCATAATGGTTGAAGATATACAATGGATCAAGATCTCCATAATAGCTGGAAATGTATGACATATACTGGAATCAAATCACGAGAACTGAAATCTCATGAACACTGGCACGATCAAGGAGGTAGCATATAAGAGTTGCCACCAATGTGGAAGGTCTTCTACACAAACCGCTATGAGTACATGTCCTACTATGTGAGTAAAGGTGTTGAGGTCAAACATAGTAGTCCATCGTTTGATTACTGGTCATTGATGTATACTGTTAACAGACGCAAGATCACCCACTGATAATGAAAATGGGAATCAAGGTACTAGAGTGAAAACTAACAAGTGTGAATAGATGTGTTGAGGTCTAACACTTGAGAGGATCCATCGATTAGGGGACATTGATGTATTCCCAAAAACCATCGATGGCGAGAGAACCTGCCACTGATGACTACAAGTCTCAAGGCACTCAAAAATGACTATAGATTCCAATCCCAAAATAAATGATCTAAAGTTGATGGGATGAAATCCGCTGGAAGGAGGGCATTAAGGCATCCCCCATCATCCAACATGAGGTACTCAACAAAGTTGTATAATGTGGAAGGAATTGATCATAAGGTGCACGAACCAGTAACTGTAGCAGGGATGGACGACATGTAAAGTCAAGATAACTGAGGAATGGTCGACTGAGGTTTCAACTTCCTTCGAACAAGAGCATAACAAGAAATGGTGACTAAATAAAGGCAGCATATACTTGATATACAAAACTGGGACATCTCTGTGACACAGGAGGCATCGACAGAGGCTCCATGGGGACTGGAAGCTTAACCAGTTGATGGAGATAAACTCAAATAAAATGAGTACATCTCCTAAAGTTAAACTGTAAAACCAACCAACGGATGTGATATACAGTGCTCTGTTCAAAGGTGACATCACTTGACAGCTTCCAAAAGATGATATCTTTCCTTATCCGGCTTTTCAGTTTTTTTATTTTTTTGGACTTTTTCAATATTTAAAAATCTTGAAAAAGAATAAAACTGCTTTATAGTTACAGACTAGGAGGAGATGAGTGTCATATGGGCAAACAAACTAGTTCCAAGCAGTGGAACATACCTATGCTAAATGAAAGGATACCTGTGTAGGATAGAGACACTTGGGGGAAATTCCCCTCCCAGTAAAAATAGGGAATCAAGCTGCAAATGATATGAAAAATGGCTCTGCATGGCTAGACATGAGACAAGCTCGGGCTATATGGCTGAAACTCAATGTCAGGGAAGTCGATGTAAGGCTCAATAAGGTAGGAAAAGTTCATGATAATGCATTTACAACTTGACATAAGGGATTCTTGAGGGAAACAGGCCAGCAAAAGATCAAGAGGAGTATGAGGCTCTTGCAAAATGTCATGGCAATACTATACAACAAACTCCCACACCCTAAGGGACAAAATGCCGGCATGGGCACCAAATGCAAATAAGGCGCTAACTAGGGTACTCATGTAAGATCACGCTCTACCACTCATATCATGCCACTTTTAAAACAACAAGAAGGTTCCGTGACATAATAGAGTGGGTTCGTACCTAAGGCTATAATGAAACGGTCATAAGGTCATGCAAAATGCAAACGGTGATGAAACCTAACCTATATGCCAGTTTAGACATGATACCTGAAATCGACACGAACGGGTCAATGCAATTGCTGGAATGACACTCAAAAAGGTCTCGTACATCATAAATTAGTCCAAAAACAGTCCAAAAGGATTAGAAATGGTCCAAACTATAGGAAAGGGGGTAAAAATTTTCAAAAATTTGAAAATATTCTATAAATAGAAAAAAATTCAAAACATTATAAAATATTTGAAACTTTTACCCATTTGAGCTTAGAACTTCAACAGTGAATTCTAGGAGATCTAGCCGATGGAATCCACTACCGTTTTTTCTAGGTACTTACCCATGCTCTACTCTATCATTTTGATGCAAATTTTGTCAAATTCCATGGTGTATTTAGCATTCTAGGCCAGTCTAAGATACACGAAACTGCCCACATGGAAATCGAGGCTTTTTCCGCATATAGGGCTTGATATACGCAGAAAATGCCCTCAAAGTCGCGTACACATGCGGTTGTTTAGAAAACAGTCAAGTATGGGGTCGCGCTCAATGTTTTTTAAGTATTCTAATGGACAAAATTTTAATTTTTTGTGCACGATGGTCCTAGAAAGGAGAGAACGTGAACATGGTGATGTAGAAGAGGAAGTAAGGGCAGATCTAATGGCTCAACAAGTATTACGTGCATGTGGGATTTACAATTTTTGGTGTCTTGGTGGCTTAAGAGCCAAACTAGGACTCCTGTAGATGTTGGTGGACTACTAGGATCCAGACTCAGAGTCATTCCAGATAGACGGGATGTCTCTCACCATAGAAGTGGAGGACATATACTTTATTATTGGACTTTCTCGACGGGGGGAAGTGGTGAACCTACATTCTCGTGGGCCTGGAGGTGGCCTGACTATAGATGAGTACATTGCGGCGTACTAATATCTGGACACGGAGAAGGTGGGGAGTCAGATCCCAACTAACTCCATACAGGTGCTGGGCCTAAAGGCCATCCTACTGACACTGGGTAGGATAGCAGGCTTGGCTTCACTTCACCAGGCCTTGCGGCCTCTGATGTTCTATGCAATTGAGTGCATGAGATCCATGGTATACGATTGGAGCACTGCACTATTAGGCAACATGAAACACTAGCTTAGTGAGTGCAAGATGGGTAGAGTGCGAAACTTCGATTTCAACAGCATACTGAGCATGTTTTTCTTTGAGCGTGTTCCAGGATTGAGCCCTAGAGTTGACGTTCCTCTACACGGGGTTCGAGATCCGACCCAATGGTGTTGGGAGGATGCGATGCGTAGACTGGGTGGAGGTAGGGTGTCCAACCCCTATCCAGCTGGTTTCTTTCCGTGGTTACGACGACAGATAGTTGCCATCGATGACTACTCTTATGAGGGGATAGATTTCCGGGGAGACCCAGACATGCTGTTGCCGCCAGGATCGGCATACGGTGACATAGGTAACGAATCTCGACCCTCTTTTTAAAAATTTTGAGTTATTTAATTTTTTTTGTGTTTTGTGATTATGTGGAATCAAAAGACATGTTTTTTGGTGACAATACATAGTGACATCTACCATATGCATGCAGATGTGGGACCATGGTGGCTTGAAGGCTTCCCTCGTCATAGATGGAGGGGAATAGGAGACGATATCATGGGTGTGGATGTGGAGCGGATGCTCCAAAGAATTCATACCAACTTCGTGAGACTGACACACAGAGTACCCATGGTGCAAGTCGAGGACTTACCTGAGCCCATGCAGCGCTAGGTGGTGGGTGTACCATGAGCATGGGTGCGGCTATTTCGATGGCTAGCTAGAGCCGTAGTGACATTCCATGATCACAACCCCCCTCCTTCTCCATAAGCTTAGATACCTGGGAGTGATACATTTTGTACTACCGTGTATTATATTTTGGTGGCTTGAGAGCCCCATTTTTTTATTATGACACTATGTATTACCAGATTTTGGATGTTTATAAAAGCTTTTATGATGATTGGTTTATTTATTTACATGTGTAAAAATTTATGTTTGTGATGAGCTTATTGTGTATGAAACAAATTCCAATCTAACACGTAGTTAGCATATGAGTCAGCAACTTGATTATTAATTCTTGGAATATGTATGTATGTTATATTGTCAAATTGTCATTCTAATAATCTCACACGTAAGAATCTTCTTAATAATGTCGGATCTCTAACATGGTACAAACCATTAAGCTGTGACACTACTAACTCCGAATCAAGACGTACCTCAAGAGAGAGAATGCCATGTAAAATGGCATCCCGTAGAAGCTCAATAACAACACTATATTCAGAAACATTGTTTGAAGATGGCCATAAACATACATCTCCTGAAGACAGTACCTGACCCATAGGAGTATAAATCACCCAAGCAACAGAGGCTGAGTGTTGAGTGTGACGGCTTGCACCATCCGTGAATCCTATGAAGGTGGAAGATTCCATTGACATCTGCCAAAAGAAACAGAAACTAATCACAAACCCAATCACCATAAGAAAAATACCTACCTATGCAAAACTGTACAATAATATACAATAACCAACCTTGGCTGAAAATCATGCATAGTACTTCTTGAGATAGAGCCCATTTCTAGGCTCTGCCAAGGCCTTTCCCTCATAATCCAGTAACTCATAAGCGCCCTTATCTAACACACATTTGACAATGTAAGGACCATGCCACATGGGGTTAAACTTTCCTGCCCCCAAGGGTTCTTTCGGTTGATCCCACAAAAGGACCAAGTCTCCCTCACTAAACCTCCTTGGACGAACAGACTTATCGTACTGGACCTTTACGCAACGTTTATTTACTTCTAGAGCCACCAAGGCATCTCGGTGCTGCTCATCAAGTTGCTCAAGGTGGACAAAATGCTCCTCCAATGGTGAAGTGTCTAGTAAGAGCTCTATGGCTAGCTTCAAAGAAGGAATCTCGCACTCAACCGGCAATACCGACTCCACTCCATGTACAAGTTGATATGGAGAAAAACCCATGGAAGTCTTAACAGCGGTTCTATAATCCCACAAAGAAGGATATAACATAATGTGCCAATTATTCTTGCTCTGTGCGATGGTTCGTTGGAGAATGGATTTGAGTGATTTGTTCACGGCTTCTACCTGTCCATTTGCTTGAGGGCAGTAAGAGGAGGAATGCTCTTGCTTGTACCCTAGCTTTGATTCTGCGAAACCAGAGATTCTAGGTTCGATCCCCAATGGAGTCACCAATTTTGTTATGGAGAGAAATTCCTATGGCTTGGGGTACAACAGACAGCTTGACCCCAGAAATCAATCATTTCCAATATGCAATAGAAATCCAATATCTAACACTTAAGGATCAGACCTCGTACCTTATTCCAGACAGTTGAAGTAGATCCTCGTTGAGCTTTCCAACTTCAACTTGAAGTCATGAATCACTTCCTCAACAACAAGTAAACAAGACAAGCATACTATATATATTGGTGTTAGATATCTTCTAGCACATATAATCAACAATGTATAAGCATTTGAAATCATCCATGGATAAAATATTCATTCAAACATACATTATTGGACAGGAAAATATATTTCTATTAATATAAAGTGAGAGATTACAATGGATACAACCTTTGTCGGCACGTCTGGGAATCAGAGAAACTAAACCCCCCACTTGAGCCTCCACCACCTCAATCCTCCATCTCTCGATAGCAAGCTCACAAGCAAAAGGAAAGCTTGGGAAGAACACCAAAGTGCTCCAAGGGACAAAGGGATGCATACTCAAGCACAAGTTTCGTCGACAATGGACTATAGTTTCTTTGCTCACAATTCTCTTATGCCTTCAATGTATCCAAAGAGTTTCTTATATAGCTTTTCAAAGGGGTAATGAACGGTCGAATCCGAGCGATCTCAAGGCATATGGAAGACGAGGAGTCAAGTGAGTCGTATCCATGTTAAGGAAAACTCCAAAAGGATTTGGATTTTGCACACATCCCGATGTACACAGTTTTAGGGGTCAAACCCGCATATATACGCGATTAGGGGTTTAAAAGTCGCGTGTACCAATTTTCACATGTTTATAGGCATGGTATAGGAAACATCAAAGGAAAAAAAATGGTCCAAGGGGTCTAAGGAGTTTGCAGAGGGACAGGGGAAGGCCATACAAGTGTGATTCACCTGGTGTGGTAAAATAAGCTATAACAGATGCCCCCTAATGTGTGAGGTCAGAGGGGTCATACGATGGCCAAAATACATTATAAGTCCATCCCAAAAGTGGAGTGATGAAGAATCCCAAATGGAAGACCAGCCACCCAATCAGCATAGTACAATGATACAACTCTACACATAACTGCAAATACATATAGCAGTCCCGAATACATAAAAGTACCATGGCCATGAATAGGAATGATACAAAATATCACATAAGTGGTCATCGCCACGTACAATATACATAGATCAGAATCTCCATGATGAAGATATACAAAGGATCATGATCTCTATGATGGCTGAAGATATACAATGGATCAAGATCTCCATAATAGCTGGAAATGTCTGACATATACTAGAATCAAGTCATGAGAACTAAAATCTCATGAACACTGGCACGATCAAGGAGGTAGCATATAAGAGATGCCACCAATGTGGAAGGTCTTCTACACAAACCGCTACGAGTACATGTTCTACTATGCGAATAGTGGTGTCGAGGTCGAACATAGTAGTCCATCATTTGATTCCCGGTCATTGATGTATACCATTAAGAGACGCGAGATCACCCACTGATAATGAAAATGGGAATCAATGTACTAGAGTGCAAACTAACATGTGTGAATAGATGTGTTGAGGTTGAACACTTGAGAGGATCCATTGATCAGGGGACATTGATGTATTCCCAAAAACTGTCGATGGCGAGAGAACCTGCCACTGATGACCGCAAGTCTCAAGGCACTCAAAAATGACTCTAGATTCCAATCCCAGAATAAATGATCTGAAGTCGATGGGATGAAATCCACTGGAAGGAGGGCATTAAGGCATCCCCGATCACCCAACATGAGGTACTCAAGCAAAATGTGGAAGGACTCGATCATAAGGTGCAGGAACCAGTAACTGTATCGGGGATGGCCGACATGCAAAGTCAAGATAACTGAGGAATGGCCAACTCAGGTTTCAACTTCCTTCGAACAAGATCATAACAGTGAATGGTGACTGAATAAAGGAAGCATAGAATCGATATACAAAACTGGGACATCTCTGCAACACAGGAGGCATCGACAGAGGCTCCATGGGGACTGGAAGCTTAACCAGTCAGTGGAGATAAACTTAGATAAAATGAGTATAGCTCCTAAAGTCAAACTATAAACCCAACCAATGGATGTGAAATACAGTGCTCTGTTCGAAGGCGACACGACTCGACAACTGCCAAAAGATAACATCTTTCCTTGTCCAGCTTTTTGGTTTTTTTATTTTTTTTGGACTTTTTAAATATTTAAAAAGCTTGGAAAAGAATAAAATTGCTTTATAGTTACAGAATAGGAGGAGACGAGTGTCATATGGGCAAACAAACTAGTTCCAAGCAGTGGAACATACCTATTCTCAATGCAAGGATACCTGTGTAGGATAGAGACACTCGGGGGAAAGTCCCCTCCCGGTAAAAATAGGGAATCAAGCTGCAAAGGATATGAAAAATGGCTCTGCATGGGTAGACATGAGACAAGCTCAGGCTATATGGCTGAAACTCAATGTCAGAGTAGTCGGCATAAGGCTCAATAAGGCAGGAAAAGCTCATGATGATACATTTACAACTTGACATAAGGGAGTCCTGAGGGAAATATGCCAGCAAAAGATTAAGAGGAGTATGAGGCTCTTGCGCTAACTAGGGTACCCATGTAAGGTCAAGCTCTACCACTCATATCATGCCACTTCTAAAACAACAAGAAATTTCTGTGACATAATAGAGTGGGTTCGTACCTAAGGCTATAATGAAACGGTCATAAGGTCATGCAAAATGCAAACGGTGATGAAACCTAACCTATATGCCAGTTTAGACATGATAACTAAAATCGGCACGAACAGGTCAATCTAATGGTAGAAAGGGCACTCAAAAAGGTCTCCTACATCATAAATTAGTCCAAAAATGGTCGAAAAGGATTAGAAACGGTCCAAACTATAGGAAAGGGGGTAAAAATTTTCAAAAATTTGAAAATATTCTATAAATAGTAAAAAATTCAAAACATTATAAAAAATTTGAAACTTTTACCCATTTGAGCTTAGAACTTCAACAACGAATTCTAGGAGATCCAACTGACGGAATCCACTACCGTTTTTTCCAGGTACTTACCCATGCTCTACTCTTTCATTTTGATGCAAATTTTGTCAAATTCGATGGTGTATTTAGCATTCTAGGCAATTCTAAGATACACGCCACGACCCATGCAGAAATCGAGGGTTTTTCTGCATATACGGCTGGATATATGCGGAAAATGCCTTCAAAGTCACGTACATACGTGGTTGTTTAGCAAACAGTCACGTATGGGGCCGTGCTCAATGTTTTTTAAGTATTCTAATGGACAAAATTCAAATTTTTTGTGCAAGATGGTCCTAGAATGGAGAGAACATGAACATGGTGATGTAGAAGAGGTAGTAAGGGTAGATCTAATGGCTCAACAAGCGTTACGTGCATGTGGGATTTACAAATTTTGGTGTCTTGGTGGCTTAAGAGCCAAACCAGGACTATTGCAGATGTTGGTGGACTACTGTGATAAAGGCATTGAGTTGTTCCAGATAGACAAGATGTCCCTCACCATAGAAGTGGAGGACATATACATTATTACTGGACTTTCCCAATGGGGGGAAGTGGTGAACCTACATTCTCGTGGGCCTGGAGGTGGCCTGACTATAGATGAGTACATTGTGGTGTATTGATATCTGTACATGGAAAAGGTGGGGAGTCAGATCCTAACTAACTCCATACATGTGCTGGGCCTAAAGGCCATCCTACTAACACTGGGCAGGATAGCAGGCTTCGATTCACTCCACCAGGCCTCACTGCTTCTGATGTTCTATGTAGTGGAGTGCATGAGACCCACAGTATACGATTGGAGCACTATGCTACTGGGCAACATGAAACACCAGCTCAGTGCGTGCAAGATGGGCAGAGTGCAAAACTTCGATTCCAGTAGCATACTGAGCACATTTTTCTTTGAGCATGTTCCAGAATTGAGCCCTAGAGTTGATGTTCCTCTACATGGGGTTCGAGATCTGGCCCAACGACGTTGGGCGGATGCGATGCGCAGACTGGGTGGAGGTAGGGTGTCCAACCCCTATCCAACTAATTTCTTTCCATGGTGGCGACAACAGATAGTTGCCATCGATGACTACCCCTATCCGGGGATAGATTTTCGGGGAGACCCGGACATGCTGCTACCACCAGGATCGGCATACGGTGACATAGGTAACGAATATTGACCCTCTTTTTAAAAATTTTGAGTTATTTAATTTTTTTTGTGTTTTCTGATTATGTGGAATCAAAAGACATGTTTTTTGGTGACAATATATAGTGACATCTACCATATGCATGCAGATGTGGGACCACGGTGGCCTGAAGGATTCCCCCATCATAGACGGAGGGGAAGAGGAGACGATATCACGGGTGTGGATGCGGAGCGGACGCTCCAAAGCATCATACCAACTTCGTGAGACTGACACACAAAGTACCCATGGCACAAGTCGAGGACTTGCTTGAGGACATGCAGCGCCAGGTGGTGGGTGTACCATAAGCATGGGTTCGGCTATTTTGATGGCTAGGTAGAGCCATAGTGACATTCCACGATCACAACCCCCCTCCTCCTCCACAGGCTTAGATACCTGGGAGTGATACATTTTGTACTACCGTGTATTATATTTTAGTGGCTCGAGAGCCCCATTTTTGTCTTATGACACTATGTATTACCACATTTTGGATGTTTATAAAAAGTTTTATGATGATTGGTTTATTTATTTACATGTGTAAAAATTTATGTTTGTGATGAGCTTATTGTGTATGAAACAAATGCCAATCTAATACGTAATTAGCATATGAGTCAGCAACTTGATTATTAATTCTTGGAATATGTATGTATATTATATTGTCAAATTGTTGTTCTAATAATCTCACACGTAAGAATCTTCTTAATAATGTCGAATCTCTAACATGGTACAAACCATTAAGCTGTGACACTACTAACTCCAAATCAATACGTACCTCAAGAGAGAGAACGCCATGTAAAATGGCATCCCGTAGAATATCAATAACAACACTATATTCAGCAAAATTGTTTGAAGATGGCCTTAAACATACACCTCCTGAAGACAGTACTTGACCCATAGGAGTATAAATCACCCAAGCAGCAGAGGCTGAGTGTTGAGTGTGACAGCTTGCACCATCCGTGAATCCTATGAAGGTGGAATATTCCATTGACATCTGCCAAAAGAAACGGAAAATAATCACAAACCCAATCACCATAAGAAAAAGACCTACCTATGCAAAACTATACAATAATATACAATAACCATCCTTGGCTGAAAATCATGCATAGTACTTCTTGAAATAGAGCCCATTTCTAGGCTCCGCCAAGGCCGTTCCCTCATAATCCACTAACTCATAAGCGCCCTTCTGTAACACACATTTGATGATGTAAGGACCACGCCACATGGGGTTAAACTTTTCTGCCCCCAAGGGTTCTTTTGGTTGATCCCACAAAAGGACCAAGTCTCCCTCACTAAACCTCCTTGGACGGACGGACTTATCGTACTGGACCTTTACGCAACATTTATTTACTTCTAGAGCCACCAAGGCATCTCGACGCTTCTCATCAAGTTGCTCAAGGTGGACCAAACGCTCCTCCAATGGTGAAGTGTCTGGTAAGAGCTCTATGGTTAGCTCAAAGAAGGAATCTCGCACTCAACCGGCAATACCGACTCCACTCCATGTACAAGTTGATATGGAGAAAAACCCGTGGTAGTCTTAATAGCGGTTTTATAAGCCCACAAAGTAGGATATAAAATAACGTGCCAATTATTCTTGCTCTGTGCGATGGTTCGTTGGAGAATGGATTAGAGTGATTTGTTCACGACTTCTACCTGTCCATTCGCTTGAGGGTAGTAAGAGGAGGAATGCTCTTGCTTGTACCCTAACTTTGATGCCAACTCTTCCATCATACGATTCTGAAATTAAAAGCCATGGTCAGTGACAATCTCTTTTAGAATCCCGAACCAAGTAATAATCTGGTTGAATATGAAGTGCATGACTGGCTCACCATCAGATTTAATTGTAGGCATAGCCTCAGCCCATTTCGTGAAGTAGTCAATAGCGACTATGATATGATGATGCCCCACAACTGAAGCTGGGTTGCAATCCATAAAATCAAGCCCCCACTTAGTGAAGGGACTGGCAGTGATGATGGGATGTAATGGGGAAGGTTTCAAGTGCATATTACGTGCAAACACCTGGCAAGGGTGGCACCTCTTGACCTCATCTACACAATCCTTAAAGATCGATGGCCAGAAATAACCCGCTCTTAATATTTTTTGGGCTGTAGAAAGCCTAGATAAATGACCACCACATGCCCCTCTGTGGCAATCATTTAGCACAACCTCAGCCTCTTCATGAGTTAAACAACAATGTAAAATGGAATCTACCCCACAGCGGTACAAAGTGTTATCCACTATGAGGTAATTGTTAGACATGTGACGTAATCATCATCGTTCATCCTGAGATAGGTGAGTAGGGACCTTCAATGTTTGTAAATATATAATGATATCCCCATACCATGGGTCTAAAGTTGAGATTAAGACCAGCGTAGATCCAAATCCTAGGCTCTATCAAGCGCCGAGATGGATCAGATCTCTCGAGGTGCAAACTTCTTCTTAGGCATCCATTGATTTGATTAAAACCAAAAGACACATATTTTTATTTAAGGTCCACATATATTTTTATTATTATTAATATTTAATATTATTTATGGCCGCCATATAATATTTTTTATTATTTTTTATTTTGTTAGGAACGAACATTGCATCATTTCCCCACACATGGTTTTAAAACCATATGCAAGGCCCTCCTACAATCATGGGTTGTTTAGGAGGCCTTGCACATGTCTTAAAACCATTTGCAAGGCCCTCCTAAACCATGTACAATAAAACCATGGGTTGTTTAGGAGGCTTTGCACATGGTTTAAAAACCATGTGCAAAGCCTCCTAAACCATGTACAATAAAACCATGAGTTGTTTAGAATGCCTTGAACATGGTTTTAAAACCATGTGCACATAGTTTTAAAACCATGTGCAAGGCCAACATTTTTTTCTTTTTTTTCTTGACCCACATATTTCTTACAGATAATTAAATTTTTACTTTTTTATTATTTTGTTAGGTAGGAAGATTACAACGTCTCCCCCATATTACATTGTTTTTGTGGCCGACATTTATTTTGGCTTATTGTAAAATTTATGTTTTATTAATAAAAATAACTTTACGAAAGTGATATTATTTTTTATTTTGTGTTACAAAATCTCCCCCATAATATTCACTATCACTATTATTTTTTTCCGACATGTTACAAACGTTACATCACGTTACAAGATCTCTCCCATAATATTCATTATCACTATTATTTTTTGCGGACATGTTACAAACGTTAGTAACGTTACATCACGTGACAAGATCTCCCCCATACTGGGCTGTAGAGCGCCTCTCGGTGCAAAGATGTGCTCATCAATAAACGTATCTTCACAAACCAACTCCTCGGCCTCGCTTGGGAAATCCGATATAAGCTCCTCCAAAATTAACAATTTCTTCAATTTTGCCGAAACAAACTCGAGATCGAATTCTTGCAAGATGACAATCCATTTATTATATTTTCCCCCAATCATCCTGCGAGTGAGGACGAATTGAAACGGATTGACATGGGCTACAACCAAGGTCTGGCGAAGGAGATTATAATGTCTCAACCTTTGAACCACATGTACAGTAGCTAAGGCAAGCTTCTCCACATGGGAATAATGGATCTCCGCATCAATAAGATTCCGGCTCAGATAGTATATGACATGCTCTTGGAGCTCCTCATCCTCTTGAACCAAAACCATACCAATCGTCTCCATGGACGCGACCACATAAAGTAGAAAATCACGGCTATAGTCTGGGGGACTAATCATCGGGGCCGATGCTAGGGATTGCTTGAGTGCATCAAAGGACTCCTGGGCTCGCTCATCCCAACAAAAGGTGGTGTCCTTCTTCAACAGACGCATGAAGCCTCTAGTCAAATTGGCAAAATTAACAACGAATCTCCATAAGAAGTTTGCCATGCCTTGGAAACATTGAAGATGATGAATGTTTTTCGGAGGGGGACAACTGAAGTATTGCGTCAACCTTCAAAGGGCCGACTCTTATACCCTCTTTAGAAATAATGAATCCTAATAAGCGACTTGACTTCACACAAAAGATGCACTTGTGAGGATTTAACCTGACCAAATAATGGCGGCACCTTTAGAATACCAATCTCAAATGATAAGAATGATGCATTCTCATATAAGAATGAGCAGCAAAGTCATCCAAAAATACTTCTATAATTGATTTGAGATCGTGGAAGATCAAGGTCATAGCCTGTTGAAAAGTAGCTCCGGCGTTCTTAAGGCCAAAAGGCATTTTCCAATATGCAAAAGTTCCCCAAGGACAAATAAATATAGTCTTATGTTGGTCCTCAAGTTTAATTTGTATCTGATTGTATTCGGAAAAGCTATCCATAAAGGAAAAAAACCTCGCTACCCGTACACTCATCTAAAATCTAATCAATAAATGGTGTGGGGAAATTGTCCTTAGGACATGCATGATTCAAATAACGAAAATTAGTACATATGCGGATCGCTCCCTGCTTTTTATCAACTGAAATGAGGTTTGAAACCCACTCCGTTAAGGGAATGGGATAGATAAAACCAGATTTCAACAGTTTTTCTATCTCTTCCTTAATCGCGGGTGCTTTCCTAGGATTCACTGTACGCAAGTGTTGTCGAACAGGATTAGCGTTGGGATAAGTATTATTCTCATGTTCAACAATGCTAGGGTCGATACTTGGCATTTCATCGTAAGACCAAGCAAAAGATATCACAAAATTATTTAAACAGCTCGGTGTATTCTTAAATCTCAGCATGGGAACATTCTTCCCCAATATAGACATTCTCTATCTTACCAAGATCGTGATAGATATTGATAGGGATCGTTGGAGATATATTTTCCATGTTCCCATCAGCCATCTAACCAGGAGAGCTTAATGGAACCATGGGAGTACCAATTCTCTCACTAAGAACCTCCCTAAAATCCTCACACTCCAAGTGGTCAAGCTCAGGAAGAAAGTAAGATATATGATGGATCTCTTCCCATGGTGGCTCAACTCCTAACATGGCCTCAATAATCGCTTCGTCTGAAGGAAAAACACTATCAAGGCAGTCGTGTGCATGAGAAGACTGAAATTCCCATGTAGGCAGCACATACGGGTCCTCCTCCTCTGTCCGTAAAGAGGAAGGACTAGGCTCTGCAACACACCCAATATTATCTTGATAAGCTACCATAGTTGCAGGCAACGGCACGTCCATCATGATGGGTTCACTCGAAGTATTCGGTGTAGGAAGAATCCAAGGATCTTCCATATGACTCGTGCGAAAAGACACTGATCTCATAGATGTCGAAGCCTCACTGAAACTAGACCCTATCATAAGGATAGGTGCAGGACAACTAAAGCTTCCCATGAGGGATGGATACATGCCCACACCCACACTCCCATTTGCCGGCTGAGAGTGTGCTACAATCGGGATCGAAGCTCCTGAAGATGTGGTAACCGACGGATTCTTGAATGACGTCTGATCAATCGTAACTATATTCCCATTAAATGGAAAGCATACAACATGAAATAGTGAAGAAGTTACGGCTTGCATACTGTACATCCAATTCCAACCAGCAAGAGATTGTAGTCAAGGGGCGCATCGACCACCTTGACCTCAATCGCAACGGTCTTCCCTCCCAAACGGACCTTAAGGGAAGGAAGGATCCCATGCAGCCTAAATGATCTCCCATCAAACGCAGTTAACATGGTCGCATATTTAGACAACTCAGGGGAACCTAAACCCTTCCAACATGATAAAGACATCACAGAAGCAGTAGCGGCTTCGTCAATCACAGTGCGCTTGACAGTCATGTTGAGACATTCTACATGAATCAAAAGAGACACGTAGTAAGGCAAGCAAGGCTGAAGTCCTGTGGTTTCAAATTTAATCATGGAGGAAGAATTATCATCATTCACACCAAGGACAAAAAGCAAAGCCTTCTTTTGCGAAGGACAACTATGAAGTACTTCTAGTGCAAACATCGCACAAGGAGTGTGGCCCAAATCCTCAACAACAGAATAGTTCTGGTCGGCTCGGGCATTAGGATTGTGCCCTGAATGCTTAAGGACTCCTTTAGGAATGCGAGGTGCAACTTCAGGTTTGTCCATAGGTTTTTCAATACACAAAGGGGTCCCTGGTGGATCAGGTTCCTTTCCTAGGCTAGGTTGTGATGAACCATGGTCCTTCGCATGTGTCACAACTTTCGCAGCACGCACCATGTTAATGCACCCACGACCACTACCCTCCGGCGGATCTTGATCACCACCAGACTGATCATGTGTCCTCGAGTTCATATTTTGATTGTGAGGTAAAGGGTTAGTTAGCACAGCTGGGCCCTGCGCTAAGAATCTGGAGGCTTCATCGATACGAGAGCACAAGTAAGTGAGGTGATCTTCCTTACACAACTTGCAAGGAAATTTAACCTTATGTTTAGCTTTTTTGTCCCCCCCAGCATTAAGGGGGTTCTTGTCATTATTAATAGCATTTTCATTCCTATTCCCACCCTTACGATTATTCTTACCCTTCTTTTTATTCATTCCGGGTTGCTGGTTACCCTTCTGGTCCGACGATTGTACTGAAAGCACACTCGATGTTTGGGTGGGTTGAGATGAAGCCATGGCTTGTCTTGAAGCAGATTGGTTGATTGACAATTGATTCACCTGTTTCACAACCGAATCCGCAGGTTTAGCACTCGCAAAACCAACAATGCCATTGGCATGTCGTCCAGGTTTAACTTTGGGGTCGAAACTAGAACGCGGAGCATTGGGACTGATCTCATATAACAAACCAGATTGGGCATAAATCAAATCCAGTTCCTGCACCCTAAAAATGGCTTGTTCCTCATTTTGCACTCCGGATGTAGAAACATCCTTCGCTATATAAGGCAATATTGACTTAAGGAACCATTCGAGGAGGAATTCCAATGGTATAAAGGCTTTAATCAACCTCTTTCATCTACACCACTCTTGGATATGGTCCAAGATATGTGTGGCTTTATCCTGCCGAAATGTCGACAAGAGTTCCATACCAACGTCATAATGCACTGGTAGCTGGAAGTGGTTAAGAAAAGTCATTGCTAGGTCATCGAACAAAGCGAATGCCCCCTTAGGTAGCTCTATATACCATTTCGCGGTAGGCCCTGTAAGGGTGTGTTGAAACAGCCTTAAACGGATCAAATCCTGGTGTAAGGAATTTGAATAGCACCATAGGTGAAAGGTAGTGACATGTTCGCTTGGATCCTCTTTTGGTTTGCCCTCGAATTTGGGTATGTCCGAGGGAAGCTTAGTAGGGACAGCCACCAAGTCGGGTCATGAGCTAAAGGATCGTTCATCAGTCTCGACAAGTCAGGAAGATTTAGCGTTGCGAGGAAAAGGAGCCTAGGATGAGTAGGTTGATGGACCGCTCCCTGATAGTTCTGATTCACATAGGTTTTATTACCATAACCACCATGGCCCTAGCCATAGTGCCCTCTTCCCGTTTGACCTGTATAAGGTTGCATGGAAGCACCATAGTGTGGTGTACCTTGACTATTCGGAGCTACAAAGCCGTAATTTGGAGAGTAAGCGGGTTGTTGATACCCACACCCATAAGGTGAAGAAAATTGTCCATATTGCGTCCCATAATAAGGTCCATAAGTCATCACATGAGATGTCCCATGAGACACTCCAGAAGTAGGAATATATGCTCCGGAAGTAGGAATATACATTCCAGAAGTAGGAATATACGCTTCGAAAGTAGTAACATGACCTCTAGAAGTATGAACATGACCTCCCAAAACAACAGGCGGTACTTGAACCTGAGACACAACTGGTCGAGTAACAATAGTATGGACATGACTCGTAGCAACGTTCCGACCTGAAGGACCACGTGAATGAGGTGGATGGTGAACATTCAAAGAACTAGGGATAGAGGATGCATGGACCTATGTAATTATGTACATATTGTTCCCTATAGTCACTTGTCTCGGATCTGGTATCCTAATAGGATCACTAACCCTAGGCCTAGCAGGAATATGTGATGTAGTTTCCACTGCCAGGATGCAAGGTGCAATGTGACTTGTGGTCCCAAACCTCTCTACATGGTAAGGAATGAGAGTGCCCCCAGGCATAGTGTTAGGCTCAAAATCAGACTCGACATGAAATGCCAAATCATGTGTGGGAAAACTAGACATACCACAACTACCATAACTAGTGCTCAGGGGTTCAAAATGAGTCTCATCATCTTCCGGCATTCCATACCGACGATGGGTCAATGGGGGATCAATACTAGAGTAAGTAGGCCTATTATGAAAAGTATCTATCTCAGAAATTATAGGACCTAACTCAGTCAAATTAGGTGAAGGATCATAGTTAGGAGTAAACTCCCCATCTTCCACTTGAATGGGAGAAGGTGGTTCAGGAATACCTTCTACATGGTCTCCCATCATGTGTGAATCAATGTGCGAAGTAGTCTGCCTGGACTGTCTATTTCTCTCTCCCAAAGGAGGAGGAGATGTAGAAGGTGAAAGTCTTGCTAAACGATGAGAATGGTGAGGAGCCACACCCGAATCCACAATGACTCAAAAAATATAAAAAGACTCTCTAATTACGCAAACCCTAGGAAAGCTAACGTGCATAGAGCATACACCAATAAAATCTAAAGCCAAACACAAGCAATCAAGGGTAGGATAAGTGAGCTCCCGAATGAAGTAGGTATGTCTCTCCTAGGAGAGGCTTGAGACTCCCATACACAACAAGCGGAGGTACGTAACCAATTATTGTGGCCCTCAGCTTCAACGCGTAAAGCGACTATGCTGTCCGACCCCAACCTGGCCGGGACACCTGCAGAATAACCCCTGCAGAGTACCCCCTTGATATCCTAGGTAAGGCCACTAAGGTCACCTCAATTTAATCAATACTCAGGTGGGATTGACCGTATGGGAAGGGTAGCAAAGCCCGAAACTCTCGAAAGAGCCCCTAGATATGAATACAATCCTGGAAATATCTCCGGTGCTACTCAGTTATGACTAGGTGTCATCCCAATCAATAACCGCTCACACTGCCTCATGCTTAACTTCGTTTTGAGAGGAGCATCTTGAGAAACACTGGTTATACCAAGGAATTTCACACACTCACCTGGACAAACACATACATGTTGTTGTTTAGTGGTCTTGGAGAATTTACTCACAATGAACTATCCCAGGACCCTAAAACCTAATATTGTTGGTGAACCCTATCAAATAAAATAGTGTAGTTCATTTTAATTAAGCGTTGATTTTAATTGGCTTTATTACTCAAAAGAGGTATATGGCTGTGCAACTAATGGCGTTATGACACAACATGAAGAAAAATGCACACCTAACAATCAATGCAAATGCATTGTGTCCATGAAATACAGGGTATGCTACTACGTGAAATGCATAATTTTCTTCAAATGATAAATGCAAGATTTCCTATATGAAATCGTGACTAATACTTCAAAGCAAATCTAGTGAAAGTACTATGCAAAATGCAAGATGCAATGCATAATAAGAAAATATTTTTGGATTTTTTGAAATAAAAATGAGATACTAAAGCAAAAGAATGGTTCTATAACCCCCAGAATCTGCAAGCACACTCAAGCAAAGTACTAAGGTAAAATAAATCTAATGCACTAATCCCAAAACAAAAAAGCGAAAATACAATGACAAGAACATTCTTCAAAAAAGAAATTTTACCCTAAAAAAAACGTCTTTGGTCAGAAATAGGGGTGTATACAGACTCTAGCAGTATCAAAGGAGACTCGGCAATCCTCAAAATTCACCCAGCAACAATCAATCTTCCTCTAGAAGGAAAAACTAAGGGAATACGCGACTGTTCGTGGTAAACCCGCGTGTGTACGCGGAAATAGAAGTGAAACTCACATATATATGTGACTGTGAGTTAAAAACTCGCGTATAGGAAGAAAGGTGCATAAAATTAAAGGAAAATAGACAATCTGAGACAAACTTCACACCAATCAGACACTACTAGGAAAACATGCCCCCAGACCCGACATAGAAACAAGAGAAAAAAGAGAAATTCAAAGTCATTGAATGCCAATAGAAAACCCCCAAAGGACAACTACTAGGAACTCCCCAGCGAAGTCGCCAATTCTGTTATGGAGAGAAATTCCTATGGCTTGGGGTACCACAAAATACAACTTGACTCCAGAAATCAATCCTTTCCAATATGCAAGAGAAATCGAATATCTAACACTAAAGGATCAGACCTCGTACTTTATTCCGAACGGTTGAAGTAGATCCCCGTTGAGATTTCCAACTTCAGCTTGAATTGATGAGTCACTTCCTCAACAACAAGTAAAAAAGACAAGCATACTATATATATTGGTGTTAGATCTACTCTAGCATTTATAATCAACAATGTATAAGCATTTGAAATCATCCATGGATAAAATATTCATTCAAACATACATTATTGGATAGGAAAAGATATTTCTATTAATATAAAATCAGAGATTACAATGGATACAACCTTTGTCGGCACGTCTGCGAATCGAAGAAACTGAATCCCCCACTTGGGCCTCCACCACCTCAATCCTCCATCTCTCGATAGCAAGCTCAGAAGCAAAAGGCAAGCTTGGGAAGAACACCAAAGTGCTCCAAGGGACAAAGGGATGCAGACTCAAGCACAAGTTCCGGCAACAATGGACTATAGTTTCTTTGCTCATAATTCTCTTATGCCTTCAATGTATCCAAAGAGTTCCTTATATAGATTTTCAAAGGGGTAATGAAAGGTTGAATCTGAGCGATCTCAAGGCATATGGAAGGCCAGGAGTCAAGTGAGTCAGATCCATGTCAAGGAAAACTCCAAAAGGATTTGTATTTTGTACACATCCTGATTTACGTAGTTTTAGGGGTGAAACCTGCGTATATACGTGATTAGGGGTTTAAAAGTTGCGTGTACCAATTTTCACATGTTTATAGGGATGGTCTAGGAAACATCAAAGGACAAAAAATGGTCCAAGGGGTCTAAGGATTCTACAGAGGGACAGGGGAAGGCCATACAAGTGTGATTCACCTGGTGTGGTAAAATCAACTATAACAGCGGGTTGCACCTGCGGCTACTGTTGTGTTTGTTCTTGTGGTATATCTTGATTAGCTTCGGTGGCATCACCTGCTAATTTTATGACAGCAACGCTTGGATCTCTCAGCTCAGCAGCAATCATCTGAACATTTAAGTTAGGATTTGGATTCAGATTCAGATTCTATACAGGGTTAGGACCTGCAATGGTCTGAGCTTTCCACTTTGCAATCAATTGAGGACATTGGTCCACATTATGGTCATGCGCTTTGCAATATGAGCATTTCTTTGCAGGATCTTGGAAATATCTAGCATAATGGATCTGTTGTCCATAGTTATAGCATGTAACCTGACCTCTTCCTTTGCTAAATCCTTCTCCTCCTCTATCTCTGAAGTTTCCACCACCCCTTCCCTGAGGGTGTGGTTGCTATGGTGGGTACTGATTATGTTGGTATTGTGGCTAATATTGATTATGTGGTGCATATTGATTTTGGGGCGCATTCTTATTATGATACTGGTTTTGTGGGAAAGGTGCAAGATGGTAGTGCACTTGCACCTGTTCATCCTGAACCTGCCCATTGTTCTTCATCAAGTAGGTGTCTATTGTCTTCTCCTTTAAGAGAAGATATTCCCTACAATCTTTCTCATCATGTGCTATTGATTTACAAAATTTACAGAAAAGGTTTGCTGGCGTACTTACAATATTTTGCAAGTATAGGCACTCTTCGTCGTGATTCCCTCTAGTTTGGAATATGTGACACCAGGGTATTCCATGTGCAATCAATAGGTTTGGAACACTCAATGAGATGTAGTTCATGTAGGACAGGTCATTATCCTTAGTGTGTCCATCCATTCTGCATTTCGTACACCATAAATATTTTTGGGATTCCTTTACCTTCTTGATATCCTGAAGCTCTATCGTTAGATTAGGCAGTTGCGACTAAATCTGCACCATTCATGCGGCACCATCTCCGATTAATGAGGCTTCCAAATTCATTGCTAATTCTAACGCTTATGTCTTTGATTCAATCTTTTCTTACATTAACGGGGCCCAGATGTGTGGTAATAGTGTGGAAATAAACCACTCTTTATGCTGCACATCCGACATTTGGAAACTTACTTTAGTCATCAAAGTTTTAAACCGCTGGCCAAAGTCCCATATGGAATTTGCCAACGATTGCTTTATCTCCTTGATCTCAGTGATACACTGCGACTCAAATTTAGGTTTTATGAACTCACAAATCATTGCAAGTCGGATATCCTCAAGGGTTTTCCATGGGTTTCCTGGAGGTACTATGCAAAAATTCATGAACCAATCCAGTGCACAACCCCTCAGAGTCGTGATAATTTTATCTTTCTTTATGTCCACACTGTGAACTAGGCAAACCATCCAAACGGCTTCGCAAAGGAACCAATGTTGTTCCAGATCTTCTGCTCCATTCCCATTAAATGTGGGTGATCTAATATCTGCCCCAACCATTGAGTTGGTGTCGAAGTTGTCTAATGAATAAGTTAATGGAGGTGTACCCTCTTGCGCACTAGTTGTAGTACTAGCACTATCAGTATTAAAAAATATTTCAGGAGATGACGCTCTAGACCTTACCTCTGGAGATACTCCTGGTGTGATTTATTTGTGTCCTTATCTTGGCGTCTCTGCATATTCCTCTAACTCTTCTACTTCAGATATCGGTTGATATTCTTCCTCTTCATTGTAGTACCCTTCATCTAGCCGCGACTCAACTTCGTAGTCACTTTCTCTGAACAGACTAAGATTTGTCTTTCTCCTTTTTCTAGAACTGAATCTCCTTCCACTCCTTAGGAATCTAGTTTCTAGTTCAGGTTTCGTACTTCCTGGGAACATCTCAGCTCACCATTTCCCATTTTCTCTGAGGTCGTGCACGACATATTGTCTCCTTGGTATATGTGACTTAATTGCTCAACTGCAATATACCCTTCTCATATACAAGCATATTTATCCATTTATTAATAGATAACAAATAACTTCTTCGGGGCCCTTGGAAAATTTTTCTTTCAACCTCACTATATGAGGTTATAGTTTCTACTGCAAACTCAGTAATATACCCTTGCAAAATACCATCGACCCAAAAATCAATAGCTCTATATATGGGGTTACTTACAGTGGTTATCTTGTGAACCAACTGATCACTCCACTCGATCACTTCTCTTCTTTGAAAATTTGTTTACCGGGTCGCTAATATTGAAAACCACTCATGCAGCACAATGGGAACTCTGCAAAGAAGATCTCCTAAATATTAGAGTATATGTATCGATCTAACTAGTCTTCTACTCTCAACTGTGATCCTGCGCTCTCTTCCTGCTTCTTAGACTCCAGCCAATCCTCTATTTTCTTCTTTGTTGGATGCCACAACATCTCCCTCAACTCAAATTATTAGGGGTCCCAAAAACCGACCATTTGCTGGCCTCTTTTCGTTACTTACGTGACCCAGATTCAACAACAACACAAAACCAACAAAATAGCCAAATACATAGGCCCAACAGAGAAAGCTCATTAGACAACACCTGCGAGGAAGGAACAGTCTCACCTGAGATATCTTAATGTATAACTTCCAGAACCATGTTTCCCCAGTTGGCGAGGGAGTATTGTCCCTTGGCGTGCGGCCAAGGCGCTTGACAAAGATGGAGGGATGAAGTCTTTCACTAATCGATAGTAGTGCAACAGTGCGACGTAGCCAACGTGTGACACTACTTTATCCTTGTGAAATTAACAACTAGTGCAACTATGTGACATAGTTGATTTCTTGAACGTAAATGACAATGGTGCAATAGAATTATAACTTAACAGTATTTTAACAGGAGTAATACATAGTGCTCAACAATGCTTTAGTCATTCATTCATTTACTGTAGTCATCAATATTGCAACATTCATTCACACAATAACTATAATTAATGGAATATAATCAAACAGTCAACATTGACAGTTAAACATTCAACCATTCACATTCACCATTCAACATTCATCAACTCAGGAGATAATGTGGAAATCCATCTAGGAAAAACCACAAAGGTTCTCTTCATCTGGCATGAGAAATATAGGTAACAACTTGTAGTCTGCGACTTACATACTATTCTTAAGATATGTCTTTTATCTCAACTCTTCTTGCTCTCATGCACTCTGGTTTATTCTCCTAACTACTCTTACTGATCCGCACACATCTTGGCTCGACTCTTCTACTCTACTCCCAGTAGTGAAATCATTTTTTCCCTCTTTTCCTTACTTACGTGACCTAGGTTCAACAACAACACAAAACCAACAAAACACCCAAAGACATCAACTCGACAGAGCAAGCTCAGTCAAAAACACCCACGAGGTAGGCGTAGTCTCACCCGAGATATCTTAATGTGTAACTGCCAGAACCATGTTTTCGCAGTTGGTGAGGGAGTACTGTCCCTTGTCGCGTGGCCAAGGTGCTCAACATATATGGAGGGATGGAGTCTTTCACTACTCAACAATAGCACAACAGTGTGGCACATCCAACGTGCGACACTACTTTACCCTTGCGAACTTAACAACTGGTGCAACTATGTGACGCAGCTGATTCCTTGAACGTAAATGACAACAATACAATAGTATTATATATTAACAGTATTTTAACAGGAGTAATACATAGAGCTCGACAATGATTTAGTCATTCATTCATATAATACATTCATCAATATTGCGACATCCATTCACACAATAACTGTAATTAATGGAAGATAATCAAACATTCAACATTGACATTTAAACATTCAACCATTCACATTCACCATTCAACATTCATCAATTCAGGAGATAACGTGGAAACCCATATGGGAAAAACTACCAAGGCGCTCTTCATCTGGCATGAGAAATATAGGTAGCATCTTGCAGTCTACGAGTTACAGACTGTTCTTAAAGATATGTCGTTTAGCTCAACTCTTCTTGCTCTCATGCTCTCTGGTTTATTCTCCTACCTACTCCTACTGATCCACACACATCTTGAATCGAATCTTCTACTCTACTATCGTCGCACTCAACTGCAGATCCGTGGCTCAACAACCTACTACTATTAGACTCCTCTCTGATCTGAGCTTAGTAGAAACTAATACTAACTGACTGAACTTGAAGCTAACCCTTATACAGAGCGGGTTCTTCCTATTTATAGTGTTTACAAGACCGCGCGGGGTCGAATGAGTACAACTCAGTTATTACAAACTCAAGTAGCTACAAAATATCTTCTATTACATTGATGACATGCCATACTAGCTGCAAAAGTCCTGCATTACATTAACCACAGTCATAACTAGCCACAGAAATGTCTTTCATCCAGTTTGCATAGGTCATAACTAGCCGCAAAACTGTCCTTTAGTCTTCCGTCCGCTCGTCCTTCAGTAGTATTCCAGCCTATTCAGCCTTAACTCTTCTACCTGCCTCTTCCACTAACTCGGATCTACCTTCCCTCGTCACAACGATCCTCATCGCAACTTCCTCTGCTCTGCGCTTGCGCTTCTTCCTTTACCTGCTTTTCCCCTGTCGCGTGCCTGCTTTTCCTCTTGCGCTTGCGCTTTGTCTTCATCCTTATGTACTTTTCCTGGCCCAGCATAATTGCAATATGTGCATGTGTTAATCATATTGTGGAGCAAAATTTAGACAAGTATCCACATTTAACTCGATTTATATGTCAATATGGGACAACGACTCCTTTACGATTATTTCCATATAATATGCCCCAGGTAGTACTGCTTAGGATAGGTAATGAATAAATCTAGTAGATTGGTATTCCTACGTTATCCCAATCTTGTTTTTTAAAATTAATGAAAAAATATTTTCCTGATGTCTAAATCACAAATAAAAAACTATGTAGATCATCAATATTACAATCTGAGCACTCCAAATTTTGATTTCAGTAAGAATTCCTAAGTTGTCGGATTCTCACGTGTTGGGAAATATTATTTGAATGAAATGATTGTTATTGTGTGGATTTATTTTGTTGCATCTATTTCTCTCTTTAGCTTGGCATAAAGTTGATGTTCCCTTAATACTTCTAGTTCCAATCTCAAGTGATCCTCATGCTCCTCTTTTGACTTTGAATAAATAAGGATGTCATTCAGAAATACAATGAGGAATATCCCATTGATAAATCACCTACATATCTAGTGTATTTTTTAACCCAAATGACACCACCACATACTAATAATGACCATATCTAGTCTTGAAGGTTGTCTTTCTTATATCTAGTTCCACTGTATTTTTATTTTTATTTTGGGCACCCAAATAAAATTGCCGAGATTGTTGATATTTTCCAATCATTCATGTATATTTTGGCACTAAAATGTTTTTATGTCACTAATTAATAGTTTTCCCATTAATAATTTTCCATGTTCTAGATTTTTAAAGGTGTGCGGATGGAATCCCTAAATGGTCATGATTGGATATTATTGTGTCCCAGATTAAATATCTGTCGTCGACACACCGTACCTAGGGATTAACTACAATTATATTCCATGTGCACATATGGACATGATTAAAAGTTGAAATATGTGTGATTTAATCGTGGATGTTGATGGAGAAGTATGTTTATCATATTCCTGTGCACTTTCCCTAGTCACTAACGGTGATGATCACATGATGAAATTGTGCTGTCAAATATAGACCGTTGGTGAAATGACCCTTTTATTCAATTTCGTGCATCTTTTCTTGCATGAATAGTAAGATCTTTCCCTATCTAACTTGCTCAATCAATTTGGGTCATTGACGACATGACCCTCATACTAATACTTGGGTACTTTTCTTTTGTGTGAATGGATTATATTAAAAGTTGTAAGGTGCATGATTGGATTTGACTCATCTACAACATACCCCTTACCATAAACTATGATTGTCTTCATTCTACATAAACGATCATGCTCATCTAATCGAATTTTCTCAATGCTATCTAGAACGTTGACACTGTGCTCACCTATGATAACCTTTTATCAACTTTAATTGATTATGACATGGATATTCCATGTCACCCTATTACACGTGTCTGGTCCACGCCATACCTGTCCATTGGCCAATGTGGCTCCCACATCAAATGTTTCAAATTTGATATAAACACTTAAATTTCTAAATTTCATCATATATGGTTTAAGCGGGTTCCATCTAGAACCCTTCATGCAACATATATCAACTTATAGATCACTTGGAAAAAAAAATTACACTTAGCGAATATATAATTAAAATGACCTTTTCCCCTTGACAGAAATTTTCATGTAAACTCACGAAGACTGTAATATTGGCATGGGTTCAGTGCTCTAGTATGGAAATAATATCCTCTTGGATGGGCTTAAATGATGTAGTGTCATCATGTATTTATGAGAAACAAGATTCTTGTAGCAATAATTAAAATGATAATAAGTTTCTAATGGTATCATTGATCTCCCAATAGTCTTGAGTGTCATGAGGGGTATACCTCTAGATCACCCATAATGTAATTATACTTTTGACTCCGATTAAATACATCTCCATTTTTTTTTCTTTTGCAGGATTTGAACTATTGATATTCTTCTTCCATGTATTTGATTACGATCACACTAAAGAAAACTTAGTTTACGGTCTTTTTACATTTGAATAATCCTTCAATTGTTTTCTTTAATCTGAGCTAGTTTCCAGCATGTAGGTGTAATTGTATGTCCTATACTATAGGCTACTGTAAACATATCTTTGGAGATAGTTATTTTAATAGAGTTACATTTCCAATAAAGGATATTGTTGAGATATGATTTTTCTAATCTTCATAGGATAGAAATTTTTTCACTCATCCAATAGAATTTACCATGAATCCTATGAGGTCTTGCTTCATTGAATCATTTTCTAGCATTTTCTATTTAATTCTCATCTCCCTCCTGTATCATTACACTTACTATGGAGGCAATTAAGGACGAGGAGAAAACAAATTCTCCTTTGCATTCCGAGATAGCAAGGTGATTGGAGCGCTTTGTTGTAATGAGAAATCAGCTTCAAGGTCTCTTGAATAATCTAATCATAAATCCTCCTTCTCCACTTGTATTGAAGTTTCTCTTGGATCAATTGAACATTCTACCATAAGGCGGTGTCCAGTTATGGACTTCAAATATCTAGTGATCGAATAACCAAAATTTCCTTTTTTCTTGTTACTAAATAAGATTTCAACTGTTCATATCTTGCTATAGTATTGTATATGATAATTTCATCTTGTTGAATAATAATAGTACTTCATTTTTTAGTTTCTTATTCCCATGTATTCGGGAAATATTTTGACAATAAGATTTTGTACCCATCTATCTCACATAGTATGCTTTAAATATAAAATGAACTTTCGATTACAATTTTCTAAAGTATTTTCTTGAACTGCATATTCTCCTTTTAGTACATGATGCCATGTTCACAGGATCTTATGTGTGTAAAATTTCCTAATAAAGTTTTTTAATAAAAAAATTGACGTTGAAAATAAAATATGGGATATTCTGTAATTCCCTACTTAGAGATAAGCAGAGTAATTTAATGAAATCATTCTTTGACGATTTGATACAAAATTATAATCGTTAGTGTCTCTGGGTAAACTAGCGTGACCTAATTCATGTATGAGGATCTAATATCAATGATAGATATAGTCCCAAAATTGCGACCTAAGAGGACGCATTGGAAATATATAGACAATATGCATATTTATTATAGAACTTCGGGACGAAGTTTCCTGAAGTAGGGGTGTATGTAACACCCTTTTTTTACCTTGAATTTTGAGATTATTATGAATAATCCTTGAGGGCGTTCTATGAAAAATGACCCAGCTACTTACGATTTTGAAATCTAAAATATCTTTGTATGAATTTATTTTTGATGGCATCCGGTTTAGGATGACCTAGACTTGTGTGAAGCAAGGAATTATCGATGAGAGATGACCTAAGAAGGATTATCTGGCATATTGATGAGTAAACTATGAATTTGAGAATAATGTCGACATTTGGTTGAATTATGTATGCTGTTATATTATGTTTTTAATTATGAATGAAGAATCATGGGAATTTACCAGCAATGAATAAAGTTGTATAATGTTTTGACAAAAGTTATGTAGCATGTACTCTGATAGTGTCTCGAGTGTGACATGAAAGGCATGTACATGAAACATAAGAAAGCATCGAGATGCAAAAGACTCTAGTTGAGTCGACGACTATGGTAGGTGATATCAATCTTGTATATAGCATGATTGATGTATGACATGTTTGATGCACTCACATGCATGGACTCTGGATGAGTAGGGAAACCTCGACAGTTGAGGTTGATTGATGGTTTTGTTATAGTTGAAACCTTATTTATGAAATTTGATGCACGGGTTGTTTTATGTGCAGGTGATGGGATTACGATTGCTAATCGATCCACATCAAGTGACAAGGTTGAAAATATTATACCTGTAAGGCTAGCGAATTGGACGGTGCGATGAAATTTGAATAGAGTGAGGAAAACTCTAGTTCATTAGATGTGTGTTCCATGAGGGTAGGTCACGAGTTGCTCACACACGAAGATTATTACTAGGGGGCGCACAATAAGGATTCAACCTTATTCCCCAGGAACCACCTGGCTCTTCCCAGGGTAAGGTAAATTGAGGTAACATTGGTTCAGTCGTCATAACCAACTCTCCACTTGTGGGAATTATCAAAAAGACATGTTGAAAGCATAACACCTTGATAATTCTGGTCGCGACGAGAATGCAGCGGTAAACAACATGTATATTTTAATTAAGGGAAATAATAAATTAATCTTAAAGAACTTGAAAATAATAATAATAATAATAATAATAATAATAAATTAAATTAAAAATGATAAATACGCAAATAATAAATAAATAAATAAATAACGATAAATAAAATCAAGCTAAATTAAGAAATCAGTTAATAGAGTGAATTAAGGAACATGAACTAAAGTGAGACCCCAACTAATCCGAAAGGACTCAAAGAACTAAAGAAAACTAACAAGTGGGTTGGTAAATAACCAGCGTAGATCCAAATCCTACGCTTGATACTCTCTATCAAGCGCCAAGATGGATATCTCTTGAGGTGCAAACCTCTTCTTAGGTATCCATTGATTTGATTCAAACCAAAAGACACATATTTTTATTTAAGGTCCACATATATTTTTATTATTATTAATATTTAATATTATTTATGGCCGCCATATAATATTTTTTGTTATTTTTTATTTTGTTAGGAATGAACATTGCATCATTTCCCCACACATGGTTTTAAAACCATATGCAAGGCCCTCCTACAATCATGGGTTGTTTAGGAGGCCTTGCACATGGTCTTAAAACCATTTGCAAGGCCCTCCTAAACCATGTACAATAAAACCATGGGTTGTTTAGGAGGCTTTGCACATGGTTTAAAAACCATGTGCAAAGCCTCCTAAACCATGTACAATAAAACCATGAGTTGTTTAGAATCCCTTGCACATGGTTTTAAAACCATGTGCACATAGTTTTAAAACCATGTGCAAGGCCAACATTTTTTTCTTTTTTTTTCTTGACCCACATATTTTTTACAGATAATTAAATTTTTACTTTTTTATTATTTTGTTAGGTAGGAAGATTACAACATCTCCCCCATATTACATTGTTTGTGTGGCCGACATTTATTTTGGCTTATTATAAAATTTATGTTTTATTAATAAAAATAACTTTACGAAAGTGATATTATTTTTTATTTTGTGTTACAAAATCTCCCCCATAATATTCACTATCACTATTATTTTTTGCCGACATGTTACAAACGTTACATCACGTTACAAGATCTCTCCCTTAATATTCATTATCACTATTATTTTTTGCCGACATGTTACAAACGTTAGTAACGTTACATCACGTGACAATATCTCCCCCACACTGGGCTGTACAGCGCCTCTCGGCGCAAAAATAAAATAAATAATTAATTAAAGTAACTAAAAATTTAATTGAAAGTTATGTATGGGATGAGAGAGAATTAACGAAATGGTTAATAAAAACTAATGAAATGGAAGAGAGGGGGATCTTCGTCTCCTTCTTCTTTGGTCCTGCCATAGTGGGAGCCTGAACCCTTTGGGTGGCTCCGAGCTGAGTATGGAAGAGTGTAGTTCAGTACGACACAAGTGAGGTTGGGAGCCTCCCAACAACACCCTAGTGTCGTACTTCCATTGCTAGCAAGGTTTGTCAGCCTTGTCGAGCTCAGGGGTCGCAGAGGAAGGAGAGTACCTGTCAGGGAAGAAATCGGTGGATCCGGCACAATTAACAATCCAGCAACAACAACAACAACAACAACGGACCGAGGACAAAGCAACCTTTGACCTTGTCCTCAAATGGTAACGACGCATTTTGAATTTGTTAATGTTGTACATGTTAAGAAAGCAAATCTTCTTAAACTTCTTGATGAGATTTATGCATGTTAGTTTATTTGGTCGGATCCCATAGTTACATATGGTATGGTATGAGAGGTACTAGGTTCAAACACTAAGACCTAAGGGTTAGTTAATAATTTTTGGGTAAATTTTATACGACTTAAATGATTATCACACTAGATTTTCTGTTATGGCATATTAACAGTAGGCACAAATCGAATAGGAAGAATACTTGCAATCCATATGCAGTTCGGTGTCAAACATATCATTCTATTTAGTAGAATGAATAAACTTCCTCCATTAGCTGTAAGTAAGAAGTTTATATGAAAGTAAGAGGTTCCGATCGGATATGGAGACAAGAGGTTACAACACCGATGAAGTTTCCGGCCAGTTGGCGAACAGATCCACGGCGAGCAACCTCATCGGTCTATGTGTCGTAGCATTACATGTGAATGACAGTTGAGATCCAGTCCCCTGGCTGTAAGCGCAAACTTCGCCTCGGATTCAAGCCGATATGAATACTCCTTCATGAACTCCACAATGTTCTCAACAACATATCGATCAAGCTTCAAATTTGAAGCCTTCAGAGCCCTTCAAAGGCCATTTTAAATGTCATAGAAGGCTACAAGTAATTTTACCTTGCAAAAAAAAATTAGTTTCATTTCCAGCACTTCAATAATGAAATTGAGTAAGCCCCGGTAAATTTGCAACAAAAGGGCAGCTACAAAAATTGCATATCCAGGGATTCAATGGACTATGGTAGGGTCAAGACTCCGAGTCTTCCCAATTTCCCTTGAACAGTTGGATCATGGATGAGGATCTCAGTCCCAATCGACATAGACCAGTACGGCGGGCCACTAGGCTGCCTAGTGCCAAGTTCAAGTCGGTGAGTCAGGATTGTGATTCACGATTTGATGTTCACTTTCAAAGCATTTAATGGCATTAGCATGCATTACTGATTCACCAAATTCATTAAATATTGGTATGAGATGATTCCACTTGCCAACTCGATTTTCCATCTGTCATCTTATTGTTCACTGAGTCACGTGATCTCACAACTTACAAGTCACTTGAGTATTTGAGTATATGAAGTTAAATTAAATACTCATGAGTCATATCTATGGATGGTGAATTGATTTGATAACCCTCCACTATCAAGGATCCATAAAGAAAAACTAATGGTGTTGGTTTTTGGGTTACAAATTACAAGTTGCAATTTACAATGCATTGAGCAATCTTTGCTAGATTTGAACCTAACTTGGTCCAATGGGTATGTAAGTTTCAAGACCAAGGTTTCACCCAGTGCTAGACATTTCTATTATGGCCACCATAAGACTGGGATGACGGACCTTTGGTAGCAGGCTAGCAGCACGCTGCCCTTTGTTTATGCTCATGAATCATATCCTATACTAGTTAGTCCAGGATTCTAGGATTTATTCCAATTTCCATTCATTTACCGGGGTCAAAATCATTTGAATCAGCACTCCCAGTCTCCCATGGTCCACCTAGGCTGCTTAGTCTACCTGTCTCATCAAAGGAAGGGGGTTAAACAATAGAGATAAAGCCAACTAGAATGGAGGGCCAGCTAGAGAGAATGGTTGTACAATATGCATATAGTCATCTCTAAAAGAAACGAAATAATTTGTGATATACCTAACTGAATATTATCATTACTTAATTTGTTGGGATTCTTACACGATAACTCTTGCACCCGAGTTGTTTATGAGGGTTTCCTATGTCTACAATGGCTTCTATTTAGAGAGGCTTGTTCCCATCATTATAGCACCAGTGGATTTCTCTTGCAAATATCGCTATTACGTCTCCCCTCCTCACTCACCTCACCTTTTGACTTGAGTCCTCTTCTTCTTCTTCTTATTCTTCCCATGCGATCTCTGATCTACGCCCTAAGCGCCCTCATAATGAAGAATGATCTCTGAAAGTATCTGGAAACCTCGGGAAAACAATACCAGTTTTCCCTCACCTGCACAGATATATCTATGTTATGCAGAACAATTATAAAATGATTTTTTTGTAATCATGTGAAATACACAAACATGCATTGGCCTACCTTGGGCAAGGTAAACCAACTCAAGAGCATTGGGAAATTGTGGAATTGAGATGGTGTTGCTTCCAATCCTATTTCTGTAGAAGGAAATGGTTGCACACTATAATTCCTTGTTGTCTTCTGCGGTGGGAAACTCGAAGGTTCCACCTTTTGTCACAGGTAGGAGCAAGAGAAGCAAAGGTAGAACGTTGGGTAGGCTAGATTGAGCTTCCCCGAACTTAAAGAGATTGGTGAAGTCTGTGAAGAAAAACATTATTTTGGGTTTATGAGTATAGGACAGTCGGAGGTCGAGACTCAAACTCTCAACTCTCCAATTCTATGCTTCAATGTCTCCCTAATTTCTATTTCCTCCAGAAGATTATGCAAAGCTAAGCTATTGACTTGGTTGTCATGAATTTATAGGTATGTATAGCATTTTACAATTGTGAAACATTTTATATGTGGATGAAAGTTAAATGTGTTTCTTTTGGAGTTCCTTCCAGTTCTATAAATATAAGGGTTTAAAATTTCTCCATCCAAAATGTTGTTTGAAATTTGTAATGTATTATGCGATTGCGTTTCCGCCAGACTAAGTCTTGAATACTCAATAGATGTAACCTTAAAAAAACCCAGTATTTAAATGAAATCACAACCAAAATAATGTATACTTTTCATAGTCTAAGACCACAACTTCGATTGGGCGGAGGAGCAAGAAGAAAGTGCCTTGTATTTGAGTTCCAAATCTGTCAATGCTATTTATCTACCGTGAATTGTAAACATTAGGTTGAAAGAAAGAACAATATTTGAATATAAGTGTTTGAATTGTTCCAATTTCCTTAATGAAATCCAATAGTTAAAAGGATAAAATATTTAACTATAAATGTTGTAGACTATGACCCCTTCGTTTTCTTGTCAGCCTTCTAATAATGGAAACAAGAAGTACAAATTGTCTGCCAATATATCTAAACAAGGGAATCCCTCGATAGACGTTCATGAATGAGGAACTGAGAGTGCAATGATCTAGCGAAGAACATGATTTCAACATCCTCATTGTCGCAAACCTCCCAAATGTGTGTTTATGATTTGTCTTCCTTCTTGACTTTGGTAGAAACTAGACACTCAACTTGTAGTGATATTTGTTGGATAATTTAAAGTTCTTCCTTATAGTGGACTAATAAATACTTAACCTTTTTGATAGGGTTGATAAACTCGATACAGATTGGAGGGACTATCCATAATCTACCTAAAATTGGGGATTTTGTTTGATCACTTCAAATTGGGGTATAAACTCGAAATACATTGGAGGGACTATCCATAATCCACCTAAAATTGGGGCCTTTGTTTGATCACTTTGATTTGAGCATGTGTGGAGCACATGATTCAATTCTAAAAGTAAGTGTTGAATTTAGGGTTAATAAAAAAGTTTCTCCCTGGAAGCATGGGGTTTTCCTTTTAGGTAGGCCCAATCACACTTGACCATTAGAGCCACCATAAAGCTGAATCAATCCTCCGTCCATTCAAAGGTCCTTCTTATTTTATCAACAACCTAACAACCTAGTATTTCACCGCCCTGATAGAATTGTCCCTTATCTAAGTTCAATAAACTATATGCTCCAGGGACCGGAAGAATACATGGTTACCTCACTAATTCCATGTAAATGTTGAATCACTCGGTATTTCTTCTTATTGACATTTTTTTTCTATACACTGTTTTTAATAAATAATAAAATTTTGTTGTACACTTACAATTTCAAATGAAAAGAATGGTTTATTTTTACATGTCAGCATTGAAGGAGGGTTCAATTTCTCACAACCCTTCAAAGTGAAATGGGACCCTACCCTTCAAATTTGATGACTGATATCGATCTTGATTTCACTCAACACGGTAAATTCCTTGAAAACAAAACAAAACAAAACAAAGACCCATAGGACTGCATCCGCATTGCAGAATCAAAGGCAGATTGCAAGCATTCCATCCTGCGCATAAGCACGTCTGGAAACCTAAAGCGACGCCAACATCCCGACCCCTCCAACAGATTTGGAGGCAACCACCTTCTTAACGACCTTCATCATATCACTTTGTTCGAAGGAAGAGTCTGAGCACCATGAGGTCGAATAGCCACGTTTCCATTCTCATTCACCAAAATATGGAGCTTCCCACCCATCGACTTTGTACAGGGCAGAAGAATGGCCCGCGGACCAGGCTGCAACAGCAGTAGCGCTGCCACCACCGACACCATTACCAAATAAGGGATTGTTAAAAAACGAAACCTGAGGAACAGGAAGAGAACCCTGCCCGGGAAAGACATAGCTACACAGGGGATTTTGATGGGGAGACTCCACAACGCCTTAAAAAAAAAAGCACTATAAGGCTGTAGTAAAGATGCACTGTTGAAACTTTCAATCCTGACTTGTGCTAAAGTTTATGCATTCTGCCGGCTTTTCTCCATCCTGGACAACTGAAGGACAAATTTAGTAAACTGTAAAGATACCAATGTTTCCATACTTAGAAGCTCTGATCAGGTTGTTACTCTCACCTGCTTAGAAGCTCGATCAGGTTGTTACTCTCACCATGCGCATAACAGCTTCAGAAACCGATTAGAGTATCGTTGAGCTAATTTAGTGAACCACTTTCCATCTTAGTTAAAACCTCACGGGCTGCCTCAATATTCCCTGCTATGCAATTCCCCTGCTATGTAATTCCCATTAATCAGAGAACTCCAAGTGATAACAGTAGGAACATAACCAGACTTTATCATTGAACCCACTATCTGCAAGGCCTCAGTTGTCTTCCCATCCTTGAAAATCCCATCAATGAGCATTGCATATGTCCCAAAATTGGGCACATATCCTCTTCCCACCATGGATTTTAACAGACTCTTAGCTTCGTACAGACTACCTACTTTACAAAGCCCCATTGGTAGCAATGGTGAATGTGAAAAAAAAAATTGGAGATGGAATCAACCGGAAGAAGCCATGCTCACGCGATTCCACTTGAACAGGATATCAAATGTGACATTCTGGGCAAGAGTGTTGGGCATACAGCCATAACTGGGTATTTGATTGAAGGTGTCAATGGCTTCTTCAACCATACCTGCGTGCCTGCTAGATTCTGAGAAGCACAGTAACAGTCTGTATATTGATGGCGTAACCGATCTCTCGTAATTGTCCAAGTACCCCGTGTGCACCACCACATCTGCTTATGAGCCTTTTGAGCCTTTCAGCAATGTGGCTATAGGAATTAGTCGTGTGCTTGTAGCCGGGTCTGTTTCCGAACCAGATCAATAGGTTCAACGCCATTATAAATTTATTCCACATAATAATCTCATGTAACCATCTGCGCTAGTCGCAATTCGCACCCATGAATTGAGTTTCACTCTCATTGTTTCATTGTATTCAGACTCCCTTATTGAAATCACATTCGGAGGTGTTGAACGAGTAAGCTATTTGCGTGAACCAAAACCATTGAAATTGCGAAAAAACGGTGGCCATGGTGCAAACTTAAACTTTAACACGCGATGAAGGGCTCGAAGAAGGCAAACAAAAAATTAAACCAATGACTGGGCGGAACAACGAGCTCGACCTGAAAATCTTACCGTAAACCATGTTGTAGTTGGTGTGTTCTTCATAGTGAACGCGTAGTATCCAACCTGTGCTAACGTGGATAGAACGGACAAGTCGCAAGACCATCTATCGCCACTCTTAAATCATGCCTTTTGATTCCTCAGGTTAACTCGTAGAGATCAGAGATTTTTGATCATTCGGAAGGGTTCCAGATTGACAATTTCGTCAGCCCACCATATCCCTAACTTTGGTGCGGTTGGTCACCTGACGCTCTGCGAAGTGAATGTTTTGTAGAAAAGTGTGATATATATATATCTAGGGTGTGAAATTAATATCCATAATTAAAACATAAATGGTAATTATCCATGTGCGGATTTGTTTAAAAGAGGTAGCGAAAGATTATGAAATTGTTCATCTAAGTAAATAGTTTGTTTATATATATAGTGGAATGACGAATATATGTAATTGGTTACCATTCATAAAAGAATGAGAATAGTTAAGTTAAAGCTAAGAGCGTAAGATTCGATTATTTTTATGTATATTCGAATTGGTAGAGTAAAAATTGGACTATAGCTTGAGATATAGTTTAATGGTTGTGAACATATTGGGTTTCAGAGACGTTTCAAAATGGGAGATTACATATAATTTATATTTGAGTAAAATTATTTATGCATATTTTTTTTCAGAAGAAAAAATACCAGTCTTTGTTTTACATATCTAAATGGAAACTGATAAAACAGATCCATCTCCTGCATGAGATAAGACATATGTAGAGCAGAAAATCAAGAAACAAAGTCCGAACATAGCAGACTTTCCTCATCATCCCTGAATGATCAGGTCAGAAATACTGATAATATCTGAAGAGAACTTTAAACATACATTTTAGAGCAAAAACAGGCTGGCAGATTGGACTCAAACAGAACAATAAGAAGTACACCCTCATCTGCTGGACAAAAACTGAATGTAGAATAATCATAATTTACTAAAATAGTTCCAGACTTCCATGGGAAATAACCATACCATCCAATGTTTCTGAAAAAGAAACAAATCCCATATCCAATAGCAAAGCTTTTTTCGAAAGTTCATCTGCCAGTGCATTATGCTCACGAAAAGTATGTTTAAAGATCACTGAAGGGGCCAATTGAATCAAATATCTTATGTCGGAACACCAATGCATCAGTGATGGAACATCAAGTGCTGAAATATTGTTTAACCAAGAAATAATAGTCATGGAATCACCATAAATCAACTGCAAGGGAATGCCCATCATTAAACCGACTCTAAGAAGAGCCCAAATAGCTAATAATTCTGCTTTGGTATTCGTGCTACTACCACATCCCATAGAAAAACTGAAGAAGTGAGAGTCATTGATGTAAATCACAAAACCTGCACCTCCAATATTTTCTGCAGTAGCACCATCAAAGAATCCACATGGAAAGATTTTTAAAGGGGAAGGACCAGGATTACGAGATTTATGAGAAAAAATCGGGATAGGGTAGGAAAAGGCCAATCCTTCAATCCTGGAAATTAGAGCTGAGAAAGATGGTTTTTTGTTTTCAAATAAACAATGATTCCTAAGAAGCCAAATTCCCCAAAAAATGAACATCGGAATGTATCTTAAAGGGGCTGATTGCTCAGAATAGGAAAACCAATGGTCCAAAAAGGAATGGACAGAGCTAAATACTGGGAAGGAGCACGAGAATTTTCCAGCAAAATATTTGAAAATACTGACAGAGAAGGGACAGCAGAAAAATAAATGATGGATATCTTCCAGATTATTTTCACAGAGAACACATCTACTGGGCCCCAAATATCCTCTTCTTTGTAATTGATCCCAGGTTAATATCTTTCCTCTAAGAATCAGCCAAATAAAACATTTTATTTTTAGAGGTAATTTCAGGGTCCATAGGATTTTCAGAACTGAATCATTAATTTCTATACATAGATCAGAAATTATGCATTTATAACCTTCAGCAGCACTAAGAGGACCAGTGTACTTATTATGAGTCCATAAAAAAGTATCAATTTGATTATTGAGACGAATACGGCCAAATTCTAGTCCTCTAGTATAGTTGTCCCAAGCTATTTTCCACTCACCAGAGAGATCAAGATCTTCAGAAGAGAACCAATAACCAGCGGAGAGAGAAGATTGATTGCGAGCTTGGGCAAGGGAACCGATACCATAATCTTCTAAATAGTCCCTTAAATCTTTTGGCAGAATAAAAGAATAACCCATACCAATGATAGGATCTGCACCCAAACTGATGAACTCTCCATTCCCCACTTTCCAAATGATGCCTCTGCCAATCCAGGATAAAGTGGAGATGAATCCTCTCCATATAATTGAGGCATTCCGTTTAATGAAGTTCTTATCTTTAAACCAAATATGAAGAGGTTTATTTTTCACATATTTAACAGCAATGAGAGAGTTCCAGATACCCTTGCTATTAATGGATAACCAAAAGCTTTTCATCCTCAAGGAAAGATTGAAACTAGGAAGATGCTTAATTCCCCATCCTCCATGAGAAGTGGGACGAGCCAAAAGATGACAATCCACAAGATGAAATTTTTTAGTCTTTGATGAAGAGCCCCATAGAAAAGAAAAGATCATCCTTCTGAGCTTTTCTAAAATAGAGGATGGGATCGGGACCAAAGCCATCCAATAAACTTGCATGCTTGATAAAACAGAACGAATGAGTATAAGTTTGCCTCCCATTGACAGGAGTCTATTTGTCCAATGGAAATTTTTCTTTTCAATCTTAGATACCAGCCAGAGCCAATCCTTTATCAAGTAACCTGATGGCTTAAGAAAGTAGCCAAGATAACCAAATCCCTTTTGAATATCATCCACTTTGAAAGGGAGAATATCAGTAATACTATGGATGGTATCCAGACTTAATTCATTATGCAGAAAACTTGACTTGTTCACATTAATGCACATACTTGAGGCTTACAAAAAGAAAAAAAATGCGTCAAAAGAGACCTCGGAAATGAAGGCTGTTACATAATTTAGAATTTTAGTTGGTTGGATAATTATAAAATTTCCAATTTAAAAATGAAGGTTTTTAACTAACGGAACTATAATGGACGATCATATAATGGACCTATGTATGTATTTGTCCGGGTGAGCCAAGGGTGATGTGAAGTATATATATGTTTTATCAAATTATATTCATACATAATTATGTTGATGTAGAATATATATATGTTTTATCAAATTATATTTGTACATAATGATGTTTATGTATTAAGTTTTAAGAATGGATTATGTTTATAAACCAGCGTAGATCCAAATCCTAGGCTCTATCAAGACCCGAGAGGGATCAAATCTATCTAGGTGCAAACCTCTTCTTAAGTATTACACTCAATGACCTATCAACTTTGGTGTGTCCTATATATACCATTGATTTGATTCAAACCAAAAGACACATCTTTTTATTTAAGGTCAACATATAATATATTTATTATTAATATTTAATATTATTTATGGCCAACATATAATATTTAATATTATTTTTTATTTTGTTATGAACGAACATTACAACATCTCCCCATAAATGGTTTTAAAACCATATGCAAGGCCCTCCTAAAACCATGGGTTGTTTAGGAGGCCTTGTACATTGTCTTCAAACTATTTGCAAGGCCCTCCTAAACCATGTACGATAAAACCATGGGTTTTTTTAGGAGGCCTTGCACATGGTTTTAAAACCATGTGCACGGTCCTCTTAAACCATATACAATAAAACCATGGGTTCTTTAAAAGGCCAACATTTTTTTGCAAATAATTCAATTTTTTATTTTTTTATTATTTTGTTATGTAGGAACATTACAACATCTACCCCATATTGTGTTTTTTTATGATCCACATTTTTTGGGGGGATAATTAAATTTTTAATTTTTTATTGTTTTGTTATTTTTTACTTTTTATTGTTTTGTTAGGTAGGAAGATTACAACATCTCCCCCATATTAGGTTGTTTTTCTGGCCGACATTTATTTTGTTTTATAATTAAAAAATTTATTTTTTTATTAATAAAAATAACGTTAGATAACGTTACAACGTTACGTAACGTTACAAGATATCCCCTATACTGGGCTGTAGAGAGCCTCTCGGCTCAATGATAAATAGAGTTATGTAAGGTTTCATAGTTTAAACTATTTTGTTGGAATATATGTTATGTTTTGTATAATGAACAAGGAGGGTTGCATAGCAACAAGTCCCTCTCTATGTGTTAAGATTGACAGCTCATAGTTATGTGTGGAATGCATCGAGTGAAGATGGAGAATCATAGCAAAAAGCTGGAAGTTAGTGCACTTAGACTTAGATACTAGAGGTCCAATGCAAACAATATCGCTAAACAAAGCAAGTTACTTTATCACTTTAATATATGACTTTTATAGGAAGACTTTTGAAGGTAGTGTTGAAGCGACTCTCCCTCGCCCTGTCATAAGATGAAGGATTAGAGGACTCATAAGTAGAAAAAGAAGCACATGAAGAAAATTCTCCGCCATAAGGATTTCGAATGCCCTGGTTTGTTTGTCCTATTGCCTCTCAACCCCGGCACCCAGGACTAGGGGAGAATAAGGTCAAAACCTCTGGTAGGCCATACAAGGAGAGGGCGAACGAACAAACCAAAAGTGTAGACCCGTAGTTTGGCAAAGAGGAGGGCTTATCCTTCATTTCCCAAAGTTAAAGGGTGTGCCTATTAGGACAATTTTCTGTAGAGCCAATGAGAAAATGTCATAAACATTTAAACAAAGCTATACTATATTATGAAGAGTGGAAGAAGATCTTAAAGGAAGAGTTGGCTCGGATGAAAAGCTAATAAAATATCACAGGGACTCAACAAAAAGTCGTCAATTAATTCAAGAAATATGCAATAGCAACACAGTGAAAAAAGTGTATTTTCACTTAATATTCATATTTTGACACCATAATTATGGAGAATTGACACATAAAGGTAACCAAAAAGCCTAATATCAAGGTAAATGCGGTTTGTAACACTTGAATTACATTGATTTATCAAAGAATTAAAGATAAGGATTACTTTGCTTTATCAAAGAATTAATGGTAACAAAAGGAAACAACAAGTAGGCCACCTGTTGTAGCTGCAACGATTCCCAAATTTCTAAAAAAATTTGGACCCTCCTTGTTGATTTTGTTGAAGACCGTTTGTTTCCACTCCGCTACACGTTTGGATTGTTTGAGGCCAACGTTTTCTTACTTTTCAGGAATTTGTTTGGGCCTGTAAATGCTTTGGACTATAGAGCTTAGTAGGTTTCATGCTATTTTATCGTTGTCGAAGTTTGGCCGAGGTTTAAAATGAGATTTTAGTTGCTTGTTTTTTGGAGGACAATCAAAGATTGCATCGATGATTAAAATATTTCACCGATCACACATTTTATTGTTTAAAAATCTTGCTTTGAGATGTTTCGGAAGGTGTTGTGACTCTAATCAGAGGCCGAGGGCTGATTGTGTTCCGCCGTTGCGACCCCAGAGTAGACTAACTATTCGTCGGACTGCTTTTCCTTTCGCCGATGTCTTGTTCTATTTTTCTCCGATGTTGACTAGTCTGTGGAATTTTTGACCATATAACTTCTGTCATTGCGGCTATGTAGCGCACTAACCATCCGATGATTTAGTAGATTTGACCTCTGACGTTTTATGGCATCGACTTTTGGTTTGTGCTCCGGAACCCCTAGACTATGGGTCACCCGCCGTTGCGGCATTTCAGTGAACTAATTGACCGATGTCAAGTGTTCCGATTCGTCGATGGGGATTTTTATATGCCCGTTTCTTGATCGTTTTCCCACCATTGTTATGAGCTTCTAACTGGTTTCATGAATGACGGGTGTGCTTTGTTTTTATCAAGTTGAGATTTTCACGTGAAAACGCAGTCGCGGTTTTTTTCTTCTTTTCTTTCAATATTCATTTTATTGGTATTATGGTTTAGGTTTATTGAAAATAGTCTGGATAAATGATGAGTTTTCTTTTGATTGTAGACGGACATAGGAAATTTTCTCAGATCCATTTGAAGACCATTGCGGCGAAGGAGATGTAGCTAAAGGACAAAGCATGCTAAAGCATAGAGAAGTAGAGTGTTTTCTCGTGGAAAAGAAAATAATGAAGGTCTCAGAGGGACCAAGGAATTGTAGAGCGTAATCATTAAAGAGCAAAGGCTCAGGCTTGGGCAGTTCCTCAGTTACCAAGCCGGCCCTGTTTTATAAAAGTTTTTATCTGAAACGTAACATTTGAATCATGAGCATTCGCAAAATGACAAAACTATGATATTAAAACGGTTGGTGGGAAACCCAAAGGTTTCGAGTTGGTTCTTGTATAAATATACGAAAGTTAGTGGGAAGAAGGGGCTTTTTCCCAGTGAAACTTGTGAAAAACTTGTTGTAAGAGGAACTATTTCGTTTTGCAATAATAAAATTACAATTTTCCCTGTTGGAGGAAGTGCTGTGTGGCATGTTCGAATATGGTGAAATGAACAATGTTGAAGGGGAAATATTTCATTTTCAGCTGTGTTTCATTAACTGTGAGATCATTCTAACTTTCTGAACCTATGTTCTTGTATGAATGTTCTCTGGTTTATTTTATGATAATTTCCACTATGAGTAATGAATGTTTTAACAGACGATGAGCTATCTTGTTGTGCATATCTTTATTCAGGTTTGTGTGTTTTGATTCTAAGAATAGCTATCTGTGATTTATCTTAACATATGAACAATAATACATTACTCATTAATTGACAATCTTGCTCCCTAGGGACGGTTTAGTTAGTCTTGTTTTCTATTTTATGTGTGATTTAGATGCGAGAGAGTTTAAGACGAGAGGTAAGAACATGCGCATCACATTGTGACCGCTCCTCATACTCTTTATCAATCTGCATGTTAGATAGGAACTTGCATATCATACTTAAAGTTAAAAAAATACAAAAATATACAAAGTGAACCGGGCCGCAACCGATAAAACCCTTTATTTTTGTTACTTGACCTACGGTAGCCAGACCGCAAACTGGACGGATTCCCCATACCAAACAGTCACAGGCTAGTTGGGAACGTTGACTGGGGAGAATCCCTTGTTGTTGCTGCCTTCGATTTCCCAGACCTCAATAGTTTTTGGTTCTAGAAGGAGGGCCACCAGTGCATGGCTGGCCAAGGAAATCCATTTCCTTGAAATTACTCCACCAGTGATAGTTTTGAAAGTAGTTTATTTCTTGATCCGAATACTAAAGAGAATATAGAACATTTGTATTTCGTAGACAATGAAGTTGTTAATAATATGAGGAGACACACTATAGCATATGTGAAGAGTATTGATGGATTACCCACTATCCCTGTTTACCCCGAAGAGAATACAAGAAGAAAGACCGTCCCATCTTGGAAGATTCAGTGTTGGTTGGAGATTTGGAAGAATTAGTAGAAGAAGCATTACAGGAATTTGTTCAGCCTTTGAATCAAGTAGGCCCAAACACACCTTACTATTCTCCTGTGCATACTCTTGTTCTCTCACCTCCTCACTTCCCACCCAGATTAATGGCAGGCGTAAATGTAAATCAGCCACCTAACCCACCAAATCCACCACCTGCTTGGAAAGCTCGATCATCCCTGAACTTAACACCTCCGTTGCATGACTTAGTATATGACCATTTGCAAAGTTTGAGAAGATGCTTCCCAAATTTGATCCAAATGAGAAGATTTTAGTAGATGACCATTTGCAAAGTTTCTACTTGGCAATAGAAGGATTAAGGGCTGGGGAACATGAGGATGTAGTCTATAGAATTTTTCCGCATACCCTTAAAGGTGCAGCAGCATTATGGTATTTTGGTTTTCCTACAAACTCTATCCCAGATTGGGACACCTTCGAAAGAATATTTAGAAGCAAATATGCAACCCAAAAAACTCATGCGGTTCTCATGAAAGGACTGTGCGCTTTAAAGAAAGAAAGAAAAGAAAAGGTACATAATTTTACCCAAAGATTTGCAGCTTATCTTAAGAATTTTTTTGAAATTGATAAGCCCTCAGATAAAGTTCTAATTGAGTATTATACTTCAGCTCTAGGGCCCTATTTGGCCATGTTTTCCAAAATGAAAGCCAAACCTATGCTAGCAGAGACTTATGAAGAAGCAGAGAGAGTAAAGGCTGAAAAGGAAAGCATTGAAGACTAGCTTGAGCAGTCAAAAGAAAAAATTGTTGGGAGGAAAGCTTTGTTATTTACTAAGCCTAAAGAGGAACAATCACATGACTTCGAAGGAATGGCAAAGATAATACAGAAGCTCTCTAACAAAATAATAGACTTGGAAAAGGAAAAGGAAGCCCAAAAGTTCTATAAGCCTTATTACAAGAAAAAAGAGGACAACAATCCCAACCCCCTCCACACAGTCCTGCATCGATGAACTTAACAGAGGTAGGGATGGATAACTTTTGCACTTTCCACCAACAACCCCATTCTGAAAAGAATTGTCCTCAATGGATAAATTCAATGACGTTGGTGATGAATCAGCTGTTGGATTCCAAATTAATTGAGGATAATGATGAAGTGGGAGAAGATAGCAATAAATTAACAGAAAAACAAGAGGATGATGCCATGGTTTTATGGGACTGTGTATCGTTGTTTGACACCGAAGAAGAAAAGAATCTGAGACATGAAGATATCTTGGAAATGAATGTGACAACGAGAAGCCAAGGGTTGATTAAAGAAAACAGTCTTATGCTCCCAAAGATTAAGAAACTTCAAAAGAATGTAAAGAAATTTCAAAAAAACACCTCAGCTAATAAAATTCCGGAGTTTACCGTTACCAGTCAAAATATGAAACAGATCAACATGCCTACTAAGCCCATTGAAGAAAAGATCAATAATGTGAAAATGAATCTCACAGAACATAAGATGGATTATGACATTGTGGAGGATATCAAGAAGGTAAAGGAAAATATCTCGTTATTTGAGATGTGCAATGTGCCACAGCAGAAAGAAAAATTATTGAAAGCACTTGAAATATCAGAGGAGAAGCTTCCCACCAACAATCAGCCCCAAGAAGAAGAAATTGGTGAAGCAAGTGTGGGAAGTAAGCCTAAAAACAAGACTCCACCTTTTCTCCTTACCTTTGAAATTTTCAACAATAATGTGTACAATTGTCTAGTAGACTCAGGGGCATCAGTGAATGTTATGCCACTCGCAGTTTGCAAAAAAATTAATGGACAGCCAAAACCTACTACTTGGGAAGTTACTCAATTAGATAGAACTAATGTGAAAGTAGTTGGGGAAATGGAGAATGTTCTCATTCGCTTATCTTAAAATGATAAGGTATGTCAATTCATTGATATTGTAGTAGCAGACATACCTAAGGCTTATGGACTTGTTTTGAGCAGAGATTGGTCGGAAAAGATGAATGGGTATTTCGCTTCAGACTGGTCACATCTATGGCTACCTTATAAAGGAAGCCCAAATCAAATTAAAGTTTCAAGAGAGCCTCACATGAAACACAATGTCACTCAGTTAGAAGGTAAGAATGAACCGATGAATTTTGTTTTGGGAAATTACTTCATTGAGCTAGAACCGGGAAACTATCAAGCGGAAGAAGCCAGCGTTACATCAAATACTCAGCCTGATCTGCTTCAGTTTTCACAGACTGGTGAAATTGATTGTAAAATAGTAGACTTAGCTGTAGATGTAAATGTATATTCATGTACAGTAGTGATAGGCGATTTTTGGACGCTTTTCTTTGACGGTTCTAAAACTTTGGAAGGATCAGGAGCCGGCTGTGTCCTGATTGATCCTAAGAAAAATAAACATTTTCTTTCATGTAGGTTAGAGTTTGAATGCACCAATAACACAACCGAGTATGAAGCTTTAGTTCAGGGACTAAGAAAAGCAATTGAATTAAAGGTAGAAAATATGAAAGTGTATGGGGATTTTGAAATAATTGTAAAATAGATTCGAAATCAAAGACATTGCATTTCCCCTCATTTAAAAGCTTATCAAAATGAAGTATGGGATTTTCTTAAATGTTTTCACGCATTTAATATTGTATCGATTCCTAGACTTAAGAATGGAGCAGCTGACTTGTTAGCCACCTCAGCTATGAGGCTTGTTCCCTCTAATAGTCGGTGTTCTATTGAATTGCTTTTCAGGCCTTCAGTTCCAGATATGATTACCAATTTACGAGTTTTTGATGATGATTAGCAGATTCTGGAATGTTTGACAAATGACGAGACCTTCAAAGGGGCAATCATTGATGATGAAGAACATCAATCCGAGCTAAAATTCGATAATTTTATTCCTAAAGGAGTCAGGACTTTAGAGCGGATGTTTGATCTAAACGATAAATTCAGAAGGCCAGTAAATGTGAAGACTCATAGCTCATTTCTATAGTTTGAGTTGATTAATTTAGGGACTGAAATTGAGCCTAAATATGTGAATTTGGGAAAGTGTTGCTCTCCAGGTGAAAAACATAAGCTCATCAGTCTGTTCAAACAATACAAAGATGTTTTTTCCTAGACATATGAATATCTAAAGACATATGACACCAATATTATTCAGCATGTTATCCCCATTAGATCTGGGTTCAAGCCCTATCAACAACCTTTAATTAAAATGCATCCAAAATTGGAGCCTCTAATTCAGAATGAAGTAAAGAAGTTGTTGGATGCTAAAATTATCTTCAAAGTTAGACACTCGGAATGGGTTTCAAATATGGTACCGGTAAGAAAGAAATCTGGAGAAATTAGACTATGCGTGGATTTCAGAAACCTAAATTGCGCTTCGGATAAAGACAATTATCCTATCCCACCCATGGAATAGATATTGCAAATGGTTTCGAGTTCTTATTTATTTTCTTTATTAGATGGATTCTCTGGCTACAATCAAGTGTTAGTATCTGAAGAAGACAAACTTAAAACTACATTCAAAACAAGATGGGGGACTTTTGCTTACAGAAGGATGCCCTTTGGACTCATAAACACTGGGGCTACTTTCCAGAGGGCTATGGACATAGCTTTCCATGGTTTGATTGGCCGCAGTGTTGTATTATACCTTGATGACATCACAATATTCTCAAAGAAAAGAGAAGAACACACATTCCATCTAAAACGAATTTTCGAACGCTGCCAAAAATATGGTATCTCATTAAACCCCAAGAAGTGTGTGTTTGTTGTTATCGAAGGAAAGCTACTGGGTCACGTGGTTTCTAAGAAGGGGATCTCCATAGACCCAGAAAGGATCAAAGCTATCGAACAGATTCCCTTACCCCATAATAAAAAGGGCATGTAATCATTTATGGGGACAATAAATTTTGTGCAAAGGTTTATGCCCGATTTCGCTCAAATTGTTAAACCTTTGCAACAAATGGTGAAACAAAGTGTACAATTCAAGTGGACTGATGTAGAGAAGAATGCATTTAGTAAAATAAAGACATCTGTTTCGCATGCACCCTCCCTCAAAATTCTGGATTTTGAGAAAGATTTTATTTTGTACACTTTCGCATCTGACGATTCACTAGTGGCGGTGCTTACCCAAAAGGAAGACGGGGGAGAGGATTTCCCCATATCATTTATGAGCACTGGTCTACAGGGGGCTGAATTGAATTACCCAGCTGTGGATAAACAAGCTTACGCGGTCTTCAAAGAGGTAAAACAATTCAGGCCGTATATACTTAAGAACCGGACAAAGGTAATAGTTCCACACCCAGCTGTGAGGTCTCTCTTCGTACGAAAAGAATTAGGATAAAGAAGAAGCAACTGGGTAACAACTTTACAGGAGTATGACCTCAAATTTAAGCCAGCCTCCATAGTTAAAGGGAAAGGATTGTGCAAACTAATGACTAAGCGTAAAGATAATGAAGAAAATAACTGGGAAAATAAAGCTAAGTTACACTTGATGGATGTATGTCCTCTTTTCACAGCTCTACATTCCTCGTATCAAGTCTTGTGTATTACCTTCAGGAGGGATTGCTACCAGAAAATTGGAGTTCTAAGCAAAGAAGAGCATTGCATCTTAAATCATCTTCATATCAGATTGTTGAAGATATATTATTCAGGAAGAATTATGATGGAGTTCTTCTTAGTTTCTTAGAGAAAGAAGATGTGAGGAAGGTCATGATAGAGTTACATGATGGGCCTGCTGGAGGACATTTTTCCGGAGATACAACAACCCAAAAAATTCTCAAAGTTGGATACTATTGGCCCACACTGTTCAAGGATGCACATGCCCATGTCAGTAAGTGCAACACTTGCCAGAGGTGTGGGGGAAGACAAGCTAAAGCAGCAGGACCATTAAAGCCTATGATGATAACAAAACCATTTGAGCAATGGGGAATTGATATCATTGGAGAGATAAAACCAAATTATTCCTTGCAACACAAGTATATTATGACAGCAATCGATTACTTCACGTGATGGGTCAAAGCCATTCCGTTGCATAAAGTGAATGAAGACGCGGTCATGGGCTTCTTGCAAGATCATATTATGACCAGGTTTGGGGTTCCAATGTCTCTAGTTTTCGATAATGCTACTTATTTTTCCTCTATTAGATTAACTGCATTTGGTCATGAAAAAGGGATTAAGTTGCATTATTCTGCAAATTATTATCCACAAGGAATTGGTTTGCCAGAATCTACAAATAAGAATCTAATTATATTTTTTTAAAAGATTGTGATAGAAAACCAGAGAAGTTGGCAGTGGCATTCAACATTACCAAATGCTCTTTGGGCTGATAGAGTCACACCCAAGACTTCCTTAGGTGCGTCACTGTATACCCTGGTTTATGGAAAAGAGGCCATTTTTCCCCCCAATATCATGCTACCCTCTTCCATAATAGCTCAGGAGTCAAGAGGATCAGATAATGAAGTCTTGCAGATAAGAATCCATAATCTTTTGAAGGCAGAGGAATCTAGATCCAAAGCCAAAGAACATTTTAAGCAACAACAGGAGGTAGTAAAGAGGTGGTTTGATAAGCACAAAGCTGGAACAAAAGAATTTGAAGTGGGAGATTTGGTTCTTAAGTGGGATCACCCACATGATGAGAAGGGAAAGCACATGAAGTTTTAACAGTTATGGGTAGGACCTTTCCAGATTGCAGCAAAACTTGGCCCCTCAATATATAAATTGCAAGATTTATAGGGATAGGAGGAGAACTTACCAGTAAATGTTTTAGTTCTTAAACCTTATTTTTCTTGATTTTTTGTTTTTTGTTTTGTACATAAATAAATTGATTCATTTTTCGACTTTGTTTGTTCCTTTCCGTCTTTGTTTAGTTTAGTTTTCTTTTGATTTCAATAAAAGAGGCAAACTTTTGGTTGCATGGAAAGCATTAGATCCCTGGGTAAATTGAGATTTTTGGGTATTAGACTGTATCTTATTGCTTGAATCTGATGGAATTTTTCTAGTAAGTAGTTTTCCTAAATGGCTATGAACACATTGAAGTCCGGCGTAATCCCTGAAAATAACTCAGAATCAAAAGGTCTCAAATACTATTTCGAAGCTCCATCCATTTCACATCTAAAATGTCCTAGGGGATGACAACGAAAGACCCGCGGAAAGGAAGCAAGGTAAACAGTTTATTATATATAAATGATCCCATGCCAAGATTTAAAAGCCTAAAGGCTGATAAGAGTCAAAACTCCTAAAAAAAAGCAATACATATCAAAGCAAAGTATCGAAACATATGAATACAAATTTGCCAAAAGTTCTTCTCCGTCCGTTAGCTAAAAAGTAAATACATCTCTCACACAAAAGGACACTATGGATAGAAGAGCCTGAATAAAATTCAGAAAGAAAGGCATAAGGAGGACTGAAAAGAACAAAAGGTTCAAAAGGCACAAAAGTGTAAAATGGCATGGGAATGGGGAACAAATGAATATTTCTGTTTACCATGTGTTACAATCCTATGGTGTCTAAGCTAGAAGCTACCCAAAGACAGAGGTAAAATGAAATTCATCTACTTTGCCTCAAAAGAGTTATCTTGACTTTGATATTTTGGGTTCCATTTCCTAAAATTGGACTATCATCAATGATTAAAAGTACATATATTTTCCATGATGGGAATCCAGACATCTAGAAGATTTCAACATGTTGGTTTTACTGCTAAACAGTCTGTTACTTAAAAAGGAGTTTGTTCAGAGATCTGGGTTCACCAGTTCGCTGCCAATTATTGCAGCTGCAATGATTCCCAAATTTCTAAAAAAAATTGGACCCTCCTTGTTGATTTTGTTGAAGACCATTTGTTTCCACTCTGCTACACATTTGGATTGTTTGAGGCCAGCTTTTTCTTACTTTTCTGGAATTTGTTTGGGCCTGCAAATGCTTTGGACTGTAGAGCTTAGTAGGTTTCATGCTATTTTATCATTGTCGAAGTTTGGCCGAGGTTTAAAATGGGATTTTAGTTTCCTCTTTTTCGGAGGACACTCAGAGATTGCGCCGATGATTAAAATCTTTCACCGATCACACATTTTATTGTTTAAAAATCTTGCTTTGTGATGTTTCAGAAGGTGTTGTGACTCTGATAAGAGGCCGATGGCTGATTGTGTTCCATTGTTGCGGCTCTAGAGTAGACTAACTGTCCGTCGGACTGCTTTTCCTTTCGCTGATGTCTTGTTCTATTTTTCTTCGATGTTGACTAGTCTGTGGAATTTTTGACCGTATAACTTCCGCCGTTGTGGCTATGTAGCACACTAACCATCCGATGCTTTAGTAGATCTGACCTCCAACATTTTATCACGTCGACTTTTGGTTTGTGCTCTGGAACCCCTAGACTACGGGTCACCCGCCGTTGCGGCGTTCCAGTGAACTAACCAACCGATGTCAAGTGTTCCAATTTGTTGATGGGGATTTTTATATGCCCGTTTCTTGATCATTTTCCTGCCATTGTTATGAGCTTGTAATTGGTTTCATGAATGACAGGTGTGCTTTGTTTTTATCAAGTTGAGATTTTCACGTGAAAACGCAGTCCCGGTTTTTTCTTTTCTTTTCTTTCAATACTCATTTTATTGGTATTATGGTTTATGTTTATTGAAAATAGTCTAGATAAATGATGAGTTTTCGTTTAATCGCAGATGGACATAGGAAATTTTCTCAGATCCATTTGAAGACCGTTGCAGTGAAGGAGATGTAGCTAAAGGACAAAGCATGCTAAAGCATAGAGAAGCAAAGTGTTTTCTCGAGGAAAAGAAAATAACAAAGGTCTCAGAGGGACCAAGGAATTGTAGAGTGTAATCATTAAAGAGCAAAGGCTCAGGCTTGGGTAGTTCATCAGTTACCAAGTCGGCCCTATTTTATAAAAGTTTTTATCTGAAACGTAATGTTTGAATCATGAGCATTCGCAAAATGACAAAACTATGAGATTAAAACAGTTGGTGGGAAACCCAAAGGTTTCGAGCTGGTTCTTGTATAAATATACGAAATTTAGTGGGAAGAAGGGGCTTTTTCCCAGTGAAACTTGTGAAAAACTTGTTGTAAGAGGAAATATTTCGTTTTGCAATAATAAAATTACAATTTTGCTTGTTGGAGGAAGTGCTGTGTGGAACGTTCAAATATGGTGAAATGAACAATGTTGAAGGGGAACTATTTCGTTTTCAGTTGTGTTTCATTAACTGTGAGATCCTTCTAACTTTCTGAACCTATGTTTTTGTATGAATGTTCTCTGGTTTATTTTATGATAATTTCCACTATGAGTAATGAATGTTTTAACAGACGATGAGCTATCTTGTTGTGCATATCTTTATTCAGGTTTATGTGTTTTGATTCTAAGAACAACTATCTGTGATTTATCTTAACATATGAATAGTAATACATTACTCATTAATTGACAATATTGCTCCCTAGGGACGGTTTAGTTAGTCTTGTTTTTTGTTTTATGTGTGATTTAGATGCGAGAGAGTTTAAGACGAGAGGTAAGAACCTGCGCATCACATTGTGACCGCTCCTCGTACTCTTTATCAATCTGCATGTTAGATAGGCACTTGCATATCATATTTAAAGTTAAAAAAATACAAAAATATACACAGTGGATCAGGCCGCAACCGGTAAAACCCTTTATTTTTGTTACTTGACCTACAGTAGCCGGACCGCAAACCGGACGGATTCCCCATACCAAACAGTCACGGGCTAGTTGAGAATGTTGACTGGGGAGAATCCCTTGCTGTTGCTGCCTGCGATTTCCCAGGCCTCAACATCATCTTAATCAATAACAAAACACAATTGTAGTGTGCTGAAAGGACTTAAAGAAAAGAGCTCACACTATGGATAAATATCTATTTCTATCACAATTTTTTTGGGGGGGTCTTATGCTAATCATCACATGTAATTGTTTCTCACTGTTATTTCTTGGGATGAGTTTATTAGTGCATTAAAGAGGTTTTTTTCTTGTTATCTATTTTTTTTTGTGTATCAAAACGCTAACATTGGAAAATAAGACAAAAGACATTTAATGCCTTGGCTAAGAAACAATCTCAAAATCCTTTACAAAGAATTATATGTGATAATGGAGATTGTTATAGTTTGAAGACTATTATGAAATGAGCAAGAAAACACGTTAGAAGAATCAAAACATTTGTGAGTAGGGAAGTCGAGCATCGCCGATGAGAGACACTAGTTAGTGCCATCGTTGGATGACCGACTAGCAATTACCTTTAATTTAGAACGCTATGGCGAGTATTCATATATAATGGGGACTATGACACTGGATCTTATAGCATGAGGGAGATGAAAACATATTTGTAAACCAGTACCATATTATATATAAAAATAATAATAAAAATAAAACCGCCTTTTTATCTGATTCAATAAAATTGTTTGTTTAATTGAAACTTAAAAGTTACATTACACTTGGAAATGAAAGACATATGAAAAATATTGAAAGCTTATTGATTCTATCACTTGTTATTCCATTTTCATGTTGCATGCAAATTCCATTTGTCCAATTTATTCAGAAAACTAGATGTGGCGACTCACACTTGCCTAAATCTCAGCATTGTGGAGTGGCTTATGCTTCTCTGTCATGGCGCTTCATTGACTTTCATAGGTTAGATCATCTGAGTTATTATTATTATTATTCAATTTCTTTATATCATAGTTTATCCCTTACAGCCTGCAAAGACGTACTATATGAAATTTCTGATAATATTATGATTATTGCAAGTGCCTGAATCTGTTGTGCAGAAGTCTTCGGCCTTATATAACAAAGGAAGAGTGTGGATGAATAGAGGTAGGCAGGATATTGCAGAGAAGTATTCAAAGCAATCTGAGAAGGACCTTAATGCTTTCTTTAACTGCAGAACGCGGGAGATGGCACCCAGAGGGGTACTATTCTTGTGTATGATGGGGAGACTGGATATGTGGCCTCCTGTAGAACAAGTATCAGTGGGAGGAAAATTTTGTGGACAGGATTTTGAAAATACGTGGGATGAGCTTGTCACACAGGCATGCTAGACGATAAGCTTTACATTCTTATGAATCATTTTGTACGTTATAGAACAAAATGTATATTGTATGTACATATAATGCAATATGTACATATGTGCAGGGGATTATCAGTTGGGATTTGAGAGACTCTTTCAATCTACCATGGTATTTTCCTAGTGTAGATGAATTGATATAGGCAGTGGAGAACTGTGGTGCTTTTAAGATGGAGAGCATACAAGTCTGCGTGGGGGTGCCGAGCATGAGTGAGGAGCATTTTGAGGAGTATATTAGGGACCCAAAGATGTTTGGTTTAATGAAATCCAATTTGGTAAAGAGCTTTGTGGACACTTTGATTGAAGCTCACATTGGAAAGGAATGTACAGAAAAATTCTTTCAAGCATTTGCAGAGAAGGCCGCAACGCTTCTTCACTGCAACCCCCCTTCGATACTGGTCACCTGCATAGTCTCTTCTATTACAAGAAAGTAGTGATCTGATTATACATTTGTAGTTAATTACCTGCCAATAATTTCTATTGGAGGGCTTTGCATTTTCTAGCTGATAATCATTTCTGTGGGAGGAATTGCACGGATCCAAATATTTGGCTTGCTCTTAGCAGCTTTCTGAACACAATTTTGAGCGGATAAGAATAGAGCTGGCCGGGTCAATTAGCGACAATGAAAGTGAGGCTTGACATCTACAAGATCCCAGTTTGCAACATACATTCTTGGAAAGGGTCTCTCACGATATCACTTTCTCTCTCTTTTTTGTTTTATAAGACCGCATTGAAGTCCTCGGCCACAAGAAAATTCTCGGTGAGTTTTGTATAATTGTTTTGTATCATTCAAATCCTGTAAATATTGCTAGTAGTATAAATTTTATTTGTAATGAAATGACATATAGAAAGAAAAAGTGTGGAATTTAATACCTGAAGGTTGCTAGCTTCCCATCGTTTTGTTTGTCATTCCACTGCATTACAAAAAACCCACTCCTCATCGTCTCCTTCTGAGATTGCTTCCCTCAATTCCCTCACTTTGAAAGCAGATTCGACTATCTAGAAGTCCACTTCAAATTACAAAAGCCTGACCAGAATCCTTCTGAAAGCAGATTCGGCTGTCCAGAAGTCCACTTCGAATTACAAAAGCCTGACCAAAATCCTTTCGAAGTTGGGTGATTTATGTCAGTTTCCTGGTGACAGAAAATTGGCCTCTGTGACTAGCAGAGATCATGATTTGAATGAAGAAATTAATGGTGCTGAAGAAACAGCGAAAACGAAACATAATTCCTGGTGAGTTTTGTATCATTCAAATCCTATAAAGATTGCAAGCATTCTACCTTTTATTTGTAATCAACCGACATATAGAAAGAAAAAGTGTGGAATTTAATACCTAAAGGTTGCTGGGAGAAGCCATCATTTCGTTTGTCATTCCACTGCCTTACAAAAACTCCACTCCTCATCGTCTCCTTCTGAAAATGCTTCCCTCACTTCCCTGGCTTTGAAAGAAGATTCGACTGTCCAAAAGTCCACTTTGAATTACAAAAGCCTCACCATAATCCTTCCGTATTTGGGTGATTTGCATAGTTTCATGGTGACAAAAAATTTGCCTCTGACCAGTAGAGATCATGATTTAAATGAAGAAATTAATGCTAATGAAGAAACAACGAAAAAAAATCATAATGTGATGACGAAATTGCAAACGGTCGATGTAGATGATCATGGGGAGGTTATAGAATTGAGCATGAGAATTACCTGGTACAAATGTTGGAAGCCTGCTTTGAGGACACTTGCATGTGAGGATATTTGGACACAATTTGGTGATGCAGTGCAGGTGCAAGTACCGAACATGCACACATATCCATCACTAGCATGCATAGATGGCCAGCATGCAACAACCACCTATCTGGCATCTTTGTAATCCATAATGTAGGAAAGGTAATGCTATACTAACATTTAATGTAAGAGAGGTAATGCTATGCTAAGTTTTAGCATTACATGGTTTCCGGAAATGGTTCTAAATTTTTTATTTTTAACCTATGTTTTGTTAGAGCAATGCACACTCTGCCTCGAAATAAGTCCAAATAAGAAAAGGAATTGCATCATTGGTGGAGTAAATAGGACGAATTTTCTCATTGGTAGAGTAAAAGAGGAGCCATTAAAACTCATATTAATTTTGGTGCTGACTTAGGATAAAAGATTAAGAGTTATATTGATTTTTGTGCCGAACTAATGAAAATGGCTGCAAGGCCATTACAAGAGTCCTTGCTAGTCGGGAAGGGACTAATAAAGCTATAATGATACCTTAGGTTTTATATAATAAATATAATTATATATATATAAGGATTTATGTTAAACTTTCCAGTTAGTAGGGGTGAAAAGGATGGTTTTTAGCAATGAAACATTATACATTAGTTAATGAATTTAAGATCAGTGATATTGACCATTCTGATTAATAGTTTAATAATATGGAATAAATTTTAGTTTCAAGTTTTCATGAGGCATAAGTAAGTAGAATTCAAAGTTTACAAGATAAATATGAGTATGGAAGGATTCTATATGTGAAGCTTCTATATGATTTGATTAATTAATAGATGGCTCACTTATTATAAGTGCTATGTTAGAAAAAGAAAAAGAAATGTTACATATGTCCCCTGTTAACTAAATGGAGGATTTTTTTAAAATTATTATTAAATTGTTGCTTGGAAAAGAAGGGCTTTCATATAATAAACTTATATAGACATGAAAGGGATTTCATTCAAGGTTTTGTTTGGAATCTAAGGAAAGACTTGCATGAATACATGCAATTTAGTATTGAACTTAAATGATATGCAAAGGAGAGAAATGACCAATGACCAATTAACAAAGGAAGAAAAATTGGTGATTTTAGCCATCACATGCAAATGCATACAATTTCTGAGAACTCAACAAATTGTCGAGGGGCTCAAACAAAATAAGAATGAAAAAAATCAAGATATCAATGTGATTAACATGATGAGATGAACATAGTGATGTGAATTTTGCAACATGACAATGTTGTTAACAAAAATGAAAACTAAATATTACAAGATCGACTTTAAAACATGATATGACAAAGGAGAAATGAAACTTAGCGAGCTTGTTGAAGAAGTCAATTGAAGATAGTTTTGTCAAACAAAGTATGGAGAGGATTCACACAATAAGAATCAAGGTGAATGCAATAATGTTAAACACCTAACATGATGAAGCCTAGAAGAAAATATTACTAGTCCTTGAGATGAGATTCAATGAGACTATAACCATACATATAATAAGAGTTGGCAAGTTTGTTGAAGTGGTCATCTGACCATGGATTATGATAAAATAAGATAAGGACGTAATGCGCTCATTGAATTGAAAATAAATATACTAAATAAATGACTAGGAGACTAAATTTAATACCATTGTCTAAGTCACTAAAACCGGACATGTTGGAATGACGTCTAATTGAGAGTCGATTTTATTAATATCTTTGGTTTTTGGAGAAGCCTTATGAGAGTGTTGGGTAACTTATGCATTGTTTGTTGAATATTCAATAGACGTCATTGATTTAGAATTTCATAAATTGTAAACTACCAATCTATTGAGGATTGTATACCTTCTCTTTTGGGAAGAAAGGATAGCTAAATAGAGTTGAATTCTTACCTACCTTTGGATGTGCAAAATGTTGATTGATTATTCATGTGGTAAACATTGTAGTTTAGATATCACAAAACCTCATGAGATATTAGGAAGTGTTGAGTATCTATATCAGATGGAAAATTACGTAAGATATTACTAGATTTACATTATGTAAAATTACTATTGAATTGAAGAGGGCAGGTTGGAACCTTATTGCTTGGAACATAAGGTCAATAATGACAATATATATAATGCTTATGGGAATGGCCATTCGATGAAAATATAGTACAATGAGATAAAGACATGAATATGAAAAGAAAGAGAAATTAGCATTGAATATAAAATAAACTTCGAGACGAAGTTTCCTAAAGAGGGGGAGTATGTAATGCCCTACTTAGATAGTAAGCTGAGTAATTTAATGACATCATTATGTGACAATTTGATACGAATTTATAATGGTTAATGTCTCTGGGTAAACTAACATGACCCGATTCATGTATGAGGATATAATATGAAGGATAGATATGGTCCACAAATTGCGACCTAAGATGACGCATTGGAAATATATAGACAATATCCATACTTATTATAGAACTTCAGGACGAAGCTTCCTGAAGTAGGAGTGTATGTAACACCCTATTTTACCTTGGATTTTGAGATTATTATGACTAATCCTTGAGGACATTCTATGACGAATGACCCAGCTACATATGATTTTGAAATCTAAAATATCTTTGTATGAGCTCATTTTTTATGGCATCTAGTTTAGGATGACCTGGACTTGTATGAAGCAAGGAAATATTGATGAGATATGACCTAAGAAGGATTATCTGGCATATTGATGAGTAAACTATGACTATGAGAATAATGTCAACATTTGGTCGAATTATGTATGTTGTTATATTATGATTTTAATTATGAATGAAAAATCATGGGAATTTACCAACAATGAATAAAGTTGTATAATGTTTTGACAAAATTTATGTAGCATGTACTCTGATGGTCTATCGAGCGTGGAAAGAAAGACAGTTACATGAAACGAAAGAAAGCATCGAGATGCAAAAAGAATCTAGTTGAGTCAATGACTATGGAAGGTGATATCAATCTTGTATATAGCATGCTTGATGTATGATATGTTTCATGCACTTCCATGCATGGACTCTGTATGAGTCAGGAAACCTTGACAGTTGAGGTTAATTGATGATAATGTTATAGTTAAAATATTAATTATGAGATTTGATGTATGGGTTGTTTTATGTTTAGGTGATGGGATTGTGATTGCTAATCGATCCACGTTAGGTGATGGGGATGAAAATAATATACCTGTAAGGCTAGAAAATTGGACGACGCGATGAACTTTGAAAAGAGTGAGGAAAACTTCAATTCACCATATGCATGTGACGTGAGGGTAGGCCGCGAGTCAGTCACTCATGAAGATTATTACTTGGTGGTGCACAATAAAGATTCGTCCTTATTCCCCATGAACAACCCGACTCTTCCTAGGGTAGGCGAACTGAGGTAAAATTGGTTCAGTCATCATAACCAACTCCCTGTTGGAGACATTTACCATCATACACACTCTTTTGGTCAAATTGGCCTAGTTAAACCACTATCCTAAGTATAATTGACATTAATTGACATCAGTGGAGCATTAATTGCCATCATACAGTCACACCCACACCTTCCTATAGTCAAGGAGGCTAACTTAGCCTTCTCCTACAGTCAAGGAGGCTAACTGGAGCACTCCGGGGGTGATCTGAGTGATATTAATGCACCTAATGGCT